>JAPXFY010000016.1:37824965-37842465 GCA_030674185.1 Monoplex corrugatus
AATGTGACAAACGTGAAAGACCAAAACCAGTGTTTCATTCTCAAAGGAAAACTATTTGCTCTTGGTGAATATAAAAATTTATGGTCCCAGTAAAGATGACTCGATGTTTTATATTAAAAAGAAAAATAGTGAAAAGTTTAAAAGAATAACAATATCATCGCCGTAAGTAATTGGAACATTGCTATGGATCCGAACATGGACTGTTATAACTATAACACAGCTTAAATCTAACGGATATCTGAGAGGAGAACAGTCGTGCATGTAGATGATAAAATCGACACCACTTTTAAACAAAATCGACTCCATTATTTTCTAATGTCTGATTATTTGTACTGGTATTTTGAAAAGATGTTTAGATCATTCAGCGGTAAAGATTCGCTTGCTATTCCACAAGAAACAAACAAAAACAACGAGAGGTTTCTGGAAATTTAATTAATCTCTTTCGAAAGATGAACAATATGGGAAAGAAATAAATGAAACATTTCCAGTGTGATAAACGAGTATGCAGCCGATCATTGTGATAAATCGTTTTAAGACGAAATGGCAAAAAACTGACAATGAAGCGAAAATTCCAGACAAACTTTTTCTAGATTTCCTGTTAATGAAAGTACAGCAAAACCCACAGCGTATTTCACAATAAAAAGTAAAAAATCGACAGAGAAAGAAAATAGAGTTGTAGAAGTTATAGACTATAAACTCTTGAAAGATTTGAAAATAAAACAGAAATGAAATAAGAGAGTTTTAAGGAAGGAACAAGAACCTGACAATTCGGGACAAAAGAATCGACTATTAATGAAATCGAAGACAAGATGGATTGCAGAAGGGGGAAACTTTTATAAATATTTTTCTCATCGTAAAAGAAGGAATTACGTAAGTAAACAGATGGTATTGCTTCAGAAAATCAGCAAGATATACTTCATGAAGTTAAATCCTTTTATAAAAATCTATATAAGAAAGGACTTCGCTGCAGACGTGAAACAGAAAATCTTATCGGAACGATACCCAAATTATCAAACAAAGAAAAACGAATGTTGGATAGTGAAATAACTATCAACCAAGCACGTGTAGCTTTGAGAAAACACGAAAAATGGCAAAAATCCGGGTACACGTGAACTTAGCACAGAATTTTTAAAAATTTTCTGGAAACAAGTCGGACCATTTGTAGTGAGATCATTGGATGAGGCCCATGGAGATGGAGAACTTTCACAACGCAGAAAGGAGTATTGATCACTTGCGTCCCAAAAGGTGACAAATCTGAAAAAATTCGTAAACAATTGGCTTTCCATTTCTCTCCTTAACACTGTGTATAAACTACACTGCGTGCTTTTCGAACAGAATTACAAAAAAAAAAGGTTTACCAATGCTATTGGTGAAGATCAGTTTTATGGCAGATGTTAGGAGGTAATATAAGATTTATGTATGATTTGATAGTTCATTTAAATAAAAACGCTACTACTAGTTTGTTACTCTGTACTGATTTCGAAAATAAAACGTATTTTCTTGATTGGGTTTTATGCCCAACGTTTTGAGAGCCTGTAGCTTTGGAATGGCGTTTGGGTTAAAACTTTATATAAAAACAAATGTTATCCTACTGTCAGACTACAGTATGGCTTAGTGCAGGAAGGGGATGTAGGCAAGCCCTATCTTTTTGTTCTTTGTGAGGAGATGCCAACCATAATAAGGGAAGACAATTCAATAAAAGGAATTCAGGTTCGTAGTGTTGAACACAGTTTTCAAATTTGCTGATGACGCCCAGTTAATGTAGGGGAAATTCAGGTTCGTTGTGTTGTATTAAATATGCTTTGTTGTATTAGTAGCTACGCGCTCTTGTTCTTTTTCGTGTGTTTTTTTTTCTGGTTCCTGTTTGCTTGAACGCGGGCAGTCACACTTGTTATAAATTTTCACAAGTAAAAATGCTTTTCAAAATCAGCCACAAAAAAACCACTACTCTAGTAAAGTTGCAGTTCTAAGTTATTGCAGTTATTGGAGTTATTTCAAGAGGGATTCACCGCGCTGGGACAACTCCATATCGCTCCATCCAAATCGGCCAGCAATTATCTGACATATCCTGAGCCTGCACAAAACCCTATGCACTGGCAAGGTTTTGAAACGGGGAAAGGGGAGAAGGGTAACACTATCATCAACACTACGCTGACACCACCAGAATGATGGAAACATTAAGATGGGCAGTGAACAGGCCAGTTTTTAATGTTGCGGGCTGGGATTGAACTCAAGATATCAGATCTTGAATCCATGGCTCTGCCAACTAGTCCGCGCAGTTCTAAAGTTTCTTGTACTATCTAAACTTGTACACTTGGGGATCCTCAAGATCAAGATCATTTCATACAACAGCTATAGAAGTTATGTTTTCAGTTTGTATGGTATGGAAAGCAAGATAAAATCAGCAGAAAGACTGCCACTAAAAGCGTAAAACAAGGAGGATTGAGTATGACAGAATTATGAGCATATCATATGCTCTCAAACTTCCATGGATAAGACAGTTTAAAACTTCAAAATATAAATGGAAAAGTTTTGCAGCTTAATTTTTAAGTGCATCGTTTTTTTTAACAATATTGGATACTATGGACCAGCAGTTGTTTCATATCTCATGAAAAATAGTATGTTTTGCGCCGATACATTTAGGGCCTGTAACATTTTTGTAATCGCACAACACCTAAGAACTCGAGTGAGTTGTTGGCTGATGCTGTCCTCTGTAACGAAAAAACACAGGTGTACACAGCACTGATGTGCATGAATGCATTGACATTTGTACTTACTTTTAGTTTCTTTTTTTCCTGTTGAAGTTTTGTATGTTTTGAAGCAGTTATAGCCCTGATATGGCTCTACGCAGTCGGCTGGGGTTTAGATAACAATAACAGGAAAAAATGTAAAACTGATGCGGAGAGATTAAACTGCTCGTTGAACAAACTAACTGCAGTTCAAAACATTTCGTCATATACACCGATGCCTAAAACGAGAGAATCTTTATATGGCTTTGATGTCAAACAGAATGAACGGGGATGGCGTTGTTTGTAAAACCACAACCTCCAGTTTAACAAACGAACTGGAAGCAGCGATACAAGCCATAAAGCGGTCAGCTTCACAAGACGAGATGGACAGTAAGTCAGGCCTTCGTCTGGGCTGTGAATGTTCTGTAGGGAAATGGAATGGGAACCCCAGACTGGCATGGAACAATGAGCAGTACTAACCCTTTGACTCCCGCAGCGTGCTCACCAGCATCCTGCATGGTGGATAGGGTGAGTGAGTCAAAGGGTTAAGTTTTTGCAGTTGGTGGATCAAAGGGTTAAACTACAAAAAGGTCAATGGATTTGCTGTCTACTGGTAAAGCCACTGCAGCACAAGCAGATTATGTCTGGGTCATCACACCATCGATTGTCTGACTCCAAGGGGAATAATAGTCAGAGGAAGTGGTCGGAAATGTGCTATGAAGGGGAAAGCATGAGCTATCATCAGTCAGACAAACATTGGCACTATCTAAGGATGATATTGTGCAGACTGCAGCAAAGTGGAATGGAATGCTGGGGGATTTTCTTGAATCAGGAATGACAGAAGATTGCAAGTAATCTTCTGAGACGTGGATTCTGTGAACTGATGCCATTATAAAAGAAAAGGGAATGTATAAATAACTTTTGGTGTGACTTGTATTTGGAAACGAAGGACAGCATTGATCATGCATTTTGGAAGTGTTTACATTTCAAATAATAGAAAGGATAGAAGAATTATTGAGGTCAGAATGCATCACATGTGCGAAAATCAGATATTATCTGAAAACGTAATCCTATTTGGTGCTGATCAAACTACGCGCAAAGATTCACTGTTTGATCTAACGATGTTAATGGGGGAAATCTTTGCTTAGAAAAGCAAACCCTAAAATAATACGCACGAAACGGTATTTTATTTACGAGACAACTTACCACAAAATACCAGATAAAAGGATGTAACGCAAAATTGAGATTGACCTCGGACACTTTTAGAGAAAAATGGCTGCTTTATCTGGCCGTAGTTTCAAATGAAATTTCATAACTCATTGTTTGATACATACATGTTTTCTCTTTGACCTACTGTGTATGTTTGAATATCTATGTTATATATAGTTCAAAATGACTATACTTCATGTGCATAAACCCTTTGTCGACGATGTGGATTTCTTACGTGTGTTTTGATGTTTTTTAATCCGTGATAGGAATGATTATAGTTTGCTGATATTGTTTGTCTTTGTATCTTGTTAAAAATTAATAAAGAGCAGTTTGAAAAAAGAAACCCTACTCTCGACTTAAAACTGTAATAAAAAGAGAAGTTTGCAATTGGTTCAAGCATTCGTCGTGCAGGAAAGCTGGAGGGAAAGAGAACACCATGTGGACCCAGGGAGAAAATACTGGACGGACTTGCAGGGTGGCTGACGACAGAGAGTGTGGGAGATGTACTTGCAGCGACAAGGGATAGATGCATATGGAGGGCCATGATCGCCAACGCCATGCGGCAGGGCACATGATGATGATGATGATTCATCGCGCTCGGACACATCCACATGTGCTCCACCGAAATTGCCAGCAATCGTCTGGCAGACCCTGTGCGTTTGTGCTGGCAAAGCCTTAACATGGGGAGTTTAGGAGGGCCAGGGACATACGAAGCACTGAAGCTGACAGCACCAGAATGATGGAATCATGAAGATGGGCAGCAAACAATCAGTTTTTAATGTTGCGGGCAGGAATTGAACTGGAGATATCAGATCTTGAGTCCACAGAAAACAAAAGAAAACAGAGAGTGGGCTTAGACTGTAATTAAAAGTGAAGGTGGGTGATGGGCTTAGACTGTAATTAAAAGTGAAGGTGGGTGGTGGGCTTAGACTGTAATTAAAAGTGAAGGTGGGTGGTGGGCTTAGACTGTAATTAAAAGTGAAGGTGGGTGGTGGGCTTAGACTGTAATTAAAAGTGAAGGTGGGTGGTGGGCTTAGACTGTAATTAAAAGTGAAGGTGGGTGATGGGCTTAGACTGTAATTAAAAGTGAAGGCGGGTGGTGGGCTTAGACTGTAATTAAAAGTGAAGGTGGGTGGTGGGCTTAGACTGTAATTAAAAGTGAAGGTGGGTGGTGGGCTTAGACTGTAATTAAAAGTGAAGGTGGGTGAAGACCGTAATCAACCCTTTGACTCCTGCACCATGTCCACCAGCATCCTGTATCATCAACCATGCCAACATCATACAAACTTAACGCTTTGACTCCTGCACCATGTCCACCAGCATCCTGTATCATCAACCATGCCAACATCATACAAACTTAACGCTTTGACTCCTGCACCATGACCACCAGCTTCCTGTATCATCAACCATGCCAACATCATACAAACTTAACGCTTTGACTCCTGCACCATGACCACCAGCATCCTGTATCATCAACCATGCCAACATCATACAAACTTAACGCTTTGACTCCTGCACCATGACCACCAGCATCCTGTATCATCAAACACGCCAACATCATAAAAACTTAACGCTTTGACTCCTGCACCTGACCACCAGCATCCTGTATCATCAACCATGCCAACATCATACAAACTTAACGCTTTGACTCCTGCACCATGACCACCAGCATCCTGTATCATCAACCATGCCAACATCATACAAACTTAACGCTTTGACTCCTGCACCATGACCACCAGCATCCTGTATCATCAACCATGCCAACATCATACAAACTTAACGCTTTGACTCCTGCACCATGTCCACCAGCATCCTGTCATCACCTGAAATATACAACTTAACGCTTGATACCCAGTCGACATACTGCCAACATCATACAAACTTAACGCTTTGACTCCTGCACCATGTCCACCAGCTCCTGTATCATCAACCATGCCAACATCATACAAACTTAACGCTTTGACTCCTGCACCATGTCCACCAGCATCCTGTATCATCAACCATGCCAACATCATACAAACTTAACGCTTTGACTCCTGCACCATGTCCACCAGCATCCTGTATCATCAAACCATGCCAACATCATACAAACTTAACGCTTTGACTCCTGCACCATGACCACCAGCATCCTGTATCATCAAACACGCCAACATCATACAAACTTAACGCTTTGACTCCTGCACCATGTCCACCAGCATCCTGTATCATCAAACCATGCCAACATCATACAAACTTAACGCTTTGACTCCTGCACCATGTACCACCAGCATCCTGTATCATCAACCATGCCAACATCATACAAACTTAACGCTTTGACTCCTGCACCATGTCCACCAGCATCCTGTATCATCAACCATGCCAACATCATACAAACTTAACGCTTTGACTCCTGCACCATGACCACCAGCATCCTGTATCATCAACCAGCCAACATCATACAAACTTAACGCTTTGACTCCTGCACCATGTCCACCAGCTTCCTGTATCATCAAACCAGCCAACATCATACAAACTTAACGCTTTGACTCCTGCACCATGACCACCAGCATCCTGTATCATCAAACCATGCCAACATCATACAAACTTAACGCTTTGACTCCTGCACCATGTCCACCAGCTTCCTGTATCATCAACCATGCCAACATCATACAAACTTAACGCTTTGACTCCTGCACCATGTCCACCAGCATCCTGTATCATCAAATCACGCCAACATCATACAAACTTAACGCTTTGACTCCTGCACCATGTCCACCAGCATCCTGTATCATCAACCACGCCAACATCATACAAACTTAACGCTTTGACTCCTGCACCATGTCCACCAGCATCCTGTATCATCAACACGCCAACATCATACAAACTTAACGCTTTGACTCCTGCACCATGACCACCAGCATCCTGTATCATCAAACACGCCAACATCATACAAACTTAACGCTTTGACTCCTGCACCATGCCACCAGCATTCCTGTATCATCAACCAGCCAACATCATACAAACTTAACGCTTTGACTCCTGCACCATGTCCACCAGCTCCTGTATCATCAACCATGCCAACATCATACAAACTTAACGCTTTGACTCCTGCACCATGACCACCAGCATCCTGTATCATCAACCATGCCAACATCATACAAACTTAACGCTTTGACTCCTGCACCATGTCCACCAGCTTCCTGTATCATCAACCATGCCAACATCATACAAACTTAACGCTTTGACTCCTGCACCATGTCCACCAGCATCCTGTATCATCAAACACGCCAACATCATACAAACTTAACGCTTTGACTCCTGCACCATGACCACCAGCATCCTGTATCATCAAACACGCCAACATCATACAAACTTAACGCTTTGACTCCTGCACCATGACCACCAGCATCCTGTATCATCAACCATGCCAACATCATACAAACTTAACGCTTTGACTCCTGCACCATGACCACCAGCATCCTGTATCATCAACCATGCCAACATCATACAAACTTAACGCTTTGACTCCTGCACCATGTCCACCAGCATCCTGTATCATCAAACACGCCAACATCATAAAAACTTAACGCTTTGACTCCCTCACCCTATCCACCAGCTTCCTGCAAGAAGCTGGTGAGTAAGGTGAGGGAGTCAAAGCGTTAAGTTTTTGCAGTTGGTGGATGGGTGTGGGAGTGAAAGGGTTAAAGTTGAAAGTGGCTGGTTGATGCGAAATTAGCTGAGGGTTCCAGGAGCGTGCTGTAATCCGCTGATACAATCGACGATCAATACTTCATTATTTCACTAAGCCTGATCTATTGCCCTGACTGTCTGTGTTGGCACTGATTGATTGACTGACTGGCTGATGATTGACTGACTGGCTGATTAGGTGCTGGGTGGATGATTGATTGATTGATTGACTGACTGACTGGCAGATGATTGACTGGTTGATTGGTTGCTGGGTGGATGATTGATTGACTGGCTGATGATTGACTGATTGGTTGCTGGGTGGATGATTGATTGATTGATTAACTGACTGGCTGGCTGATGATTGACTTGTTGATTGTTTGCTGGGTGGATGATTGATTGATTGATTGACTGACTGGCTGATAATTGACTGGTTGATTGGTTAATGGGTGGATGATTGATTGATTGATTGATTGACTGACTGGTTGCCTTGTTGATTGATTGATTGAATGGTTGCATTGTGGATTGATTGAATGTTTGCTTTGTGGATTGAATGAATGGTTGCCTTTTGGATTGATTGATTGACTGCTTGCCCTGTGGTTTGATTGATTGACTGGCTGCTTTGTGGATTGATTAGATGGTTGCCTTGTGGATTGATTGATTGAATGGTTGCCTTGTGGATTGATTGATTGAATGGTTGCCTTGTGGATTGATTGATTGAATGGTTGCCTTGTGGATTGATTGATTGAATGGTTGCCTTGTGGTTTGATTGATTGAATGGTTGCCTTGTGGATTGATTGATTGAATGGTTGCCTTGTGGATTGATTGATTGAATGGTTGCCTTGTGGATTGATTGATTGAATGGTTGCCTTGTGGATTGATTGATTGAATGGTTGCCTTGTGGATTGATTGATTGAATGGTTGCCTTGTGGATTGATTGATTGTATGGTTGCCTTGTGGATTGATTGATTGAATGGTTGCCTTGTGGATTGATTGATTGAATGGTTGCCTTGTGGATTGATTGATTGAATGGTTGCCTTTTGGATTGATTGATTGAATGGTTGCCTTGTGGATTGATTGATTGTATGGTTGCCTTGTGGATTGATTGAATGGTTGCCTTGTGGATTGATTGATTGAATGGTTGCCTTGTGGATTGATTGATTGTATGGTTGCCTTGTGGATTGATTGAATGGTTGCCTTGTGGTTTGATTGATTGAATAATGGTTGCCTTGTGGATTGATTGATTGAATGGTTGCCTTGTGGATTGATTGTATTTTAATGGTTGCCTTGATTGGATTGATTTAAATGGTTGCCTTGTGGATTGATTGATTGAATGGTTGCCTTGTGGATTGATTGATTGAATGGTTGCCTTGTGGATTGATTGATTGAATGGTTGCCTTGTGGATTGATTGATTGAATGGTTGCCTTGTGGATTGATTGATTGTAGGTTGCCTTGTGGATTGATTGATTGAATGGTTGCCTTGTGGATTGATTGATTGAATGGTTGCCTTGTGGATTGATTGATTGAATGGTTGCCTTTGGATTTGATATGATTGAATGGTTGCCTTGTGGATTGATTGATTGTATGGTTGCCTTGTGGATTGATTGAATGGTTGCCTTGTGGATTGATTGATTGAATGGTTGCCTTGTGGATTGATTGATTGTATGGTTGCCTTGTGGATTGATTGAATGGTTGCCTTGTGGTTTGATTGATTGAATAATGGTTGCCTTGTGGATTGATTGATTGAATGGTTGCCTTGTGTGGATTGATTGATTGTGATGGTTGCCTTGTGGATTGATTAAATGGTTGCCTTTGGATTGATTGATTGTGTGCTTGGATTGATTGAATGGTTGCCTTGTGGATTGATTGAATGGTTGCCTTGTGGATTGATTGTATGGTTGCCTTGTGGATTGATTGATTGATTGGTTGCCTTGTGGATTGATTGAATTGTAATGGTTGCCTTGTGATGATTGATTGCCTGTGGATGATTAATAGTTGCCTTGTGGATTGATTGAATGGTTGCCTTGTGGATTGATTGATTGTATGGTTTGCTTTGTGGATTGATGTGTTGATAATGGTTGCCTTGTGGATTGATTGATTGATATGGTTGCTTGTGGTTGATTGATTGAATAATGGTTGCCTTGTGGTTTGATTGATTGAATAGTTGCCTTGTGGTTGATTGATTAATATGGTTGCTTGTGGTTTGTTTGTATTGTGAATAGTTGCCTTGTGGTTGATTGATTGAATAGTTGCCTTGTGGTTTGATTGATTGAATAGTTGCCTTGTGGTTTGATTAAATGGTTGCCTTGTGGTTGATTGATTGATTGAATAATGGTTGCCTTGTGGTTTGATTAATTGAATGGTGGCCTTGTGGATTTGATTGATTGAATAATGGTTGCCTTGTGGTTTGATTGATTGAATAGTTGCCTTGTGGTTTGATTGAGATGGTTGCCTTGTGGTTTGATTGATTGAATAGTTGCCTTGTGGTTTGATTGATTGAATAGTTGCCTTGTGGTTTGATTGATTGAATAGTTGCCTTGTGGTTTGATTAAATGGTTGCCTTGTGGATTGATTGATTGAATAATGGTTGCCTTGTGGTTTGATTAATTGAATGGTGGCCTTGTGGTTTGATTAATTTGGTGGCCTTTGTAAGTTTGATTATTGATTGAATAGTTGCCTTGTGGATTGTTTGATTAATTGATCGACGATATGATAGAGTGATTTGAATGGTTGTTGGGTTGATTGACGATTGAGTGAGTGAGTTGTCAGTTATGGGTGGGTAGATTTATTGACAGTTGATTGATTGTGATTTATTGAACTGAATTTTTTTAACATCAAAATCCTATAATGCTTGGAATGTAAAAGCGAAATTTCAATTTTAAACAAACCTGTTGCCTGAAATGGCCAGAGAAAATATACGTTAATGCTTCGTGGAAGAGGCAATTCTAAAAGTTCATAAATGATATTAAACTGAAATGGTTGCAACTAGCAATAGTTGATCGTATTATCACCACCAATATCATTCAAACACAATGAATATAGCAACTACGACAATCTGTACATGGTGTAATAACGCAAGAGTCTATTAAACATTTCCTGTACTACTGTTACTGTGTACATAACTTTTGGAAATTAATAGAACAATTAAGAGAAAATGCAAAAATACCTTTGATATCGAAGTCACACGAAACCTTGTATTTTTTGGAGTTGATCAAACTGTAAAAACAGAATATTTGATTTTATAATAATGCTAGTAAAACTCCTTTATCTATAAATGCAAAATCGACAAATGTGTTCCAAATATATCTACTTTCCAGAGATGACTGAATATGAGATTCAAAACTGAGCAGTGTAAGAACAAAGTAAGCTTTCACATGTCCATCTTGAAATGCTCAGTCAGTAGAACATGTGTGTGCCAGTGTTTTCTCTCATTTTCGTAACAGTAGTAGTAGTAGCAACAAACAACAACAACAAAAAAAAATAATAATAATATAATAATAATAATAATTATATATAATAATAATAATAATAATAGTAATAACAGAAGAAAAGAAGAAGAAGAATGATATTATAATAAACTGATCAAATAGTACTAATCATGATAATAGTAATAATATGATGATGAAATTTACTATTGTTATTTCTACTGTTCACATCATCATCACCATCATCATCATCATCATTAGTACTATTATTGTTATCATTATCATTATTATTATCATTATTATGCAGGTTTCTAAAATGCAACATCCTTAGAAGCAAGCTCCTTAGCACTTTGCACTGTATAGAAAAAGATTACACATAAGACAAGTCAACAATACATCAATGATATAAGTTGTGACAATTACACATAAAACAATCAACAATACATCAATGATATAAGTATGACAATTACACATAAAACAAGTCAACAATACATCAATGATATAAGTATGACAATTACACATAACAACAACAATACATCAATGATATAAGTATGACAATTATACATAAAACAATCAACATACATCAATGATATAAGTATGACAATTACACATAAAACAAGTCAACAATACATCAATGATATAAGTATGACAATTACACATAAAACAAGTCACATATATCAATGATATAAGGTATGACAATTACACATAAAACAACACAATACATCAATGATATAAGTATGACAATTACACATAAAACAACAATACAGTAATCAATGATATAAGTATGACAATTACACATAAAAACAACAATACATCAATGATATAAGTGATGACAATTACACATAAAACAACAATACATCAATGATATAAGTATGGTTGACAATTACACATAAAACAACAATACATCAATGATATAATGTTGACAATTACACATAAAACAAACAATACATCAATGATATAAGTATGACAATTACACATAAAACAACAATACATCAATGATATAACATGTATGACAATTACACATAAAACAATCAATAATCAATGATATAAGTATGTGACAATTACACATAAAACAACAACAATACATCAATGATATAAGATGATGACAATTACACATAAAACAACAATACATCAATGATATAAGCGTGGAAAGACAATTACACATAAAACAACAATACATCAATGATATAGATGATGACAATTACACATAAACAGTCAACAATACATCAATGATATAAGTTTATGACAATTACACATAAAACAACAATACATCAATGATATAGCATGATGATAATTACACATAAAACAACAATACATCAATGATATAAGTATGACAATTACACATAAAACAACAATACATCAATGATATAAGATGTGACAATTACACATAAAACAACAATACATCAATGATATAAGCATGGTGTGACAATTACACATAAAACAACAATACATCAATGATATAAGCATGGTGTGACAATTACACATAAAACAAGTCAACAATACATCAATGATATAAGTATGACAATTACACATAAAACAACAATACATCAATGATATAAGTATGACAATTACACATAAACAAGTCAACAATACATCAATGATATAAGTATGGTGTGACAATTACACATAAAACAACAATACATCAATGATATAAGTATGACAATTACACATAAAACAAGTCAACAATACATCAATGATATAAGCATGGTGTGACAATTACACATAAAACAACAATACATCAATGATATAAGCATGGTGTGACAATTACACATAAAACAACAATACATCAATGATATAAGCATGGTGTGACAATTACACATAAAACAACAATACATCAATGATATAAGCATGGTGTGACAATTCCACATAAAACAACAATACATCAATGATATAAGCATGGTGTGACAATTCCACATAAAACAAGTCAACAATACATCAATGATATAAGCATGGTGTGACAATTACACATAAAACAAGTCAACAATACATCAATGATATAAGCATGGTGTGACAATTACACATAAAACAACAATACATCAATGATATAAGTAGGGCATGACAATTCCACATAAAACAACAGTACATCAATGATATAAGTATGGCATGACAATTACACATAAAACAACAATACATCAATGATATAAGCATGGTGTGACAATTACACATAAAACAACAGTACATCAATGATATAAGCATGGTGTGACAATTACACATAAAACAACAATACATCAATGATATAAGCATGGTGTGACAATTACACATAAAACAACAATACATCAATGATATAAGCATGGCATGACAATTACACATAAAACAACAATACATCAATGATATAAGCATGGTGTGACAATTCCACATAAAACAACAATACATCAATGATATAAGCATGGTGTGACAATTACACATAAAACAACAATACATCAATGATATAAGTATGGCATGACAATTCCACATAAAACAACAATACATCAATGATATAAGTATGGCATGACAATTCCACATAAAACAACAATACATCAATGATATAAGCATGGTGTGACAATTACACATAAAACAAGTCAACAATACATCAATGATATAAGTATGGTGTGACAATTCCACATAAAACAACAATACCGGTACATCAATGATATAAACATGGTATGACAACAAAAGAAAACACTGGTATTATACTACAATTATGAGAACACTCTTTTGTATGAACGCAAATGCATACACCAACACACACACACCCGCGCGCACACACACATACACACACACGCACACAAACACATACACCAACACACACACACACACACACACACACACACACACACACACACACACACACACACACATATATATATATTTTACATATAACGCAAGCATGTACGCACGTACATAAGCAAAGGAGCACCTGTACAGGCAAACGCTTGTACAATGACGCAGGATTGCAAACAAATCGATGAAAACATATGCTAACACGAACAGTATGATCTCACATAACTTATCATTCATATAAGCTTACAATTTGGACAGTAGTGTGAAGAGGAGAAAGTTGGTGACACGATATATAATAACAGAAATAGGTTTTAGAGTTGCTCGAATAATACAAATTGCAAATAACGAATATCTGAGAGAATCGCGTTCCATTTTCGTGGTACACAGAAAAAGAATAACTGTTGGCAAAAGTCCTTGTCTATATATTGATAACGTAGAGAATGCAATGATCTGATGATGATGATCAGAGCTGTCTGGAATGAGTATAAATGATGAGAAGATGAGACATAAGGGCAGGGTGGTTTGGGGTGAAAAACGTAACAGAGACCCAAAGGCATGAACTTATCCGGGTTTGGATTTGGAGCCAATCCGTATGTCATCGTTTTCTAGTTCTGTCTTATTTTCTAATACAAATAGTTACTGCTGTTCTATAGTTTTTTCCACAATCAGACCTATAATGTGCAGTGTGTGTGTGTGTGTGTGTGTGTGTGTGTGACAGAGAGAGAGAGAAGGGAGAGAGAGAGAGAGAGAGAGAGAGAGAGAGAGAGAGAGAGAGAGAGAGGAGAGAGAGAGAGAGAGCTCCCCAAATACGTGATCTCATCGATTAGAAAGTTTTGCAGGATGCAAATCGTCCATATTCGTTAATACTCTTGTGTTTTACCTCCTCCCAAAACAAACAAACAAACAAACAAACACAGTAGGATGACTGTCTGAAAGTAGTCTATAGCATCGTTCTATGCTACCGCGAGACCTGGACTACTGATGGACGATACATTAACAGGTGGAGCGGTTCCAGCAAAGGTGTCTGCACAAGATCTGCAACACACGTGGCAAAATTGAGTGTACAACCTTCAACTTCTGAAGAAGTATGACTTGCCAACCATACATAGAGTGTTTATTCATCAGATGCCAGCTTCGTTGGACAGAACACGTTGCCCGTGTGGAACACAACTGCATCCCAAAGATTATTCTGTATGGAAAGCTGAAGCAAAGACACCGTGACCAGGGAAGACCACTGAAGCAACACAGGGATGCTCTGAAGGCCAACCTTATTTGTTCTGTAGCGTTACCACTCCCGTGGGGATGCCGGGAGCTTTTTCAGTATAAATAGTATCCCCATCTTCTGGAAATTCTGTGCCAGATATTTCCTCTTTTCTGTCACTCTCTTTGTTTCTGCCTTGCTTCTTTGCTTTCTGTCATTTCTTCCTATTATTTTCTGCCTTGCTGGTCCATTTACCTGTATGTGTTCGATAAAGTCTTACGTACTCTTTCTTAGGGTTGACAATTGGGTACATGTATTAAGTGCATTTTTGGCTCTAGGGAGATGAGATATGCGGAAGCAATTTCAGATAATTTATGTCCGTTTTTATATATGTTTTGGTGTCCTTAGGTATGATTAAATTTGTATTTAGCTGTGTTTTTTTTAAAAATCCCTTGTGCGATAAATTGGACGGAATGGTCAACGCTGGGGGCATGTCCTTAGATTATGTGCGCAAATGCATTGATATGTGTACTTAATTTTCTTTTCTTGTTTTCCTGTTGAAGTTTTGTATGTTGTCAAGGTGTTATAGCTCTGATATGGCTCTATGCAGTCGACTGGGCTTTAAACAACAATAGAAATAATAATAACAATCATGTGTCATGCCGCTTGGCGTTGGCGATCATAGCCCTCCACACGAATATATGCCCTGTTGCTTGCAAGTACATCTCACTCCCTCTCTGTCTTCAGCCACCCTGCAAGTCCGTCCAATATTTTCTCCCTGGGTCTATCTGGTGTTCTTTTTCCCTCCAGCTTTTCTGTTGTGACCAGGTGCTCTAATTCCCTTTTCCTCATAAAATGACATATAAATATTGTTTGTCTTTTCCTAATCTTCTTTGTTAATGATCTTCTTGTGTCTGCCTCCTTTAAGACTGTCTCGTCTGTTTTCTTTGCTGTCCATGGAATTCGCAACATCCTTCTTAGAAACCACATTTTGCTTGCATCAATTTTGTTCTGACTTTGCGTGTTGACTGTCCACGCCTCACAACCATGTAACAGTATCGGTTCTGTATAACAATGAAAAACTCTCTTCTTGATGTTAATTGATTGGCATTCGTTGGTAAGAACGCTTTTCATCTTCTCGAATGCTGTTTTGATAAAGACAAATATGCCCACACATCCGCATGGTTGTGTACATGCATTGGTTTGGGTAAGTTTTATTCAGTGAACACGTGATGGCTCAGTAACATGTCATTAAGTATTGTGTTAGTGTAGACCCTTCATAGACATGAGGTGGATGTAAAAATGTAAATCATCAGCTGATGCCACCAACTTCGACAAAAATCTCTGATCGATACGGACAAACAGCAAACAGTGTTGTGTTGACGTCATCTATAAAGCACGCACACACACACACACACACACACACACACACACACACACACACACACACACACGCGCACACACACACACGCACACAGATCCACACACGCGCACGTGCACACACGTGCGAGAGCATACGCGCACGCACATACACACACGCACATGCACGCACACGCACACACGTCCGCGCACACACACAAACACACACACACACACACACGCACACACACACACACACAAACACACACACACACACAAACAAACACACGCATACTCACACACAGACGCATACACGCACACACTCACACACACTCACACACACTCACACACACTCACACACACACACACACACACACACACACACACACACACACACACACACACACACTGATTTGATCATATGTCTCATTAACCATGCACATACATTAATATCGTGGTTGATAAGTTGTTACATACATACATAACATACATAGTGAGTATGTGCTAACAACTTATTAACTACGATATTAATGCATGGCTATGGTTGATGAAACAGCTGTGGTTAACTCTGTGTGTGTGTGTGTGTGTGTGTGTGTGTGTGTGTGTGTGTGTGTGTGTGTGTGTGTGTGTTGTGTGTGGGAGGGAGAGAGAGAGAGAAGAGAGGAGAAGAGAGAGAGAGAGAGAGAGAGAGAGAGAGAGAGAGAGAGAGAGAGAGGAGAGAGAGAGAGAGAGAGAGAGAGAGAGAGAGAGAGTTATTATTCCCGAAGAGAGACACTTGTCATCTGCATCTGTGTATTTTTGGAGGGGAGGAGGCTTGAGCGCTGACGAAGTACAAGAAAACCAATGATTTTGGATGACGACGGGGATGATGATGATAGTGACGAATATGATGATAGTGGTTGTGGTGAAAACACAAAGCTTAATGGTGGTGATGGTCGTGATGGTGGCCGTGGTGGTACTGTTGGTGTTGGCAGTGGTCTTAGCTACCAGTTCCCATGGCCTTTTGCACAGAATGAAGCGACGTGCAATGAAAAGGTGATGGTTGGGTGTATGTACTGGCAGCCACTGACAGCAGGTCTACATATCATGTATCACTGTGTGTATGTAGTTTTGGCTTCACCAACTGACCACTGGAAGACGTGGGTTTGATCCC
>JAPXFY010000016.1:37849965-37854965 GCA_030674185.1 Monoplex corrugatus
CTTGGTTTTCAAAAAAGCTTACTGACGTGTAGGTTAGTAGACCTACTGCTGCTTTCTTAATCTTAGTTTCAGTTTCAGTTTCTCACAATGACGTCTCCGCGCTCGGAACGAATTCCATTTCTTAATCTTACGTTTCCTGTACCGGATTCCCACATGACTCCATAAACTAAGACGTAGTCTGCTGGCCTTCACTGATATGTCTTCTGAGAATTGTCAGTCTTCTGCCTTGGTCACCATTTGACACATGTTACAAGGATATCCTTGAAATTATACAAAAAATATCACCAGTTGACTATATGGTTACAAGGATATCGTGCGTTGAGCATGGTTCAGCTGCATGGCCTTCTGTCTACATAAGGAGCTAGCACGTTCCAGTTGGTTTGATTTTGACCCTTTGACTCTCGCATCCTGCCACCAACTGCAAAAACTTAACCCTTTGACTTCCTCATCCTATCCACCAGCTTCCTGCATAAGCTAGTGGATAGGGCGGGTGACGCAAAGGGTCATGGTTTTACTTTGCTAGCATGGTTGGCAATGCAGGATGCTGGCGGACAGGGTACGGCAGTCAAAGGGTTAAATGTCTGAATGTTTTTGCCCTATGTTTGTGTAAGGTGTCCGCCCATATGGGGCCAGCTCGGACTTCGGACTTTGCTTAGCATCTGAAGGTATTGTCTGTCATTCTTTTCCTTCGGCTTTCAGCCATTTTAGTCTACCATCTTGCTGTACCGTCTGGGATTAACGTTCACGCAAGTCAACGTGGCTCCTTTCATCTCGCTGTCAGTGAAGTCGCTACGTGTTAGTTCGTCAGCCCCACCAGGCTTCAAAGCACAGGCCACGTTGAGTATTAAACACTCGTGACCAGCTGATGACACTGGCTGTGCCAGTGCATTCGAACCTTCACCCTGAACTTGCCACGCAGTTTTGTCCAGCAGTGTTCTCCCTCTGTGTGTTCACCCTTTCGTACTGCTACCCTCCTGTCCTGCCCCTTGCCGGTTTGTACATGTTTTGTACCATTGAGGTTTGGTCATTATGAGTGAATGATTTGATGAGTGAAATGCGCACTTCAGTGTGATTAACATATACAGATTTGACGATGTATAAATATCATTATTAGTATTAGTATATCATTCAAAGTCAACAAACAAATCCACAATTTGAGAATTGTTATATCATTCAGATGTAACAAAGAACATTACCATTTGACAAATGTGACAAATATATTCAAATTTAACATTTGAGAAATGCCATAAGGATATCTTTCATATCTAACAAAGAACGTCATCATTTGACAAACGTGACAAGGATGTCATTCAGATTTAACAAGGAACATCTTTTTGACAATTGTTACGAGGACATCATTCAAAGTTAACAAAGAACATCATCAGCTGACAAATGTTAACATAATATCATTCAAATTTCACACAAAAAATCATAATTTGACGAATGTTAACAGGATATTATTCAAATTTCACAAAGAACATCATAATTTGACGAATGCTAACAGGATATCATTCAAATTTAACAAAGAACATCATCATTAAATTTTGGCAAATGCTACAAGAATATCATTGAAATTTAACAAAGAAAATCATCATTTGACAAATGTCAACAGAATAATTAAATTTAACAAAGAATATCATCATTTGGCAAATGCTACAAGAATTTCATTGAAATTTAACAAAGAAAATCATCATTTGACAAATGTCAACAGAACAGTTAGATTTAACAAAGAACATCATCATTTGACAAAGGATTCAAGGATATCATTTACAAAGAAAAGAAACCTGAATCAAAACGGCTGCTAGCGTTCAGGCAAACAGTGACCATAAACACACAGGACAATGGAGTCAGAATACGTATTTAGATCACAAAACCAGATGGGCACAACATTTTGGGTAACTGCCGTTTGTAAGCGTGCACATGAAACAACAAAAAGCCAATACACCAAACTTCAGTTTCGTTGTGCAGTTATTTATGTCTTCACTTAACGGGCATGCTGCAACACACACGTGACCGTTTTACAACGCAAGTGTTTTAATGGACCACAAAAAGGTTTTGTGAATTCTGTGGATTACGATATGGGTAAGAAGGGTGGGGAGGGATGTGGTGGGCCGTGGGCAGACTTTTTATGTCAGTAACGGCCCTTTGATGGCCCTACACCAACACAGTGACGTGCTGATCTGTACACACACATTTGCACGCGCGTGCGAGCACACACACACATCTGCACACATACAAACACACACATACAAACACACACATACACAAGCATACTGTTTCTCTCTCTCTCTCTCTCTCTCTCTCACTCTCACACACGCAAACACACACACACACAGACAGACACACACACACACACACACACACACACACACACACACACACACACACACACACACACACACACACTGAACCAAACCTAAAAAAACCTCTTACTGACATGTTGACGTATAAAAGGCAATGTCCAACGCTAGATGTTTTTCATTTCTCGTCCTCTTCTCAATCGATATATGTAAATGTGTCATAAAATAAAGATTTTAGCTAAAGCGCATTAACAGCGGCCATTTTTGCATCCTTGGAGGCAGGTTTAAGTGAAGGCAACACTGTTAGCAGACTGTTGCTAAGAAACCTGGGGGTGGACGAGAGGTCAGACATTGAATGTAGCTCTAAAACAAGCCATCAGTCTGGAATACTGACATACCGTTCCTTCAGAAAACACACTTTCAAATTGACCAAGGGACAATGCAGACCCTTCTCTGGTGCGTGGCTTCAGGACAGCTGCAGTGGTACTTCCTGTGGAACCCTTTGGATAAACACGGCAAGGAAACAGAGCTAGTTTTGTTGGTGTGTGGGTAAGATGCTATCAAAACAGATCACAAGACAGAAACAGGTAACTGGATAAATAAGTAGATAAATACATGAATGAAATGAATAGATAAATAAATGAATAAATACATAAATCTATAAACGATTAAATAGCTAAATGTATAGAGAGACAAATAAAGAAATACGCATATAAAGGACAACTTACAGGATTGCATAGATAAAAGCCTTATTTAAGCAACACTAGAGTCAAATAATCGATAAACATCCCAGAATTCCTTGTTGAATGTATGTCCACATTTCTGGTTGTTGCTTGCTAATTTGGTTCCTGCCATTGACACTGTCATTTTTGTAACTCCTTTGGTTGGTGTTGGCTCCTGGTTGATGTTGGCTCCACTTTATACAGTCATGTTTATCTGTGTTTATTTCTTTGTTTAGTTTGGGTCAAATTGGATCGGGATGGACTGAGTGTTTTCGTTTTTCTTTTATTTGGTCATAATTCCTCGCAGAATGCAGTTGCTTTTGACTCCCATCACTTGTTGCTATGGTACAGCGCCTCCCACTTTTTCTTTTACTGTATGTGTGGATTTTTCTGTACCTATGAAAGTGGATTTTTCTACATTTGGCCAGGAACAGCATTTTTGTTGCCATGGCACCTTTGGCACCTTTATCGAGTGCGTATATGGCTGTAGTAGTCGGCTGGGCTATAAGCAGTATGAATCTATGAACATATCGAGCGCGTGCTACGTACGAGACTTCAGTTGAAAGACTAGTACTCAGACCACTAGTCATGATCAGTTGAGCGGGAAGAAAACATCTGTCCGATCTGGGATTTGAACATCTTGCTGTTCAGGTGGTGATGTAATCCTTTGACTCTGAGTGAAAGTGTTAAGCTTTTGCTTTGCTAGCATATACAGGAAACTGATGGATATATGAGGCAGTGAACGGGTTCAGTTTTGTCTTAGCTTTATAATGCAGGAAGCTGGTGGATAGGGGGAGGGAGTGAAAAGGTTACATTTTTGTATTGCTGTCACGGCTGAGGAAGAGAGTTCTTGAGTGTTATACAGAGCTGATACTGTTGTATGGTTGTGAGGCATGGACAGTCAACACGCAAAGTCAGAACAAGATTGAGGCAACTGTCATGTGGTTTCTAAGAAGAATGTTGAGAGTTCCATGGACAGCAAAGAAAACAAACGAGAGAGTCTTGATGGAGGCTGACACAAGAAGATCATTAGTAAAGAAGATTAGGAAAAGACGAGCAACATGTATTGGACGTTTTATGAGGAAAGAGAAATTAGAGCACCTGGTCACAACACCAGGTAGACCCAGGGAGAAAATACTGGACGGATTTGCAAGCTGGCTGAAGACAGAGAGGATGGGAGATGTACTTGCAACGACAGGGATAGATTCGTATGGAGGGCCATGATCGTCTAACGCCACGCGGCAGGGACATGATGATGATGATGACTGATAATGCAGGAAGCTGGTAGATAGGGTGAGTGAGCGAAAGGGTTAGGTTTTGCGTTGGTATCTAGGTTGATAATGCGGGAAGCGGGTGGATAGGATAAGGGAGTGAAGTTTTTGCGTTGTTACCATGACTGAGAACGCAGGAAGCTGGTAGATAGGGTGAGAGAGAGAGGATTGTATTTGCTGTCGTAACTGATAAGGCAGGAAGCTGGTAAATAGGGTGAGAGAGAGAGGATTGTATTTACTGTCGTAACTGATAAGGCAGGAAGCTGGTAAATAGGGGGAGAGAGAGAGGATTGTATTTGCTGTCGTAACTGATAAGGCAGGAAGCTGGTAAATAGGGTGAGAGAGAGAGGATTGTATTTACTGTCGTAACTGATAAGGCAGGAAGCTGGTAAATAGGGTGAGAGAAAGAGGATTGTATTTGCTGTCGTAACTGATAAGGCAGGAAGCTGGTAAATAGGGTGAGAGAGAGAGGATTGTATTTACATTGCTACCATAACTGAGAGCTGAGGAAGTTTGTAAATAGGGTAAGGGAGTGAAAGAGTTATTGTATGGTTTGATACCATGGCTGAAAATGCAGGAAGCTGGTGGTTAGGATGAGGAAGTGAAAGGGATGAGTGTGTACTTTGATATCATAGTTGATAATGCAGACAGCCGGTGGGTATGGAAAGGGGGTGAAAGGGTTAACCAAGTGCGTCATACACACTGAT
>JAPXFY010000016.1:37867465-37907465 GCA_030674185.1 Monoplex corrugatus
GAGATGTGCGGAAGCAATTTTTGGTAATGTAGGTCTGTTTTTATGTATGTTTCAGTGTCGTTAGCTGTGTTTCAGTTTGTATTCAGGTATTTTTTTAACATCCGCTTTGTGATAAATTGGACGAAGTGGTCAACGTCAGGGGCATCTCCTAAGATTATGTGCGTGAATGCATTGATATGTGTACTTAATGTTCTGTTCCTTTTTATTTATCTATTTATTTTTTGTCCTATTGAAGTACGTTGAAACGGTTTTAGTCCAGATACGGCTGTACGCAGTCGGCCGGGCTGTGAGCAAAAATAACGGTAACATCTCTCCATTGATATACCTATATATCTGTATCTATTGGTCTATCTGTCTGTCTATGTATGTATGTATGTATGTGTGTGTGTATGTATGTATGTATGTATGTATGTATGTATGTATGTATTGTATGTATGTATGTATGTATGTATGTATCTGTCCGTGTGTCTATCTGTCTATGTATGTATGTATGTATGTATGTATGTATGTATGTATGTATCTGTCCGTGTGTCTATCTGTCTGTCCGTATGTGTATGTATATATGTATATGTATGTGTATACATACACACACTCAAAAGTCAACACAGGGACTGAATCCAAAGTTAGACAGCCACAAGAAAAGTCTGCGTTCAACAAATAATGTCAAATGATATAACATAATTTATGAAATCAGCATTGTCCAGTATAGAAAACAGACCACTTATGTTGTATGATAAGAAACGAAACTGAAGAAAAGCCCAGATTTCGAGCTGGAAATGGAAACAGATGGTGCAATGTGGAGGCCATGATCTGTTCACTAGTAGACATGATTCCACTGCTCCCCAGTCGGCACTACAATTGGGCCGCCCTTCATCCTAACCGTTTGTTATTGGGTGTTTGTATTGTCCTGAGAGACAGACAGACAGACAGGTTCAGAGAGACAGAGGCATGTACAGAGAGGCAGAGAAAGAGACTCTCAAGCCAGTTTTACAACAAAGACGAATATCAAACCATTTTACAACAAAGACGAATATCAAACCAATTTACAACAAAGACGAGTCTTAAACCATTTTTATTACAAAGACGAGTCTCAAGCCATTTCTTTTATAACAAAGGCGATTAGATTTCTGTTTTATAGTTTGAAGTCAATGTAACCCACTTCTCGATAGTAGCTTTGTTTCATCTTAAAAAGAGACAAAAATGACAACAACAACAACAACAACACCCCCCCCCCCACACACACACACACACATGGAGATGGCTATATCATTCAATAAGTCACCTTAATCTTTGTCCATTGTGTTTAGAAATTTCACCACCAACACCACCATGCCTTGGGTCTGTTTTTGCAGTAAGAATATTAAAATATGAAAACTTTCAAAGGGCAGTTGTTGCAATGCATATGTCCCTCAACTTTTCTTTTATCAAAAAGTTCCGGAAAAGATTTACCATACATTATAGATTCTTGTCATTTTTTTCATCCCCAAGTTTCAGAAAGAGCAATATCCACAGTGCCAATCCCTGTGAACCAAAACTCCAAAACTTTTGCAAAAAGATGTTACTTAAAGTTCACAATCTTCCTGTTTTTATCATGAAACTTTGAATGCAGATAAGTTTTATAACACAGAGACACAGACACGCAGATACATAGAAACACACAGACAGACAGACACACGCACACACACACACTCACATGCACACAGACACACACATATACACACATACTCACTCTCTCCCTCACAGACACACACGCACACACACCACCACCACACTACACCTCACACAGGTACACACACGCGCGCACACACACACACACACACACACACACACACACACACACACACACACACACACACACACACACACATACACACACACACACACACATAAACGAAGAAACAAACAAACAAACAAACTTACATTACTAAAGTTATTTTCACATTGGTCTTAGGACAAGCTATAGTTACAAGCTTTCCAACCCAAGTGATTTAGCCATGCTGTCTGAAGATCAGGACAAACCTTAGTATTAAACGTCTGCTATTCCTCTCACCTTTGTACTCTTCCTGCCCAACAGCTCAATCGCTGACTGACCACAATTTCTCTGACTTTAACTGTCCAACAACTCAGTGGCTGACTGACCATATTCTGCCTGATTTTAACTGTCCAACAGTCCCGTGACTGACTGACTCTATTCTGCCTGACTAAGTGCTCAATAGCTGACTGACTGACTGACTCTATTCTGTTTGACTAACTGCCCAGTAGCTCAATGACTGACTCTATTCTGCCTAAGTGCCGAATAGTTCATTGACGACTGACTCTATTCTGCCTGACTTTAACTTTCCACAGCTCAGTGACTGACTGGCCATATTCTGCCTGACTTTAACTTTCCACAGCTGAGTGACTGACTGACCATATTCTGCCTGACTTTAACTTTCCACAGCTGAGTGACTGACTGACCATATTCTGCCTGACTTTAACTTTCTACAGCTGAGTGACTGACTGACCATATTCTGCCTGACTTTAACTTTCCACAGCTGAGTGACTGACTGACCATATTCTGCCTGACTTTAACTTTCTACAGCTGAGTGACTGACCATATTCTGCCTGACTTTAACTTTCTACAGCTCAGTGGACTGACCATATTCTGCCTGACTTTAACTTTCCACAGCTGAGTGACTGACTGACCATATTCTGCCTGACTTTAACTTTCTACAGTTGAGTGACTTGACCATATTCTGCCTGACTTTAACTTTCTACAGCTCAGTGGACTGACCCTATTCTGCCTGACTTTAACTTTCTACAGCTCAGTGACTGACTGACCATATTCTGCCTGACTTTAACTTTCTACAGCTGAGTGACTGACTGAACCTATTCTGCCTGACTTTAACTTTCTACAGCTCAGTGACTGACCCTATTCTGCCTGACTTTAACTTTCTACAGCTGAGTGACTGACCATATTCTGCCTGACTTTAACTTTCTACAGCTCAGTGACTGACCATATTCTGCCTGACTTTAACTTTCTACAGCTCAGTGACTGACCATATTCTGCCTGACTTTAACTTTCTACAGCTGAGTGACTGACTGACCATATTCTGCCTGACTTTAACTTTCTACAGCTGAGTGACTGACTGACCATATTCTGCCTGACTTTAACTTTCTACAGCTGACTGACTGACTGACCATATTCTGCCTGACTTTAACTTTCTACAGCTGAGTGACTGACTGACCATATTCTGCCTGACTTTAACTTTCTACAGCTGAGTGACTGACTGACCATATTCTGCCTGACTTTAACTTTCTACAGCTGAGTGACTGACTGACCATATTCTGCCTGACTTTAACTTTCTACAGCTGAGTGACTGACTGACCATATTCTGCCTGACTTTAACTTTCTACAGCTGAGTGGCTGACTAACCCTATTCTGCCTGACTTTAACTTTCTACAACTGAGTGACTAACCCTATTCTGCCTGACTTTAACTTTATTCAGCTCAGTGACTAACCCTATTCTGCCTGACTTTAACTTTCTACAACTGAGTGACTAACCCTATTCTGCCTGACTTTAACTTTATTCAGCTCAGTGACTAACCCTATTCTGCCTGACTTTAACTTTCTACAGCTGAGTGGCTGACTGACCCTATTCTGCCTGACTTTAACTTTCTACAGCTCTGTGACTGACTCTATTCTGCCTGACTTTAACTTTCTACAGCTCTGTGACTAACCCTATTCTGCCTGACTTTAACTTTCTACAGGTCTGTGACTGACCATATTCTGCCTGACTTTAACTTTCTACAGCTCAGTGACTGACCCTATTTTGCCTGACTTTAACTTTCTACAGCTCTGTGACTAACCCTATTTTGCCTGACTTTAACTTTCTACAGCTCTGTGACTGACCATATTTTGCCTGACTTTAACTTTCTACAGCTCAGTGACTGACTGACCATATTCTGCCTGACTTTAACTTTCTACAGCTCTGTGACTAACCCTATTTTGCCTGACTTTAACTTTCTACAGCTCTGTGACTAACCCTATTTTGCCTGACTTTAACTTTCTACAGCTCTGTGACTAACCCTATTTTGCCTGACTTTAACTTTCTACAGCTCTGTGACTAACCCTATTTTGCCTGACTTTAACTTTCTACAGCTCTGTGACTAACCCTATTTTGCCTGACTTTAACTTTCTACAGCTGAGTGACTAACCCTATTTTGCCTGACTTTAACTTTCTACAGCTGAGTGACTGACCATATTCTGCCTGACTTTAACTTTCTACAGCTCAGTGACTGACCCTATTCTGCCTGACTTTAACTTTCTACAGCTCAGTGACTGACCCTATTCTGCCTGACTTTAACTTTCTACAGCTCAGTGACTGACCCTATTCTGCCTGACTTTAACTTTCTACAGCTGAGTGACTGACCCTATTCTGCCTGACTTTAACTTTCTACAGCTCAGTGACTGACCATATTCTGCCTGACTTTAACTTTCCACAGCTGAGTGACTGACTGACCATATTCTGCCTGACTAACTTTCCACAGCTCAGTGGCTGACTGACCATATTCTACCTGACTTCAAATGTCACACTAGGGGCTGCTGGTGGATGTGATGGCAATATTTTATATAACTGCTGTTTGTTTCCTTCATCCTGCTTGTGATTCTGGGGAGTGGGGGGGGGGGGGGGGGGGGGGAGGGGGCAAACTGGCCAGTTTTACCAACACGTGCTTGTAACATCTGAAAGAAGAGTGACTATTGTATGTAAATACTGTGTCATGCTTCAAACAGGCGGCAAGCCTTTTTGCAAAACATTGTTTGAACTTAAACGTAATGACTGAAATAGATGAACAAAAAAAGATTCTAGGCAGGCACGAAGAGAGGAGAGAGAGAGAGAGAGAGAGAGAGAGAGAGAGAAGAGAGAGAGAGAGAGAGAGAGAGAAATCAAAGATCATCCAAGTGACAGAGGCATTCAAAACACAACACAAACTCATCTTTTTCAACAGAGGCAATCAGATTTCTGTCTTTCAGATGATTTGCTTCCTTACCTAGTTCCCATTCTACCCCGTGTTGAAGATTCAGACTTCCCATTATCAAAATTCTCATCACATGACAGACTCTCATGGCAATCCCTCATTATTTTAACGAAAATAAAGGAAACTCAGTTAGCTCATCACATCAGTCAGTCATTTAACTGGTTACCTTTTCATCAAGATACAAATCTCCTGATCTCAAAAATAAATGTTGCACTCACAATAGAAATACATCTCAATGCGTAACCACCAAAACTAATTCACAAGAGGATAATCAAAATCATCCATCATTACACACACACACACACACGCACAGACACACACACACACGCACGCACGCACGCACGCACCCCCCCCCCCCCACACACACACACACTTTTATTTAACATCTTGTTTCAGTAATTTAGAATCTCTTCTAGTCACAATTTCATTATTATAAATGCGTCGACCTGTAAGTCCTTTATACAAAAACCTCCAGCAGTCAACATCTTTATAGAGCGCGTACTACGGACTAAATAACTTAATCTCTTATGAAACTCTTTAACTTTAACCAATAACAATGCACTAATAGCATGACTGCCAAATGGATCCATAATCCTTAACAGCACAGTACTTAACAGCACTGCACAAAACGGACAGGCCAGAAATACCTCCTGCCTTCTCGAAATCATTTAGCTCTCTGATTTTACAGTTCAAAATGACAATTCATAAAGAAATGTTTAAGCACTGCTCACTTTTCACAAGAAAAGTCACTCCGCATTCATTAAGTGGCTAATCTCCCTTTATATCATGTTCTACACCGCATCTTCTGAATATCCAAAATCATCACACACAAAAGGGCATTGGCAGGAACCACACAAAAACGAATGCTATATCATTGCTTGTTCTTGACCATGTTGAAGACTGTGGACTGTCCTGCCCCCATCCTGCGGACATTCCCATCCCACAACGCTATTATCACGATAATGGCAGACACTGGGTGACTGTAACAAAGGACTGTCTTTGTCTGGGTGTGCTGAGTCCTGTAGTGAGGGGTGTCTGAGATCTATTCGTCAGTAATGAGAAACCAGAAAAGGTGCTTAAGTCTTTGAGAAGTCGCCCATTCTTTCTGGGTACCAGTAGTCACATCTTGAGATGAAGAATTCCCAACGCTGACTCGTCAATAATTAAACCCTGGTGTGCCAGGAGAGGCGCTTTGTTCTTTAAAAGTAACCCATCGTGTCTGGATCTCTCTGAGGTCCTAAATCAGGAGTGCCTGAGACTCACTCGTAAATAATGGAATCCTTGGATACCAGAAGAGGCGCTTTGAGGGGTCACTGACGAGCTGGACCAAAATGTCTGATTCCTGTGGCTGTGGAAAGTTTCAAATTCCCGCTGGAAACAGCTTCACATTTGAAGACATCCGTAAAGCCGTAGGACTATTTCATTTCGCTGCAAAAGTTCACACACACACACACACACACACACACACACACACACACACACACACACACACACACACACACACACACACACACACACACACACACACACACACACATTTACACCACACACACACATTTACACCACACACACACACACACACACACACCACACATTTACACCACACACACACACACACACACACACACACACACACACACACACACACATACACACACAACACACACACACATTTAACACCACACACACACACACACATTTACACCACACATACATACACACACACACACACACACACACACACACACACTGAGAGAGAGAGAGAGAGAGAGGAGAGAGAGAGAGAGAGAGAGAGAGAGAGAGAGAGAGAATGACAGTTTATATTCCAATGGTAGAAGTTATTTATTAACCGCCATTTTTCAAACTTACCGTTGTTTGCATGCTGGGTGTTTTAATGTCTCCATAAGCCGACCACTGACATGACTTATAGGATCTACTACGCGCATATTTGATATACTGCATGTGTATGTACTCGAATGGGGTTTATGCACGGACAGATCTGCACACATATTCACATGGGAATCTGAAAAATCTTCACCCTAAACCCACCGGCTGGAGATGTCTAGGAGCATTGAATCCACGCGACCTTCCAACTGGAAGTCCGACGTTTAGATACTTGAAGAGAGAGAGAGAGAGAGAGAGAGAGAGAGAGAGAGAGAGAGAGAGAGAGAGAGAGAGAGAGAGAGAGAGAGAGAGTATTTTCCAAACGGTAGAAGTCATTTCTAAATCTAGCTGTTGTTAGTCTTTATTGCCAAGAACTACAAAAAGTTAGAAAAGAAATACATCAGTGATTAATGCAAGACATAATACATAGGATAATGAAACTACAGCTTTTTTCTATACTTAACAACAAAGTTTAAGGCCTCCCTCCCTCGCCCCTGGCACTGACATAAGAATTAGACAACATGTGATAACATAAACGTACAAATGCTACACGTGTTGAAAGAACCAGAGAAACGATACCAACATGTACACCGGCTTACACTCTTTATATTACCTGTTCGTGGGCTGGCTGCTTCTTGTCATCCAGATATAGACTCAAGATCTGATGTTCTGAATTCAGCCCCAGCCTACAACGTTAACCCCTTGACTCCCGCACCCTATCTATCAACTGCAAAAAAATTGACTCTTTGATTCCCTCACCCTATCCATATTGGACGGGCTTGTAGGGTAGCTGAGGACAGAGAGGGTGGAAGATGTACTTGCTGGCAACAAGGGATCGATATTTGTGGACGGCCATGATCGCCAACGCTATGCAGCAGAGCACATGATGATGATGATCCATGTTTCCTGCAGGAAGCTGGTGGATAATGTGAGGGAATCAAAGGGTTATGTTTCTGCTTTGCTAGCATGATTGACAAATGCAGGATGCTGTGGACAGGGTGTGGGAGTCAAAGGGTTAAACAATGGCCTGTTCGCTTCCCATCTGGTGATGCCAGTTAGTGTTTCATAGACCTGACAAAAGTCAAGCTTGCGACCCCATGTTTGTGCGAGTCGGAAATCCGGCGTGTTCCGCCTACTTCTCTGGACAATACGAATTGTGATCGGTCAAAAACACCAACCCTTCTGGATGACGTTCAACAAACTTCAGCTTAATGACGACAAGACAGAAGCTATCCTCATTGGCACCCGTCAGAAACTTTCTCAGCTGCCTCCTCTTTCTCTCCCATTATGTAACACATCAGTCCCAATTTCTGATTCAGCTAAAAACCTTGGTGTCTGCATTGACTCTACCCTCTCCATGAACAACTTTGTTTCTCAAACTGCCAGATCTTGCTACTATCATCTCCATCGTATAAGCCTGATCAGGAAGTATCTCTCTGTGGAAACAACTGCAAAACTCGTTCTCTTCTTCATAATGTCTCGCATTGACTATTGCAATTCACTCCTGTCTGGTCTTCCTGCCTCCACCATTCACATCCTACAGCGCATTCAAAACAATGCTGTACGCCTTGTACTCAAAAAGAAAAAAGCTGACCACATATCTCCTCTCCTGGCACAACTTCACTGGCTCCCTGTATCAAAGCGCATACAGTACAAACTAGACACCATGTGCTACAAAAGCCTCAATAACGCAGCCCCCGATTACCTGTCAAGCCTACTTGAGATCTATGTTCCCTCACGTACCCTCCGCTCTGCCTCCAATCCTCTGACTTTTCGCTTTCCACGCACTAAGCTCAATACCTATGGTCCACGAGCCTTCTCTGTTTCTGGTCCACTCTCCTGGAACAAACTTCCTCTCTCAGTCCGTCAGCAACCTACTTTTGTCTCCTTCAAGTCCGCTCTCAAAACTCACCTTTTCTCCTCTGCATAAAATCCTAACCTCACTCAACCCCCCTCTGCAGCCTGTCTCCGCTCGGAGGGAAATCACTTTGTTATAATATATAATTGTATATGATATGCTCTCTATAATTTTCCATTGCTTTTATTCTTGCTTTTATTGCTTTTATTCTTTCTCCCCATTTATAGTCATGCGTGTGTGGTGTGTGTGTGTGTGTGTGTGGTGCGTGTGTGTGCGTGCGTACGTGCGTGCGTGCGTGCGTGCGTGCGTGCGTGCGTGTGTGTCTGTTTCAGCGCTTAGATTTGATTTTGTCGAGATTTTGCGCTATATAAATATTGTAATTATTATTATTATTATTATTAACCCTTCCCTCTAACCCTCACCCTTTCAGAGGCTTTCTGCACACAATTATCAATACAAATCAGGCGGCGAGAGTTATATAGAATTGCCATTTCGTGGCAACGATGCGTGAGGTGATAGTCGGGTCACAAACTTTACATTAGCTGATCCTCCCCCTCCTCCTCCTCCTTCCCCCTATTCCCAATTCAAGATCTTGCCAGCACATAGGTTTTTGTGCAGGTTTAGGGAGTCTGCCAGATAATTGCTGGCACATTTAGGCGGAATGCATGTGGAATTGTCCAGCTGCAATGAATCCCCTTTTCAATAAAAAAAAAAAATTATATGTGGAAACGCTTGTTTGGAATACTTCTACTTATTGCATGTCGTCATTTCAAAAGTACGTCAAATACAATGAAAATGACGTAAGTTTCACTCTGAGTCACATATACGCGACATAATCAGAACATCACAGTGTGTCAGATGACACCAGTGACACATTCAGATCATCACAGTGTGTTACATACGTGCAAGCTATCTAGACTCGGTCACTACTTTCAGTTTGTATTATATCGGCAGATGCACATCAGAAATAACAAGCAGAGTCGGCCAAGCCAAAACAGCATTCAAGAAGATGAAAAGCATTCTTATCAACAAATGCCTATCAATTAACATCAGGAAGAGAGTTCTTGAATGTTGTATAGAACAGATAATGTTATACAGTTGTGAGGCGTGGACAGTCCACACGCAAAGCTTGAACAAGATCGAGGGAGCCGAAATGTGGTCTCTAAGAAGTATGTTGAGAGTTCCATAGACAGCAAAGAAAACAAACGAGACAGTCTTGATGGAGGCAGACACAAGAAGATCGTTGATAATGAAGATTAGGAAAAGACAAGCAACATCTATAGGCCATTTTATGAGGAAAGGGGAATTAGAGCACCTGGTCACAACAGGAAAGCTGAAGGAAAAGAGAACACCAGATACCTCCCCCCTGTCCACCATCATCAACTCCCACTCTATAAAACACCACTTCTATGCTGATGACGCCCAACTTCAAGACAGTGACTCACCTGATAATATACAGCGCCTGTTGACTCGCACCATTGAGTGTTACTCGGACATCAAAAACTGGATGACGTTCAACAAACTTCAGCTTAATGACGACAAGACAGAAGCTATCCTCATTGGCACCCGTCAGAAACTTTCTCAGCTGCCTCCTCTTTCTCTCCCATTATGTAACACATCAGTCCCAATTTCTGATTCAGCTAAAAACCTTGGTGTCTGCATTGACTCTACCCTCTCCATGAACAACTTTGTTTCTCAAACTGCCAGATCTTGCTACTATCATCTCCATCGTATAAGCCTGATCAGGAAGTATCTCTCTGTGGAAACAACTGCAAAACTCGTTCTCTCCTTCATAATGTCTCGCATTGACTATTGCAATTCACTCCTGTCTGGTCTTCCTGCCTCCACCATTCACATCCTACAGCGCATTCAAAACAATGCTGCACGCCTTGTACTCAAAAAGAAAAAACTGACCACATATCTCCTCTCCTGGCACAACTTCACTGGCTCCCTGTATCAAAGCGCATACAGTACAAACTAGACACCATATGCTACAAAAGCCTCAATAAAGCAGCCCCCGATTACCTGTCAAGCCTACTTGAGATCTATGTTCCCTCACGTACCCTCCGCTCTGCCTCCAATCCTCTGACTTTTCGCTTTCCACGCACTAAGCTCAATACCTATGGTCCACGAGCCTTCTCTGTTTCTGGTCCACTCTCCTGGAACAAACTTCCTCTCTCAGTCCGTCAGCAACCTACTTTTGTCTCCTTCAAGTCCGCTCTCAAAACTCACCTTTTCTCCTCTGCATAAAATCCTAACCTCACTCAACCCCCCTCTGCAGCCTGTCTCGTCGGAGGGAAATCACTTTGTTATAATATATAATTGTATATGATATGCTCTCTATAATTTTCCATTGCTTTTATTCTTGCTTTTATTGCTTTTATTCTTTCTCCCCATTTATAGCCATGCGTGTGTGGTGTGTGTGTGTGTGTGTGTGTGTGTGTGTGTGTGTTGTGTGTGTGCGCGTGTGTGTGCGTGCGTACGTGCGTGCGTGCGTGCGTGTGTGTCTGTTTCAGCGCTTAGATTTGATTTTGTCGAGATTTTGCGCTATATAAATATTGTAATTATTATTATTATTATTATAGACCTAGGCAGAAAATATTGGACGGACCCGCAGGGTGGCTGAAGAGAGAGGGTGGAAGATGTACTTGCAGCGACAAGGGATAGATTCATATGGAGGGCCATGATCGCCAACGCCATGCGGCAGGGCACATGATAATGTTGATGATTATAACATAGAACCGAACCCAAGCATCAAAACAGGTTGTTCTGACCACACAGCTAGAGCTGCCTGTTGTCAATAGTGTTTGATTACACTGGGGGTGACGGTGGGTGGCTATGGAGAGCAGAGTTTCACAGCTGGCCATTATCCACAGAGTTTAATTACCCTGGGGGATGGAGTTTCACAGTCTGAGCGTTTTCGATCCGTGCACTGACCTTCTGTTAAAGGTCACACTCACAGAATGAACAGGGATCTACTTTGCAATAAGACGTCAGTAGGAACACACGCACATACCCACACTCTCGCACGCACACATAAACGCAGACACACGCACGCACACATAGACACAGCACACACACACACACACACACACACACACACACATACACACACACACACACACACACACACACACCACACACACACACACACACACCACACACACACCACACACACACATGCAAGTTACACGCCCACCCTCTTGTTACACAGGCTGTGTTAAAGTACATGTTTCTCTCTCTGTGTCTCTCTGTCTGTCTCTCTCTGTCTCTCTGTCTCTGTCTCTGTCTGTCTGTCTGTCTGTCTGTCTGTCTCTCTCTCTCTCTCTCTCTCTCTCTCTGTATTCCTACTGACGTTCCCTTCCAGAAGAGCAGCGCAAATTTTACATGGTAAATCAATTATAGCAAAAAACAAACAAATAGGAAAACCCACCTCCATCATTTGACATGTTCGTTGCGGTGGGCATTTTTTGTTTGTGTGTATGTTTTTGTTTGTTGTTCGCAACAATTTATGTACAAGTTTAAAGTCAGGCGATTAACTCCGAGGTGAGTGTATAGCTGCACTGCGGCGCCATAATGTGTTTTTCTGTCTTTTTTTTCTGCACTTGTGTTGTTGTATTTTTCCTCCGAATGTGGAGTTGTTTTTTCGTACAGATTTTCGGCAAGGACAGCTGCTTTGTTGCCAAATAATCTTCAACGTGTGTTAAGTGTGTCCTGCTCACAAGATCCCATTTTATTGTGTCGCATCCAGAAGATTCACAGGTAGATGATAACTTGAGTTAAGTTCGAGAGGAGGCGGGGGGGGGGGGGGGGGGGGTAGCACGAGAAGAATCCTTGTCCGAGGTCTGGCAACAGCAAGAAAGGTGTTCAGAGGAGGAACCGCCTGGCAATCCGCTACTTTGGCTGTTTCTGTTTGTATTTCCCATGACGATGGACGAGATATTGGATTCTGGGAGACCTGGCAGACGCTGGATCAAAGGCGTGTCAGAGACCCTCCATGTTCATGGCCTGTCAGTCACAGAGGCAGCCCACCTGACACATGACTGTTGTCTCAGCCTCCCCGTGACATCTGATGGTAGAAGCGGCAGATAATAGAAAAGGGAGAAAAGAAGGTTTAAGATTTGATCTAATCCTTTATTGTGAAAAAAGGGAAAAAATAATGTTTATAATCTTGTGATTGTCATGAAGTCAGAATTATCATGCTGTTATATATTTGTATCCCTTCATGAGGGGCAATGGCCAAGTAATTGAATATACCATCTGAAGTCTTAAGTCTGTCTCACTGTCTGTCTGTCTGTCTGTTTGTTTGTTTGTCTCTGTCTCTGTCTCTGTCTGTCTGTATGTCTGTCTTTCTGTCTGTCTATCTCTCTGTCTCTGTCTCTGCCTCTCTCTCTCTTTCTCTCTTCTCTGCATCTCTCTCTCCCTCCTTTCTCTCTTCTCTCTCTTTCTTTCTCTCTTCCTGTCTATCTGTCTGTCTGTCTCTGTCTCTCTCTGTCTCTCTCTGTCTCTCTCTCTCTATGTGCATCTCCCTCCCTCCCTCTGTCTCTCTCTTCTTTATCTCTCTCTTTCTCTCTTTTTTATCTCTCTCTTCTCTCATCTTTTTCTGTCTCCGTCTGTCTGTCTGTCTCTGTTTGTGTGCTTCTCTCAAAATGTTATAATGTCTTTGGCTTCAATATACATGAGATGCATACATCTACGTGTAATTCTGAGTGTATGTCTTTACCATGAGTGTATGCTTTTACCATATGCATCACTGAAATGCGAACACCAAGTAAACATCCCACCCTGCTGTCTGTTTATGGTGGACAGTGACTGTGATATGGATATAGAATGTACAATATCTGTAGAACGGCAAGGACTAGCTGTACGACAAGTCCAGTGGGACCCAATGTTATTAACTCAGAATCAGAAAGTTTTCAACTCTCTCTCTCTCTCTCTCTCTTCTCTCTCTCTTTCTCTCTTTCTCTGTCCTCTCTCTCTCTGTCTCTGTCTGTCTCTCTGTCTCTGTCTGTCACTATGTCTCTGTCTCTCTGTCTCTGTCTCTCTCTCTGTTCCTCTCTCTGCCTCTGTCCTGTCTCTGTCTGTCTGTCTGTCTGTCTGTCTGTCTGTCTCCCTCTCTCAGACACACATACACACACACACGCGCGCGCGAGCGCGCGCGCGTTCCCACGTGCAATGTGATTTTGTAATTCGTAACTTTTCGCATATCTGTCTCCATCACTTTCATTTTTTTCCTGACTGTGCACCTGACCCCCTCCCCACTCCCCACCCCCCACTCTCTACTCCCCACTCCCTACTCCCCACCCCACTCCCCATTCCCCATTCCCCACTCCCTACCCCTACCCCCACCCCCACTCCCAATTCCCCACCCCCCACTCCCCACTCCCCACCCCCACTCCCCACTCCCTACTCCACGATTCTTTATATTGCGTGTTACTCTTAGCTCAGTTTCTCCACAAGCTTGTTCTTTATATGCGTGATCTTGCTCAGTTTCTGCACAAGTTGTTCTTTTATCTCGTCTACTCTTTGCTCAGTTTCTCCACAAGCTTGTTCTTATTTGCGTGTTACTCTTAGCTCAGTTTCTCCACAAGCTTGTTCTTTTATTGCTGTTACTCTTGCTCTGTTTTCACTAGCTTGTTCTTGTATTTCGTGCTCTCTCTGTTGCTCATTTCTGCCACAGCTTGTTCTTTATTTCCTGTGCTACTCTTTACCTCAGTTTCAGTGCACAGCTTGTTTCTATTTATATTCCGTGCTACTCTTTCTCAGTTTCTCCACAAGCTTGTTCTTTATATTCCGTGCTACTCTTACCACAGTTTCTCCACAAGCTTGTTCTTTATATTGCGTGTTACTCTTAGCTCAGTTTCTCCACAAGCTTGTTCTTTATATTCCGTGCTACTCTTTGCTCATTTCTGCACAAGCTTGTTCTTTATATTCCGTGCTACTCTTTGCTCAGTTTCTGCACAAGCTTGTTCTTTCTATTCCGTGCTACTCTTACCTCAGTTTCTGCACAATCTTGTTCTTTATATTCTGTGCTACTCTTACCTCAGTTTCTGCAAACTTGTTCTTTATATTCGTGTGCTACTCTTTGCTCAGTTTCTCCACAAGCTTGTTCTTTATATTCCGTGCTACTCTTTCCCTCAGTTTCTGCACAAGCTTGTTCTTTATATTCTGTGCTACTCTTACCTCAGTTTCTCACAAGCTTGTTCTTTATATTCCGTGCTACTCTTACCTCAGTTTCTGCACAATCTTGTTCTTTATATTCTGTGCTACTCTTACCTCAGTTTCTCCAAGCTTGTTCTTTATATTCCGTGCTACTCTTTGCTCAGTTTCTGCACAATCTTGTTCTTTATATTCCGTGCTACTCTTTACTCAGTTTCTCCAAAGCTTGTTCTTTATATTCCGTGCTACTCTTTGCTCAGTTTCTGCACAACTTGTTCTTTATATTCCGTGCTACTCTTACCTCAGTTTCTGCACAATCTTGTTCTTTATATTCCGTGCTACTCTTTGCTCAGTTTCTGCACAATCTTGTTCTTTATATTCCGTGCTACTCTTTGCTCAGTTTCTGCACAAGCTTGTTCTTTATATTCCGTGCTACTCTTTGCTCAGTTTCTGCACAAGCTTGTTCTCATTTCTTCTCCCCCGCTCTGCTTGTTTGCCGATAACTCAGACATGCCACTGACTAATTGACTGATTGATTGACTGACCAACTGACTGACTAATTGACTGACTAAATGACTGATTGACTGATTGAATAACTAACTAGCTGACTGACTTATTTACTGAATTGTCTGCTGATGACCAACTGATTGACTGGTGATTGAATGGCTGACTCATTGACTGACTGAATCATTGTTTGAATTGACTGACTGGCTGACTGATTACTCACTGATTGGTTGAATGACTCCCTAACTGATTGATTGATTGACTGACTGATAAGCTATCTTTGGCTAACAGACTCATTCACTGGCTATTACGACGACGACGCGACGACGACGACGACGACGACGACGACGACGACGACAACGACGATGATGATGCGAACGACGATGACGGTGATAATACTAATGCTGATGGTGGTGATAACGACGATAATGATGATGACGATGCTGAAAGTGGTGGTAATGATGACAACTATGATGACAAAGACGACGACGATGACAATACAACGATCGGTGGTAACGATGACAACGACAACGATGATGATGCTGATGATGATGCTGATGCTGATGCTGCTGATGATGAAGAGGCAAAAGATAGTGGTGATTATGATGACAATGACGACGATAATGATGTTTATGACGATGATGATATCTGATGAAGTGATTATACGCTCAACATGAATGATGAAATACATGTGTGAATATCTCAAAAGATGAGCTAGACAACGCATAACGACAGACAGACAGACAGAAAGATAATCAGACAGACAGACAGACGAAAGGGGAGAGAGAGAGGAAAAGAACAGATAAACAAGGAGTGTCTTTTTATACAAATCGTGAGGAAGACCAGAAATAGTCTTGGTGAGCACAATGCAATGTCTACATATAACAACACTTCTGGACGATAATCCCCTTTGTTTCACATTGAGATCCATTTTGCTTTGTCCTGTTACACTAGATTTCTAGGATCAACAGTCCGTCTTTCGTGTTATGACAAGATATTTCTAGGATTAACAGTCTCTCTTCAGTCCTATGACAGGAGATTTGTAGGATTATCAGTCCCTTATTCGGCCTCTGACAAGAGTTTGTAGGATTAACAGTCCCATTTCAGTCCTGCGGCAGGAGATTTGTAGGATTAACAGTCCCCTTCCGTTCTCTGACAAAAGGTATGGAGGATTAGCAGTCTCTATTTCGTCGTGACAGAAGATTTGTAGGATTAAGAGTCCCTCTTCTGTCCTCTCATGTGAGATTTGTAGGATTTACAGTCACCCGTCAGTTATATGACAGGAGATTTTTAGGATTTACAGTCCATCTTTTGTCCTATGGCAAAAGATACACAGGATGAACAGTCCCTCTTCTCTCCTATGATAGGAAATGTATGTGGAGAGGGAAGACAATTTGCAACGGAATCTCATTGAATGGTACCACACTCCAGGCAGAAAAGCTTCTCCTGCCTCATAAAATATCCTATAACTCTTGCTTGTCTTTTCCTGATCTTCTTCATCAATGTTCTTTTTTGCGTTTGTCTCTTTCAAGACTGTCTCGTTTATTTCTTCGCTTCCATGGAACTCTTTAACATTCTTCTTAGAAACCACAGTTCAGCTGCCTCAATCTTGTTCTGACTTTGCGTGTTGACTGTGTTTAGTGTTTTGTCCAAACAGGAGAAGTCTGCCAGATAACTGCAGGCAGATTTGGATGAAGCGCATATGGAATTGTCTGAGTGCGACGATTCCCTGTTGAACAAACTCCATACTCCAAACTCTCATTCATTCTTGATACTTTTGTCTGGAACAAGACGCCGTAGACGTCGGGGAAGTACACAGAAATGTCATAAATATTAGAGGGGTGAGGGTGGGTCAGGAGGAAGGATGTTAGGGGAGAGAAAAAAGTGGACCCAACGATCCTCTCACTTGCAGGTAGTAAGAACGATTTAAAGGTCAGGAAAAACTGCTAGGTCAACAACAGGACAACAATTGCCAGGAACACAGCGTCAAAGGGAAAGACAATAAAACAGACCACAGTGTATACAGGAACATAGACCGACAGACAGAGGGAAAGATATGAAAACAAACAAAAGTAATGTGTATGGATGAAACCAAACTCACACGAAATGCGACCAACAGTAGCAACAAAAATCCTGACAAACGAGATATACTTGGTGGCGGGTAGAATTATTAGACACCAAAGGACAATCAGCTATATCGAAGGCTGTAGAATTATCAGACACCTAAGGATAATCAGCTATGTCGAAGGCTGTAGATTAGCTAGGTATGTATGTCGAAGGCTGTAGAATATCAGACACCTAAGGATAATCAGCTATGTCGAAGGCTGTAGAATTATCAGACACCAAAGGACAATCAGCTATATCGAAGGACTGTAGAATTATTAGACACCAAAGGATAATCAGCTATGTCGAAGGCTGTAGAATTATCAGACACCTAAGGATAATCAGCTATGTCGAAGGCTGTAGAATTATCAGACACCAAAGGACAATCAGCTACGTCGAAGGCAAAGAATGTCTTTTCAAAGACAGTGCTGATATTTGTAATAAAAGCCCAGACAAGACTGACGCAAATCCAAAGATATACAAACATCACCCTACAAGTTGATAATGGGATTGTCTGCAATATCAGAGAGCGGCAGTTGGAAAAGACACCGGCTTGCGACAGGACTGATAGTAGTGCCGGCCACACCTGCAGGGAACAGGAAGACGGTTCACCCTCCTCTCCACTCTCCCCCTCCCCCGATACAAGACTTGCAGACACTCGAGGAAACGTGAGGAGATCAGTAAAATGTAGAACGGGTTTCAGCCTCAGGCTTCCCATCACTAGACACACTATCAGCTTCATTTCCCTCCATATCTTGCCGCACATGAGTGCAGATGGAATAAAGTAACTGGATTTTTGTCTGATCGAAAGGGAGGTAAGTAAGCAGATTCTGCCAGAAACAAAGGGAAATAACAACTTTTATTAAATACCAAAAAAAAAAAAAAAAAAAAGAGGTTAGTGTATTTCTGTCAGACACAAAAAGAGGTAAAAAAGTAAATTTCTTTCAGACAAAGGGAGGTAAGTGGATTGTTTTGATCAGACACAAAGGGAGGAAAGTAGATTTTTATCAGATGCAGGGAGAGATGAGTGGATTTCTGTCAGACACAAAACGGAGCAAATGGATTTCTATCAGACACAAAGGGAAATAAGTGAATGTCTTTCAGACGCAAAGGGAAGTAAATGAATTTCATTGAGACACAAAAGGAATCACAGAACCAGGAAAAATTAAGGAGTTTATACAATGATGGTGGTTGTCTTTGGAGAGGAAAGATTGAACAGGATTAAAACAATGGATTTTTTCATTAAATTGAAGAATTACAGAATGAGCGTAATGCTGTATACTCATGTATCTATGACAAACTTACGTCACTCACATAGCCCTTGCTCCAGTCATTTAACACAAAGACACACATAGATTCATTGCCTTGTCCAAGTCGTTTAGCCCAGTCAAAGAAACACATAGATTCATTGCCTTGTCCAAGTCGTTTAGCCCAGTCAAAGACACACATAGATTGGCCTTTCATTTATCACAGGCATTCACGGTCAAGGTGCTCTATCAGGGAGCTGAACACGAGCCTGTTCCATTTTGGTGGTTATGTGCCATGGCCTGGGTATCTGAGAATGACATCTGTCTCCAATCTTCCATTTTGTCCGCTCATTACATTCACACTGTCCACAACAAGCCTCCAAAAGGAATACTCCCAGTTGATGTATTTCCTGTCTCCTGTGCAACGTTCCCAGCGATATGCACAACATTTCATACTGTCATGAGAACACATTGGATCTCTATTTGCAGTCTGCCATGTCAACCGATATTGCCCCAGTATCTTAATAACATGACATAGTCTCCCTTTCCAAATTGTGATGTTCAATTTTCAAGTTTTTATAACCTATCTTTCGCTTTTTATCTTCTTTTCTTTCTTTCTTATTTTTTCTTCGTTTTTTTTCCCTGTCTTTTGTTCTTTTCTTTCTTTCTTTTCTGTATCTGTATTTTTCTGCCTTTTTTCTTGCAATGGAAGAAAACAGTTGTGTGTAAGAGTGGGTAACTATGGTTTTATGGTAACTTTTTATTAATTATATCCACAACGACGTCATTTTGTATGAATGCTTTTATTACTTATAGTCACGTCAACCTAATTTTCTGTTAGTGTTATTAACGAAAGCCACTTCAACCTCATTTCTGTGAATGTGTATATCATCTTGTCATAGAAGGTAAAAGAGATATTCCACAGACACACATCACTGTGTTTAATCTTCTTAAAACCCACTGTCTGTAGACTGAGTATTACCACAGGCCACAAGTGGGGATTGCCTGTCCTACGTGGTATCTTACCATAGCAAGGAAAGTAAGACAGTAAATCCTACACATCTCTTGCTATAGCAAATTAAACAAGACTGCCGGCCTAGACATCTTCCATCATAGTTGGGAAAATGGGACTATTAGTCCTATAGATCCTTTGCAGTCATAAGGACAGAAAAGTGGGATTGTTAGTCCTGAAAATCTCCCGTCATAGGATGATGAGGGACCGTTAATCCTACAAATTTCAGGCAATAGGACTGAAAAGGAAGGACTGACAATCCCAGAGATCCCAGTCAGAGGTACGTGGGATGATCAGTCAGAGGGTTGTAAGGTCTAGATTGTCCATTTTCACCACAGGGATTAATCCTGTCTCCTACACCGTTTGGGTGATACGACTGTCCATCGTCTGGCCACACTGACACACGTGTGATTTTTTTTAGTGAACTGACATTTAAGGTGTCAGATACGTTAAGAGCGATTATCGTGATTTTGATACCACATGATGGGGCATTACAGACAGATATATAACACTCAATTGTTGCTAACGTATAGGCTTTACGTGCCGGCTTAAGGCTTATGCCATGATCATTTTGGATTTTCTCCATCACATGGCATCAGTAGCGTCAATGCGTATGGAATTTATTCCGAGTACAAAGACGCCATCTTGAGAAACTGAAACTGAACTGAAACTGAAACCTAATTTGTATTTAGTGACGAAAAGACTCAGGGATAGATAAAACAGTGTATTGAACTCATAAGTTCGGTAGCACCTTTCGATTTTGTCAGCGTGTAGGGTTTATATGCTCAAGGAGTCTGCCAGACTTACACTCACTCACTCATTCTACAGCATCACTCCTTGGAATGTTGGCTGCCCGCACTGCTCTGCGGGTCTAAGTCCTCCGCATGTCTTTCCTCAACCAGATTGAAAATCTCTGGACTGTCACGACCTGTCCATTCCTTGATGTTTTCCAGGTACTCTGTTCGTGGTCTTGCCTTTCCTCCTTTACCCTCGACTTTTCTCTGAATGACATCTTCATGAGAGTGCATTTTTTGTTTCTGCACACATGTCTAAAGAAAGTCAGTGTCTTTATAGGATGATTTGTACAATTATGATCAGTCAATGTCTTTATAAGGATGATTGTACAAGTTATGATCAGTCAATGTCTTTATAAGGATGATTTGTACAAGTTATGATCAGTCAGTGTCTTTATAGGATGATTTGTACAGTTATGATCAGTCAATGTCTTTATAAGGATGATTTGTACAAGTTATGATCAGTTTGGATGGAACGCTCATGGACTTGTCAGAGTGTGTTAAATCTCTCTTGAACAAACTCCAAACTCTCGACTCTGTGTTTCTGTCTGTCTCTGTCCGTTTTGCACTTCGTCAGTGATTGTATGTCTGTTCTTCTGTCTATCCGCAACTCTCTGTATGTCTTTTTTCTGGTTTTTCTTTTTCTGCCTTTCTGCCAATCTCTGGCTATCTCTTTTCTTGTTTTTTTTTTCTTTTGTTTTTTGTTTTTTGTTTTTTGTCTTTCCTCCAGTCTCTATTGTACTTGTTCTTCTGCCTTTCCGCCATTCTTTGTCTTTTTTTTTTGTTCGTCTACCTTTCCGCCAGTGTCTGTCTCTTGTTCTTTTGTCATTCCGACTGTATATGTCTCTTTTTTGTGCTTTTCTCTTTCTGCCAATTGCTGTCTGTCTCTTTTCTTGTTCTTCTGTTTTTCCGCCAGTCTGTCTGTCTGTCTGTCTCACTTCCTGTTCTTTTGTCTTTCCGCCAATCTGTCTTGTTTCTTGTTCTTCTTTCTTCCAATTTCTTGGTCTTTTCTTGTTCTTCTGTCTTTCCGCCGATCTCTCTCTGTCTCTTTTTATTTTATTCTTCCTCGTGCTCATGTGCTTGCTGACCAAATGATTATTGTAGAACAGAGATGGATGATGTGTTCAGGGAAACTCTAGTTAGAGAAATGGGCACAGGGCCAGAACAACAATGGAACTGAGAGACAAAGACATAAAGAAGGCCACGAAACACGAACACGCGTAGATTGGGGGGGGGGGGGGGGGGGGGGAGAGAGAGAAAATACAGAGAGAGAGAGAGAAAGACAGACAGACAGACAGACAGACAGACACACACACAGACAAAGGGTTGTAAAGTTAACCATTCTAATGTTATTGTTATTGGGTCCCACTGGACCTGTCTTACAGCCATTCCTTGCAGTTGATATATTATTACAGAGATGATATCAGTATAAACGGTGGACAGGATGGAACGTTTTCTTGATATACATGTTTGATTCATACATGCAGTTCTGACAAGCTCTCGGGCTAAATGTAGATGTATGTATCTGTGCAAATGCTGAACACTTTGGAATAAGTGTGGATCTACACGTCTGTGTAAATCCTGACTACTTTGGGATAACTGTAGATATGTATGTCTATGTAAATGCAGGACAGTTTGAAATAACTATATATATATATATATATATATATATATATATATATATATATATATATATATATACGCACACACATACACACACATACAGACACACACGCACACACACCACACACACACACACACACAAATAACACTATCTGTGTGTGTGTGGTGTGTGGTGTGTGTGTGTGTGTGGTGTGTGTGTGTGTGTGTGGTGTGTGTGTGTGTGTGTGTGTGTGTGTGTGTGTGTGTGTGTGTGCAGAACATATCTTTTATTTCTATGTAAACACAGAACACATTCAGAGCGTAGATGTATGTATCTATGCAAATGAAGATCGAGGATATAGCACAGACCGATAGAGAGTGGGGGCAGGGTAAGGAGAGATGGACATGGAAAGTGAGACAGGGAGAGAAAGAAGCGGCAATGGTGCGGTGAAAGTGGCAGAGAGAAAGAGAGAAGAAAAGTGAAAGTTTCATAAGGCGTTTTATACGATCAACAGCTGTGGTTGGTACAATATAAGGCGCGGGGAAAAGCATAGTTAATTTTATCATTCAACCGTATATAGTGTCTTGACTTGGGACTTCCCTGCTAAGGTGATGATTATTTTCAAGACAGACACGTAGACTAAGTAATGTTTGAAACCAGCAAGAGTGTGGCAGTGTTTCCATGACAACACAAATGAATTAAATAAATTAAACAAGACAGCAGAAGAGGTGGTAGTGTTTCTAGGTAGACAGAAATGACCTAAATAAGATTATCAAGACAGCAGGACAGGTGGCAGTGTTTCCATGACATACACAGATGAACTAAATAAATTCTCGAGACAGCAGAAGGGGTGTGTATTTCCAAGACAGACACAGATGAACAAAATAAATTATCAAGACAGCTGGATAGGTGGTAGTGTTCTAGACAGACACAAATGACCTAAAATAAGATTATCAAGACAGCAGGACAGGTGACAGTGTTTCCATGACAAACACCGATGAACTAAATAAGATTATCAAGACAGCAGGACAGGTGGTAGTGTTTCTAGACAGACACAATGACCTAAATAAGATTATCAAGACAGCAGGACAGGTGGTAGTGTTTCTAGACAGACACAAATGACCTAAATAAGATTATCAAAACAGCAGAAGGGGTGGAGTGTTTTCAAGACAAAAACAGATGAACAAAATACATTCTCAAGACAGCAGGAGAAGTGGAAGTGTTCCCATGACAAACACAGATGAAATAAATAAGATTATCAAGACAGCAGGAAGGATGATAGCATTTCCAAGACAGACACAGACGCATTAAATAAATTATCAAGACAGCAAGAGGGGAAGTAGTGTTTCCAAGACAGACACAGATGACCTAAATAAGATTAGATGACCTAAATAAGATTATCAAGACAACAGGAGAGGTGGTATTGTTTCCATGACAGACACAAATGATCTAAATGAGATCAAGACAGCAGGACGGGTGGTAGGGAGATCACAAGACACAATGTACAACAGACGGACATTGAACAAACTGACAACTATTGTACAGGCCAAAACACATCCACTTAAATAGATTTTCTAAAGTGAAGGCCACATCACATCCACTTATGCCAGAATTTCCCAAGTGCAGGCCACAACACATCTACTTAAATCAGAATTTCTCAAGTGAGTAATTCAAAGTAGTGATACGCATCAAGAGTAGCAACAGACAGGACAGCAAGAGATCTTAACTAGTTTGTTCCACGTACAATACCAGGTTTTTTTTTCTATAGTGACAAAGGGAAGACACTTTTTGGGGAACATACCCACTAATATGACGTTCCATGTTATTCTAGGTGATCTATGTGATAAGACAAAACGATATGACGTAGATCAACGGGTCAAGGTTGTTGGCAACGACGCTCTTGAGAATGAGAATAAAGCCCATGACCCTCACTGAGCTGTACTGGTCATTATTTACATATATTATGGCAGATCAATACACAGAAAGCTGTGTACTTGTCTTTTTTTTTTTTTTTAGCTCGTGTATAGGGGTGAAGAGGGTGGACGGTGGTGAGGAGATACTGAGCGTATACATCTGCACAGTGGTGTGTGTGTGTGTGTGTGTGTGTGTGTGTGTGTGTGTGTGTGTGTGTGTGTGTGTGTGTGTGTGTGTGTGTGTGTGTGTGTGTGTGTGAGTAGGCTTTATAGGAATGCATGTCTGTGTGTGGAGGAAAAGGCCGGGGTGAGTAGTGTGGAGGTGGGAGGCTAGGGGGATAAGACCAGACCATGCTTAACTGTTCCGTTCATGATTTGAGTGATGTTATGATGTCTGTGTGCCATGTCATGTGCTTGAGAAGACACATCATTTCTTTTTAAAGGATTGATACAGTATTAGTGTACTGTATTGTATTGTACCGTACTTTACGTATTCTGTTGCATTGTATCGTATTGCATTGAATTGTATGCATATAACATCTACGTATCTGTATAATCTATATTGCCAGAAGAAGAAACAAGTCAAAGGCGTCAGATGAATACTACGTTTTCAATTGGTCTGTAACGTAGGTACAGTATATATTACTATGATAATCTTGGCAGGTATAGTCAATCATACATGTACAGCCCTGGCTGATGGAGGAAGCAGTCCACTACAATCTACTCAACCACTAACCCCACACATAAATACTTGTAAAATCCACACTCAGATTCTTCACATTTCCACTCACTCATCACACACACACATACACACAGACAAACAGACATACGTACACACACACAAACACACACAGATTTCACACACACAAGCATGCATACATACACACATAAACACACGTGCCTGCAAGCGCGCACACATTCACACACACACATACACGTACACACACGCATACACATATGCAGCTCGCTCGCACGCATACGCACATCGATTCAATAACCATGTATAGTCAAATGAACTAATTTTGTATAGACAAAAACACGGACAGTGGTGTCTGTAGTGTTAACATCAACAGGGGAGTGGTGCCTGTAGTGTTAACATCAACAGGGGAGTGGGCTTCTAGTGTTAACATTAACAGGGGAGTGGTGCTTTAGTGTTAACGTCAACAGGGGAGTGGTGCCTGTAGTGTTAACGTCAACAGGGGAGTGGTGCTGTGGTGTTAACGTCACAGGGGAGTGGTGCTTGTAGTGTTACCGTCAACAGGGGAGTGGTGCCTGTAGTGTTAACGTCAACAGGGGAGTGGTGCTTGTAGTGTTAACGTCAACAGGGGAGTGGTGCTTGTAGTGTTAACGTCAACAGGGGAGTGGTGCCTGTAGTGTTAACGTCAACAGGGGAGTGGTGCCTGTAGTGTTAACGTCAACAGAGGGAGTGGTGCCTGCAGTGTTAACGTCAACAGGGGTGGTGGTGCCTGTATGTTACATAAACAGGAGGGTGCCTGTACTGTTAACGTCAACAGGAGAGTCGTGCTGTAGTGTTAACGTCAACAGGGGAGTGGTGCTGTAGTGTAACGTCAACAGGAGTGGTGCCTGTAGTGTTAACGTCAACAGAGGAGTGGTGCCTGTAGTGTTAACATCAACGGGGTGGAGTGGCCCTGTGATGTCAACATCAACAGGAGGTGGTGCCTGTAGTGTTAACATCAACAGGGGGTAGTAGGGCGCCTGTTATGTCAACATCAACAGGGGAGTGGTGCCTGTAGTGTCAACATCAACAGGGAGTGTGTGCCTGTATGCGTCACATAACAGGGGAGTGGTGCTGTAGTGTCAACATCAACAGGGGAGTGGGCCTGTTAGTGTCAACATCAACAGGGGAGTGGTGCCTGTAGTGTTAACATCAACGGGGAGTGGTGCATGTAGTGTCAACATACAACAGGGAGTGGTGCTGTGCCTAGGGTGTAACTCAACAGGGGTAGTAGGGTGTGCTTGAGTCAACATCAACGGGGAGTGTGCCTGTAGTGTCAACATCAACAGGGGAGCTGAGTGCCTGTAGTGTCTAACGTCAACAAGGGGAGTGGGTTTGTAGTGTTAACGTCAACAGGGGAGTGGTGCCTGTAGATGTCAACTCAACAGGGGAGTGGTGCATGTAGTGTAACATCAACAGGGGAGTGGTGCCTGTTATGTCAACATCAACAGGTGAGTGGTGCCTGTTAGGTCAACATCAACAGGAGAGTGGTGCCTGTAGTGTCAACATCAACAGGTGGATTGTGTAGCCTGTGTTGTTAACATCAACAGGGAGTGGTGCTGTTGGTTCAACATCAACAGGGGAGTGGTGCCTGTAGTGTTAACATCAACAGGGAGGGCCTGTAGTGCCTGTAGTGTAACATCAACAGGGGAGTGGTGCCTGTAGTGTCAACATCAACAGGGGAGTGGTGCCTGTAGTGTCAACATCAACAGGGGAGTGGTGCCTGTAGTGTTAACATCAACAGGGGAGTGGTGCCTGTAGTGTTAACATCAACAGGGGAGTGGTGCCTTTAGTGTTAACATCAACAGGGGAGTGGTGCTGTAGAGTGAACATCAACAGGGGAGTGGTGCCTGTTAGTGTAACATCAACAGGGGAGTGGTGCCTGTAGAGTGTAACATCAACAGGGGAGTGGTGCCTGTAGTGTTAACATCAACAGGGGAGTGGTGCCTGTAGATGTGAACATCAACAGGGGAGTGGTGCCTGTAGTGTAACATCAACAGGGGAGTGGTGCCTGTAGAGTTAACATCAACAGGGGAGTGGTGCCTGTAGTGTAACATCAACAGGGGAGTGGTGCCTGTAGTGTTGAACATCAACAGGGGAGTGGTGCCTGTAGTGTAACATCAACAGGGGAGTGGTGCCTGTAGAGTGAACATCAACAGGGGAGTGGTGCCTGTAGTGTTAACATCAACAGGGGAGTGGTGCCTGTAGAGTGAACATCAACAGGGGAGTGGTGCTGTAGTGTTAACATCAACAGGGAGTGGTGCCTGTTAGTGAACATCAACAGGGGAGTGGTGCCTTAGTGTTAACATCAACAGGGAGTGGTGCCTGTAGTGTAACATCAACAGGGGAGTGGTGCCTTAGAGTGTAACATCAACAGGGGAGTGGTGCCTGTAGAGTGAACATCAACAGGGGAGTGGTGCCTGTAGTGTTAACATCAACAGGGAGTGGTGCCTTAGATGTGAACATCAACAGGGGAGTGGTGCCTGTAGAGTTAACATCAACAGGGGAGTGGTGCCTGTAGTGTTAACATCAACAGGGAGTGGTGCCTGTAGAGTGAACATCAACAGGGGAGTGGTGCCTGTAGGTGAACATCAACAGGGGAGTGGTGCCTGTAGTGTAACATCAACAGGGGAGTGGTGCCTGTAGGTGAACATCAACAGGGAGTGGTGCCTGTAGAGTCAACATCAACAGGGGAGTGGTGCCTGTAGGTAACATCAACAGGGAGTGGTGCCTTTAGTGTCAACATCAACAGGGGAGTGGTGCCTGTAGAGTCAACATCAACAGGGGAGTGGTGCCTGTAGAGTAACATCAACAGGGGAGTGGTGCCTGTAGAGTAACATCAACAGGGGAGTGGTGCCTGTAGTAGTTAACATCAACAGGGGAGTGGTGCCTGTAGTGTAACATCAACAGGGGAGTGGTGCCTGTAGAGTGAACATCAACAGGGGAGTGGTGCCTGTAGTGTTAACATCAACGGAGGGTGCTGTAAGTGAACATCAACAGGTGGTGTGCCTGTAGTGTCAACATCAACAGGGGAGTGGTGCCTGTAGGTCAACATCAACAGGGGAGTGGTGCCTGTAGATGTCAACATCAACAGGGGAGTGGTGCCTGTAGTGTCAACATCAACAGGGGAGTGGTGCCTGTAGTGTAACATCAACAGGGGAGTGGTGCCTGTAGAGTCAACATCAACAGGGGAGTGGTGCCTGTAGGTTAACATCAACAGGGGGAGTGGTGCCTGTAGAGTTCAACATCAACAGGGGAGTGGTGCCTGTAGAGTCAACATCAACAGGGGAGTGGTGCCTGTAGAGTAACATCAACAGGGGAGTGGTGCCTGTAGGTACATCAACATTACAAACAGGGGAGTGGTGCTGTAGTGTAACATCAACAGGGAGTGGTGCCTGTAGTGTTAACATCAACAGGGGAGTGGTGCCTGTAGTGTCAACATCAACAGGGGAGTGGTGCCTGTAGAGATGAACATCAACAGGGGAGTGGTGCCTTGTAGTGTTAACATCAACAGGGGAGTGGTGCCTGTAGTGTAACATCAACAGGGAGTGGTGCCTGTAGTGTCAACATCAACAGGGGAGTGGTGCCTGTAGTGTTAACATCAACAGGGGAGAGTGGTGCCTGTAGTGTTAACATCAACAGGGGAGTGGTGCCTGTAGTGTCAACATCAACAGGGGAGTGGTGCCTGTAGAGTGAACATCAACAGGGGAGTGGTGCCTGTAGAGTCAACATCAACAGGGGAGTGGTGCCTGTAGTGTTAACATCAACAGGGAGTGGTGCTTAGTGTAAATCAACAGGGGAGTGGTGCCTGTAGTGTAACAACAGGGGAGTGGTGCTGTATGTTAACGTGAACAGGGGAATGGTGCCTGTAGTGTTAACATCAACAGGGGATGGTGCCTGTAGAGTCAACATCAACAGGGGAGTGGTGCCTGTAGAGTCAACATCAACAGGGGAGTGGTGCCTGTATTGTTAAAATCAACAGGGGAGTGGTGCCTGTAGTGTTAAACATCAACAGGGGAGTGGTGCCTGTAGAGTCTAACATCAACAGGGGAGTGGTGGCCTGTAGTGATAACATCAACAGGGAGTGGTGCCTGTAATGTCAACATCAACAGGGAGTGGTGCCTGTAGAGTCAACATCAACAAGGGAGTGGTGCCTGTAGTGTTAACATCAACAGGGGAGTGGTGCCTGTAGTGTTAACATCAACAGGGGAGTGGTGCCTGTAGCGTTAACATCAACAGGGGAGTGGTGCCTGTAGCGTTAACAGTAATAGGGTGTGATGCCTGTAGTGTTAACGTCAGTAAGGGAGTGGTGCCTGTAGTATTAACGTCAACAGTGGAGTGGTACCTGTAGTGTCAACACGGGGAGTGGTGTCTATGGTGTTAACGTCAACAGGGGAGTGGTGTCTATGGTGTTAACGCCAACAGGGGAGTGGTGTCTATGGTGTTAACGTCAACAGGGGAGTGGTGCCTGTAATGTCATCAGGGGAGTGGTGCCTGTAACGTCAACAGGAGAGTGGTACCTGTAACGTCAACAGGAGAGTGGTACCTGTAATGTCAACAGGGGAGTGGTGCCTGTAATGTCAACAGGGGAGTTGTGCCTGTAATGTCAACAGGAGAGTGGTGCCTGTAATGTCAACAGGGAGTGGTACCTGTAATGTCAACAGGAGAGTGGTACCTGTAATGTCAACAGGAGAGTGGTACCTGTAACGTCAACAGGAGAGTGGTACCTGTAACGTCAACAGGGGAGTGGTACCTGTAACGTCAACAGGAGAGTGATTCCTGTAATGTCAACAGGGAGTGGTACCTGTAATGTCAACAGGAGAGTGGTACCTGTAACGTCAACAGGAGAGTGGTGCCTGTAATGTCAACAGGAGAGTGGTACCTGTAACGTCAACAGGAGAGTGGTGCCTGTAATGTCAACAGGGAGTGGTACCTGTAATGTCAACAGGGGAGTGGTGCCTGTAATGTCAATAGGGGAGTGGTGCCTGTAATGTCAACAGGAGAGTGGTGCCTGTAATGTCAACAGGAGAGTGGTGCCTGTAATGTCAACAGGGGAGTGGTGCCTGTAATGTCAACAGGAGAGTGGTGCCTGTAATGTCAACAGGGGAGTGGTGCCTGTAATGTCAACAGGGGAATGGTGCCTGTAATGTCATCACGGGTGTTGTGCCTATAGTGCCAACATCAACAGTTATGGTGCTGACAGTAAAGGTTTGAGGTGCTTTACCAACAAAAAAGCTGTACCATAGGCCAGGCCTGCATTGATGATTATGATTATTGATCGGGAAAGTCGGAGGTGGTGGGACAGCCATCATCTTGCCTGCAATGTCCAACTGCCATCACACGGTCATGGAAGTACAGGCTGACAGTTCAGGGCTGGCTGTTGGTCTCATTGTATATGCTGCCTGCGGTTCACCGCCACCATCAACACACCTGCCTTCCGTCTATTCATGTTAGGAGCTGGTTTTATGGGTCCGTTTCCTTGAGGGGTGGTGATGGTGGTGGTGGTGAGAGAGAGAGAGAGGGATAGTGTGTGTGTGTGTGTGTGTGTGTGTGTGTGTGTGTGTTGTGTGTGTGTGTGTGTGTGTGTGTGTATGTGTGTGTGTGTGTGTGTGTGTGTGTGTGTGTGTGTGTGTGTGTGTGTGTGTGTGTGTGTGTGTGTGTGTGTGTGTGTGTCAGAAACAAAAACTTAGATCAAAATATAGTCGCTAGTATGGTGATTGTATCTATCGTAATCATAATCTTAGGAAATAATATTTTGCAGACGTGTTTTTCCTCACTGTGCTTCCATAGAACCTAAATTCTTCAGTTAAGTGAAACTGTTGCCCTTTGATTCTGATTTCCAGTTTGTTAGATGTTGTTTCTACTGACATAACGTCTGTCATGCTGGTGCCGATGTCCATGCCATAGTTTTCATAGCTGTTCTTTAACTTGTTGATATGGATTGTCTTGTGAAAGGTCATCATTCTTATAAACATCGAATGACAATTCCCGCAGTGCTGTTGATTCGGAGTTTGAAATCTTTTATCCATTTTTTTTCTTTCTTTCCTGAGCACTGATTGTCCAAGCTTCATCATTCCTGACTGTGGTGGCTGTTAGGATTAGACAATGAAATCCAGTTCTCAGGAATAGAAAATAAGAAAGAAATAGACGGGAAGAAACAATGAACATAGACGATACAATGTACAGAGGACAGAAACAGATGTACAGAGACAGATAGATGGTACAGTCGGAGGACAGATAACAGATGGTAAAAGTGACAGAACAGATGGTACAGGAGGACAGATAACAGATGGTAACAAGTAGAACAGATAACAGATGGTACAGGGGGACAGATAACAGATGGTACAAGTAGACAGATAACAGATGGTACAAGGTAGACAGATAACAGATGGTACAAGTAGACAGATAACAGATGGTACAAGTAGACAGACAACAGATGTACAAGTAGACAGATAACAGATGGTACAGTAGACAGAAACAGATGGTACAAGTAGACAGACAACAGATGGTACAGTAGGACAGAAACAGATGGTACAAGTAGACAGACAACAGATGGTACAGTAGGACAGACAACAGATGGTACAAGTAGACAGACAACAGATGGTACAGTAGACAGATAACAGATGGACAAGTAGACAGATACAGATGGTACAAGTAGACAGATAACAGATGGTACAGGGGCAGATAAGATGGTACAAGTAGACAGATAACAGATGGTACAGTAGACAGATAACAGATGGTACAAGTAGACAGACAACAGATGGTACAAGAGGACAGACAACAGATGGTACAAGTAGACAGACAACAGATGGTACAGGGAGTAGACAGATAACAGATGGTACAAGTAGACAGATAACAGATGGTACAGGAGGACAGATAACAGATGGTAAAAGTAGACAGATACAGATGGTACAAGTAGACAGACAACAGATTGTACAGGTAGACAGATAACAGATGGTACAAGTAGGACAGATAACAGATGGTACAAGTAGACAGATAACAGATGGTACAAGTAGACAGACAAAGATGGTACAGTAGACAGAAACAGATGGTACAAGTAGACAGATAACAGATGGTACAAGTAGACAGATAACAGATTGTACAAGTAGACAGATAACAGATGGTACAGGAGGACAGATAACAGATGGTACAAGTAGACAGACAACAGATAGTACAAGGAGGACAGATAACAGATCATACAAGTGGACAGATAACAATGAAAAGTAGACAGATAATAGATGTACAAGTAGACAGATAATAGATGTACAATTAGACAGATAACAAATGATAGTCGGGGGAGTAACAGATGGTACAGGAGGACAGATAATAGATGTACAAGTAGACAGATAACAAATGATAGTAGACAGATAACAGATGGTACAGTGGACAGATAAAGAAGCAGATCAACTTTGTTTCCCATTGGCAAGACAGATCACGAGGTCATGTTTCCACAATCCGTAGAGATAGGTGAATTAGCTGGGCAGACAAGCTGTCTATCGTTAACAAGGTTGGGGAGATGGAGCAGGATGGCTGTGTGGGCAGAGATGGAGAGAATGTGGAGAAAGGGGTTGTAGTAGCTGGGCAGGTTCCCCCCTGTCCTTAACCCTTTGATTCCTTCAACGCATTGTTCTGCAGGACGCTGTGGAAAGGCCCGGGGACTGAAGGATTAAATATGGAGCGAGGAAGAAAGGGAAGATTGGCTGAATGAACAGAGACGAACACAAACAAGTGTTCAGACCCAGAACAAAATTGGAATTAAGAACACAGGAAGATACAAGGACGAAAAGATGTTAAAACAGTATGTATGCGCTTTTCACTTTTCGATTTTCTCAAGATCGCACTACGCCATTCAGATCATTTTGTATGCAAAAACAGCATTACCACCAACGTCACGTTGTGAAATAGTCCAGATTAATTGCATACGCCTAAGCCATTTCACTACTAGTCTTCCATTCCACCCTGGGCATTGGCTTCTGATAGCCAGTGCATAGTTTGCATGCTTCTTACACAAGCAGAATATCAAAAGATCTCAGAGATGCTACACCAAAGTGCCATAACTTTGGAATACCACCATCAGTCTTGCTCATGCCTCATACGGCAAATGGCAACCCACACAAATCCGATACATCAGTAAGGTTGACCGAGTTGCCTGCGCTTGTCTGACAGCTGTCAAATGGAGTCGCCCACGCTTGTGAACCCCATGCGGTCAACTCTAGTTACCAGACGATGTGAAAAGGTTACGTCTGTGAATGAACCTTGTGTGCTGACAAAGTCTTTGAGATTCCACTTAACTTATGGGCTCTGTGGGGTTAGGGTCAGTGTTAGTTGTGGTGTTTTGATTATTGTACATAATCCATTTATTGACTGATGTGTTTGTTTGTGTTATATTTTTTTCATTGATTTTATTCATTTATCAACAGTGCAATGTTTTGTTTTTTACTTTCTTTCTTGACATGTATTCCTGTTGACCTGTGGATGTATATTATTCTATGGCTTGTACATAATATTGTCAGGGACATCTTTGAATTATTCTACGTAGTTTTGCCAAGAAGAACATTTAAGAGATTATTTTACATAGTTTTGCCAGGGACAACTAACTGTCTATGGATTATCCTACGCAGTTTTGCCAGGACAGCTGTTGTTTGATCATTGCATGCAGTTTGCCAGGACAATGTTAGTGGATTATTCTACATAGTTTTGCCGCACATGACACAGGTCATTTTAATTGCCGGACAATTGTTAGTTGATTATTCTACATAGTTTTGCCAGGCACAATTGACACTGGGTCATTTTTCATAATTTTGCCGGGGACAGTTGTTAGTTGATTATTCTACATAGTTTTGCCGGGGACAACTTTAGTGGATTATCCTACGTAGTTTTGCCAGGGACAGTTGATACTGGATTATTCTACATATTTTTGCCAGGGACAACATTAGTGGATTATCCTCCGTAGTTTTGCCAGGGACAATTGATGGTGGATTATTCTTCATAGTTATGCAAGGGACAGCTGTTGATTGGTCATTCTACATGTATGTAGTTTTGACAGGAACAATTGTTAGTGGATTAACCTACATAATTTTGTCAAGGACAATTTTTAGTGGATTATTCTACATAGTTTTGCCAGGGACAACTGTTGGTTGATCATTGTATGTAGTTTTGCCAGGGACAATTGTTAGGGATTATTCTACAGTTTTGCCAGGGACAATTACACTTAGTGGATTATCCAACATAGTTTTGCCAGGGACAGTGTTGTTAGTGAATCATTCTATATCGTTTTGCTAGGGACAGCTGCTAGTAGATTATCCTACATAGTTTTGGCAGGGGCAATCTGTTAGTAGATTAATGATAATAATGACTGGACATTTACATAGTGCCCTTCATCAAACATAAAGCACTTTTCAATTTACAATGAATCATAATTATACGGCTTCACACATACACACATAAACGCACACTCACATGCGGCCGCACACACCCCCGCACGCGTGATCAGATACGCGCTCGCACACACACACACACACACACACACACACACACACACACACACACACACACACACACACACACACACGCGCGCGAGCGCGCGCGCGCGCGCAAGCACACACGCACACATACACATATACACGCACACACCACACGCACACACACACACATACACATATACACGCACACACACGCACGCACGCACACACGCACACATATACACACACACACACGCACACACACACACACACACACGAACCACACAACACATTTTGAAAGACTATGTCAGCAGATTGGAAGGATTGAGCAGGTGGGCATTAATGAAAGAACTTCTGGAAAAGTAACGTTTTGAGATTGTATCTGAATGAAACTAGAGACGAACTGTGTCGAACAGTGAAAGGCAGTGAGTTCCAGAATTTAACAGCAGAGGAAGTAAAAGCTCTCCAGCCATGTTTTTCTCTTTTAAATGTTGGGACACGGAGTTGTCATCAGTGGCAGACGGGAGAGATCAAGATGGAACACAGATTTGCAGAAGTTTTAAAAGGTATAGGGGTGCGGTTTCAGAAATGATTTGATACAAAGACGAGTAACTTTATACTTAACTCGTCATTTATGGGCTGTCAGTACAACTCCTCAAGAAGGGGTGTGCAGAGTTGAGATCGTTTTGCTATACAACTCCGTTCAGCAGCAGAGTTTCGAACTTGCTGTAGTGGTCTAACAAGTGTTTGTGGACAGCCAGTGAGTAGGGAATTGCAGAAATCTAATCTAGACAAAATGCACGCACTAGCTAGTGTTTGGGTTGCTTTAAGAGTGGAGTTGTGGCGAACAGAGCTGATTCGTCTGACTTCAGTGTAGTGTATGTGGTTTCGCAAGTTTTGGTGATTTGCTGTTGAATGAAAAGATCTTTGTCGACGAAAAAGCCAGGTCACATACATGTTCAATGAACGTGATGATACTTTTTTGAAAATAGTAATGGAAGTCAGGGAGGCAGAGTCAGCGGATGGAGAAAGGAGTTTAAGGGCTTCAGTCCTTTCGTCATTTAATGTTAGTTGATTTTCTGACATCCATATTTTCATTTCCGTCACACAGTCTTGAAGAGTCTGAATCAGATGGTTGTAGTCTGACTGAGATTTAGAGTAGATGAGTTGGGTATCATAAACCTACATTTCATGGTGTACAGAGTACATATCAATGAGAGGGATTAGTACAGTCGTCAAGAATATGAACAGAACAGGGCCAAGCACAGAACCTTGGGGAACAGCCGAATAGAAAACTGACTTGGACGATCTGTTTCCAGCTACGAGGATAGTTTTTTTCTTTCTGAAATGTAAGATCGAAACCAGTTGAAATTGATATTTTTGGTAGGTGAACACTTAGAAGATTGTGTAGAATCTGATATCGTTTCTAAACTAAGAATATTTTATCAAAAGGGAAAATAAGAAACAATCAGACGTCAAGAAAACAACCGCTTGGTGGAACCATGACACAGAGACAGCTTGAAAAAAATTGCACCATGTAAAAAGATGTACAAACACACAGAAAAAGACATCGTTCAGACCATGATAGTCTTAGAAAAATGGATGAGTATAAAAGAAACATGGACGAAATACAGAGCGCTTTAAACCCCAAGCTCAGGAAGCAAAGGACAATACAAGGAAATAGTTCTATGAAAGACTCAGTGCCGATACAACACAAACACAATTGTGGCAATTCAATCAACAAAAAGAAAGAAAACCATAAACATCACGATCCCTGTATCACGAACACAGGACAAACCATATTAAGAACAAATGAAGAGAAAAGTCAAGCCATACTACATCATTTTATACAACATAATAACCAGAAAATCTCTGAAGGAAAAAGAAAATTCATTGCTGGCCTTAACCAGAAAACTGGACACAAGCTGGACTAGATGATGAAATAACTGAACACGAAATACACAAAGCAATCACATGGTGCAGAAAATATACAGCTCCAAGTCCAATCAAAATTTGATACTTGGACATCAAAACACTGTCTGAACACGACAAATTTAAATTGATTATCTTCTGTCAAGACAGTTTTGAGAAAGGTCATGTTCTTGAGGACTGGACACATAGCTTCTTAAAAGCTTTATCCAAACCAGGCAAACGTCATCGCAGACTAGATAAATATGGCATCCTATCTATGTAAAATGTAATTGGGAAACTGATAGAAAACATGATAGCAAAGAAATAGCCAGAGACCTAAAAGACAGGAAAAGAAAAAGAACATGGGAAAGCGCAGCTGCCTTTTGCTCACAAAATCTACGAAGGTTTTCAGAACAAGGAAGAAACCTTTGATGTAGCTATTGACCAAGAACAATGCGTATGATAAAGTTCAGTTCATACTACTCATGGAACTACTTCAGCGGTATGGCGTCGACATGACAACCACAAGACAGATTGGTTCTTCTTAATCACGTGGAACCAGTGGATCTACTTGTATGGAATTCATTCCGAGTGTGAAGACGTCATCTTGAGAAACTGAAACAGGAAATAAAACTGAAACAGTATTGAAAATGACCATTCTGCATGGCTAACACGAGCAACAACTGTCTGGTTGAATAAAGTTTCCAACATGCATGGACACAGGTAGCGTAAGAAAATGAAAAAAGCAATTCTTTTGTCCTGCAAAACAAAAATGACAGCCTACTTTTAACACGAATTGAAAACGAAAACTATGATGATGATATAAACACTTTGTCCAGAAGACCTCATGACACAACAGTCAAGATATTTGGTAAAATACCAACAGATTTGTGTACAACTTTCCGACTTACATCGATAAATGGTCCATCTCGTGGGGGGATGAAGAGGGTCCTTTACTTATTTGTCTGATCGTGAAAACCGATTCAATGAATTCTTTTTATGTTGTGTAGATCTAAGTAAACATTTTATAGAGTAGATAACCCTATTGTAGCAAAACCAGCTGAATCACATCATATGCCCGTTGAACTGAATGTTAACGTAACGTACAACGCGGTACCCGTAAACCAGGAAGACAGCGTAAACAAAGAACCAAATGGGATGCAAGTAAAGCTCAAATTTATCATGATCACATGTTGTCAGACGAGATAAAACATGCGCTTTTTAAAACTATAGGACTTATACCTGACAATGCTGAATTAGCAGCACAAGAATTCAGGAGAATGTTGCTGGGAGCAGGCCACTGCATGCGTCAGATGATATATATTGAAGGAGCACGCGGTGTAGCAATACATGTAAATGGTCCGCCCATGACTGTCCTGATGTAAACACTAAAGCGGGTCGTGCTTTATAAGCGTACAAGCAACTGAAGGATGGTAAAGATTTAAACGGAAAAGATCTCAATATCAGTCAGTGAGCAAAGCAAAACAGAAAATGTATAAACCATCTGTTTGTGATTCATTGTTTCAAAATACCAATAACAGCGATAAATTTTGAAGCACTGTGCACAACGCCAGGAGAAGAAGAGATAGAGAACAACACCAATGACAATGGGAGAGTGGAAAAACACTTAACTCAGGAAGTTAGTGTGGATAGGAGAAGTGACAGGATGGGGTGAGGAGGAGACTTACATTTACAGGACATAAGTGATGGATTTTTAGTGACAGATGTCAACAAGCCATCAGAAGACTCAAACAGGGGAAATCATCACAGCTTGTTGAGGTGTTGTGTGAATTCCTTAAAACTGTTGAAGACATACATGTAGTCTCACCTTTTCTGGCAAAATTATTCAACAAATTATACCTTAACAGGCATTATCCTACAGAACGGACAAAATCTGTCATTATTTTTTGTTTGTTTATTTGTTTGTTTTTTTGAAAGAAAGATAACCCTTACAACCCAGAAAGCAACAAAGGTATATCCCTACTGAGTATTAATGGTAAAGTGTTTACTTCTGTTCTGAATAAAAAGTTGTATGACGAGGCCGAAAGAGAAAAGAAAATTTGTGGAGAACAGGTTGGCGTTCGCAAAAAAATATTCTACTGTTGATCATGTTTTTAGTCTTGTTTCAATGATCAACAAATGCCCGAATTGAAGTGAAAATAGATAGAGTTGATCGAAATAGTCTATGGAAAATCCTCACAAAATTCCAAACATCATCAGAAATGATTCATATGTTATAAGGAATGTATACTTTAGTCTAATGATGTGTTGTATGGGGGAGGGGGGGGGGCAGTGACATAATTTGTTGAATGCCCATCTGGGGTCAAACAGGGATGCTTGTTGTCTCCACTGATCTTTTCTTTACTGATTACAGAACTGGCTGAAGAGATCCTCTCAGACGAAAACATGGGTTTCAGTTCATACCAGGGCTTAACGAGATATGCTTATTATTATTTGTTTTCATCTACCCCAGCTGGATTATACAAACAAATCAGTTATTTAGAAAGATCACCAGAAAGACTGGAGTTATCTGTAAGTTTGAAAGAAAAAAAGATCGTTGATTTTAGAAAGGGAGGGCGCTTAACTAGAAGCAGACAGATGGTTTCATAGAGGTGAAGAGGCTGAAGTCGTTGATAGTCACAAATATCTTGGAATATCTTTGACCACCAAAATAGTTACAAATATCTTGAAATAACTTTGAAAAAACTATCATACCAGACTGCTTAAGATGAGTATGCTGACAGAGCATAAGGCAAAATTGTGGAGATCATGAAAACAAGGTGACGTTTAGAAACATTGGATATTACCGTATTTTTTAACCTGTTCGACTTTCAAGTAAAACCGCTTCTTTTGTAAATTGTATGCCTCTGAAGTGTTGGGTGTGACATCAAGTAAAGGAACTGAATCGATATGTTTATTTGCATGAAAGAAATTACTTAACGTTACCCTCGCACTCCTAATACTAAGGTTTATGGGGAAACTTGAAGGTTACCATTGTATGTTAATAGCTCTGTGAATGTATGAAGATACTGGTTTGAACATAAAAAAATGGCACAGACTAAACTACCAAAGGAAGTATACGAGACAGAAAGAAACAGTATGGCTGTTGATGAAAATGGTGGTAATAACAATAAAAACTGGGCTAACAAAGTGAAAACTCGTCTCGGCAAATTTGGGTTCTGAGGTTTGGTTGAACAGAGGCGTACGATGCCAAAAAGCATGTCTGAATATTTTGAATAAAAGACTGGTTGATTGTTTCATGCAGGACTGGTCTTTTAGACTAAATAGCAATGAAAGGCATCAACTTGACAATCATTTAAATCATTTACTCAACGAGAAATGTATCTTTTTGACATTGTTATCAATAAGTTTGGAGATGGTTTTGATAATTTTGGTGTGGGTGTTGATGCCTCTAAGATAAATGAAATCATTTAAATCATTTACTCAACAAGAAATATATCTTTTTGACATTATTATCAATAAGTTTAGAGATAGTTTTGATAATTTTCGTATGGATGTTGATGACTCTAAGGTTAATAAAAGTCTTGAAAACTTGTTTGTTTTGCGACAAAATCGAAAATGAAATCCGTTTCTTGGTGGAATGCAGCTTATATAAACAGGAGAAAAATATGTCTTTAAGCATTATAAAGATAGGACTACGGATGGCAATACTCCTGCGTTTTTGTTGCAAAATGACGAGAGGTCTGTCACTGGAGACGTTGCTCCCTTCATTTATTATGTCTGACGAGTTACAGCGGAATATCTCCCTTGAACAAAGTAATTTCAGTGTTTTGGA
>JAPXFY010000016.1:37912465-37914965 GCA_030674185.1 Monoplex corrugatus
GGAACAGTTTTTACACTGCGATGATGATGATATCGATGAGGATGATAATCATGATGCTATTGGGATCCATCTAGGATTAAGACTGTGTGAGAGGGATGTACTCTACGCTTGCTGTCATAACATATCCTGGCGTCAACCAAGCCCGAGAGATACAGACACCTGGCGGTGCCGGTCAGAAGATTTGAGCAACACCCTCAATGACGCATCCGTGAAGTGGATGAGACTCGACTGTGTGGTCCCAGTCTTCTCAATGAGTCCATAGCACGCCCAACTCTGGGTAGGAGTCGGTTAGAGCGGAAAAATCCCACAATGATTTTTGAAGGGTCTGATGGGGAGGTCAAGGATATCTTGCAATCTCTAGTTTTATACCCAAATATTACAGAAAATCCAGATGTTGTACTTCTCAACCTCACTGTGACTCCAAAGAAGCCTCCGATGAAATAAAACTAGACGTTCATCGAGGACAGTCACAACAGTAAAAACTATGTAAATATTGTCAAAAGTTCTAGAGAAAATGCTGTTCTTACAACGCCTACAAAAATGCTGAATTTAGGTATTTTTGGAATCCATGTGACCTTGATTTTAGCGCCATGAACTCCAACTGTATGGACTCCTCAACGTTCCTGCCGTGTAACCCATATTGGGTAAAGATCCATTTGGAAGCAGCTGAGAAAATCTTGCTAATACATTTTAGTAACACACACAGACATACAGACTCATACCTCTATCGGGTCGACGTGAAATATTCTCCTGAGAAAAAGTGAAACCGTGAAGAAAATGTTTCAAACAGTGGTTTGGATCGTTTTTCGAAAGATTGTGATTTCATGCTGACTTCAAATCAAATATGGTGCGCGCTCCGAATGAACACGATCTAATATGTATCCTGAAATTATAAACAAAAAATGCTTTAGTAATCAAGTTATAATATGAGAATCGATTAAAAATCAAATTACAGTCATGCCATTGATTCTGAAAATAATATTGAGGTCAGTTACTGTCAAAATTTCACAACAGTTGAAAATATTTCATATTCAAAGTTGTAATGACTGAAGAATCGATTTAAAATTAAATTCCAAAGCTGCGTTTGATTCTGAAAATAGCATGGAGATCAGTTACTGTCAAAATTTCACAACTGTTCAAAACATTTCATACTCAGAGATAGTAGTGTTCGGTCTCAATGGGCCTGTCATACAGCTAGTCCTTGTTACTGTACACAAATAAAAGTAAGCATTAGAAACATAAAAATGAAATATTAGTTAAAACAAACAAATAAAATAATTGAAGAATTTAAACAGATAGCTAAAACAAACAAATAAACATACAAACAAATGAAATTTTACATCACAAAGCAGACTAACAAAGGAAAAGAAGAAGATATAGGAAATATCAAAAACAAACAAGGGGGGGGGGGGGGGGGGGTCCATTCCGACACTATGGTGAAAACAGGTGCACCATAACACATATAATGCCAAAGACGTTATGAACCTGTATTAGGCTGTAATGAAATTCTGATTGTCATATGTCAGTGCGTGAAGCAATGTACAACAGAATTAGAGGCAGACACACATAACATGATGAAGTGAGTACGTGTCAGCCCGTAACTATAACAAAATAGAAAGAAAACAATCTATAACAATATACTACTACTACTACTACTACTACTACTACTATTGCTGCTGCTGCTGCTATACTACTACTACTACTTCTACTACTATAATGATAATAAAAGTAATAATAAAAATGATAATAACAATAATAATAATAATCGAAGATGGTAACAACAACAAGAATAGTAACAATGGTAGCAGCAACTGTAATAGTAGTAGTAGTAGTAGTAGTAGTAGTAGTAGTAGTAGTAGTAGTAGTAGTAGTGTAGTAGTAGTAATTCATATGAAATTACGTAACAACAGTAAAAAATAACCATAGTAATAAAATAGTTTGCATGTCTCCTTTATATGTATGTATATATATATATAAATATAAATATATATATATATATATATATATATATATATATATATCATCATCATATCATCATCATCATCATCAGGTGCCCTGCGCATGGCGTTGGCGATCATGGACTTCCATCTATCTCTATCTCTCGTTGCCCCCAGCATCTCTCCCACCCCCCTCGTCCCCAGCCACTCTGCAAGTCCGTCCAGCATTTTCTCCCTGGGTCTATCCGGTGCTCACTTTACCTCCAGCTTTCCCGTTGTGACCAGGTGCTCCAAATCCCCCTTCCTCATAAAATAGTCTATAAATGTTGCCTGTATTTTCCTAATCTTCCTTATGAGTGATCTACTTGTGTCTGCCTCCATCAAGACTGTCTCGTTTGTTTTCTTTGCTGTCCATGGAACTCTCAACAGTCTTCTTAGAAACCACATCTCGGCTGCCTCAATCTTGTTCTTGCTTTGTTTGTTGACTGTCCACGCCTCACATCCGTACAACAGTATTGGTTCTATATAACATTCAAGAACTCTCTTCCTGATGTTAATTGATA
>JAPXFY010000016.1:37917465-37919965 GCA_030674185.1 Monoplex corrugatus
GTGTGTGTGTGTGTGTGTGTGTGTGTGTGTGTGGTCATAGAATTGGACATCACGACGGTTTAGTGTCAAAGGAAAAGTCAATAGACTAAGCCAAGCTGTTCCATAAAAGATCTTTCTCTCATTCTCTCTGTCTCTTTGTCCATGTCTCTGTCTGTCTGTCTCTCTCTCTGTGTCTCTCTGCCTCTCTGTCTTTGTCTGTCTGTCTGTCTGTCTGTCTGTCTCTGTCTCTGTCTCTGCCTCTCTCTCTTGATTCTGGTCTCAGTAGCTCAGTTGGTTGAGCGTCGGATTCACATGCTAATGGTTGTGGGTTCGAATCCCGGGGTGCGCTTCATTAAAACTGACCTTCTCACTGTCACATCTTAACGTCATTGTTGTTTTGGTGGTGTCAGTATAGGATTAGATAAGTCCCCCTTCCCCTACTTCCCTGGGATGGTTATCCCTGTCGGCCATATCACCTGAGGTGGATGCTGACGTAAAAACTGAACCAAATCAAGCAATCAGATCTCTTTCTCTGTCTCTCTGTCTCTGTCTGTCTGTCTGTCTCTCGCTCTCATTCTCTCTCCCTCTCTGTCTGTCTGTCTGTCTGTCTGTCTTTCACTCTCTCTCTCTCTTTCTGTCTCTTTTTCTCTATCTGTGTGTATGCAGTACACATATTGACAAGAGTGCCACCATTAGTAAAAGGTCAGCTCAGACACAAACGACATTCGCTTGTCACATAACCAAAACCTTGAAGACAGTAGTACTCGTAGTAAGCGAATCAGCGTACAAAGGTAATCCATATAAGCTTCTCCCAGAAATGCCAACAACGCTGTACAAGAATTCCAACCACAATGCTAATTTTTAAATGACGTCTGGACAAGTTACATGGCATCTTTTTAAATATAATGGTATACTAATGTGATAAAATGGCGTCAGCAGTAACGACATCATTTTAAATATAACAGTTACTAACGTGATAAAATGGCGTCATCAGTAACAAAATCGTTTAATTTTGTATTTTTCCTCAGCAGATGTTACTTTTTTTTCCTATTTAAGCAATTTTTTCTAGGCTGCATCGTGCAGCCGTTATGTTTCTGCATAGTCTGCATACTCTGTGTTTGGTGGCTGAGCATGCATCCCCCCCCCAACACACACACACATAGACACATAGACACACCTTCTTTAGCACAACATTGTCTTCCTCAAAGGTTTCTATATCGTTTGGTGTTTCAGACCAAATATAAAAAAGGTCAATTTGTGCTGCTTGTTTTTTGTCTTCCTCTTTGTGCTTATGGTGCAAGGGAGACAATCCTGCTGTTGTTCTCTTGGAGCTTGTTGTTCAAAGCCCAGGCGACTGCGTAGAGCCATATCAGGGCTACAACCGCTTCAAAACATGCACAACTACAACAGGACAAAAAGAAAATGAAGTACACATACCAATCCATTCGTGCACATGCCCCCGGCGTTGACCTGTCCATGCAACTTATCGCTCAGGAGATTTAAAAAACACACGTGAATACAAATTTAAGTATACCTAAGGGCACCAAAACATACATAAAACAGACCTAAATTACCTAAAATTGCTTCCGCATATCTCACTTCCATAGAGCCCAAAATGCACTTAATACATGTACCGAATTATTAATCCCAAGAAAATGCATGTCAGACTTTGTCGAACACATACAGGTGAATGGACCAGCAAGGGAGAAAATGATTGGAAAAAATGACAGAAAGCAAAGGAACAAGGCAGAAATGAAGAGAGTGACAGAAAAGAGGAAATTTCTAGCTCATAATTTCCAGAAGACGGGGATACTATTTACATTGAAAGAGCCCCCGGCATCCACACGGGGGGGAGGGGGGGGTGTCTATTTGATTGTGCAGCCCCTGGCAGCCATATTACGTACATATGTATCTATATGACGTATCCTAACCCTTGATCCCATTGTAACTGCACACAGGATCGAGTGTTTTGGGTTCATTCAGTGTCGATTAGGTGGCTTTGAAGACACGTCAACTGACAAACATTTTCCAGAACAGTAGCCAAACTTTAAACTCGAATAGAATACATTTCCCTTATTACATTTTCCTATAAAAATGATAAGATGATCACCAGCCAACAGACATGACGAAACGGTAGATCTTAATTATGCTGCAAATTGTTGAGACCTGTACTGGACTTGAGAGCAGACTGTGAGAGACATGGGAAGAACTGCTGTCCCGTACACTGTAAGTGTAGGTCTGACTTTTCTGTGCATACTATGAATACAAAGAGGGTGTGTGGCATTATTCTCACCACTACTGTAGCACTAATCTGAGAGAAAAAGACAGACAGACAGACAGAGAGAGAGAGAGAGAGGGACAGAGGGAGGGAGGGAGCGAGAGACAGAGACAGACAGACAGAGGGAGACAGAGAGAGAGAGATAGACAGAGAAACTGAGACAGAGACTCTGTGTGTGTGTGTGTGTTGTGTGTGTGTGTGTGTGTGTGTGTGTGTGTGTGTGTGTGTGTGTGTGTGTGTGTG
>JAPXFY010000016.1:37924965-37937465 GCA_030674185.1 Monoplex corrugatus
TCTTTTTGAAGATGACAGAAACTAAGAACACATTATAAGAAAGAACTTTGAAGGACCACCCATAATGAAAGATGAAGTAAGAGCAGCACTGAAAAATATGTAACCAGGAAAAGCCCCTGGACCAGACAACATTACTACATAGATGATTGAAGCCTTGGATAAATTTGGTATTGAAAAAATAACAGTCCTCCTAAATGAAACTTATGACACTGGAAAAATCCCCAAAGATATGTCAAAATCAATTTTCATTGCACTTCCAAAGAAGACAGGAGCTATAGAATGCGAACTCCATCGCACAGTCAATTTGATGAGTCATGTAACAAAAATCCTATTAAGAATAATCATTATGAGGACAAGGAATAGAATCAAAAGAGAAATATCAGATGAACAGTGTGGATTTGTGGAAGGGAAAGGAACTATTAATGCCATATACATCCTAAGAACTATCATAGAGAGGTTAATCGAGATGTATAAGGATTTATATTTATTCTTTGTTGATTATATCAAGGCTTTCGATCGGGTAAGACACGAAGAATTGCTCAACCAACTAGAAAGACTCAATATTGATGGAAAAGATCTACGAATAATCAGAAATATGTATTGGGAACAAACAGCTGCAATGAGAATAGAAAACGATATAAGCTCTTTCCAAACATCAAAAGAAGAGTCAGACAGGGCTGTGTTTTGTCACCCGATGTGTTTTCACTTTACAGCGAAAACATGAGAAACCTAGAGGAAGACCCTGGATTAAAGGTTGGAGGGAAAATGATAAACAACATTCGATACGCAGATGACACGTGCTAATTGCAGAAAATGAAAGGGACCTACAAAACCTTGTGAATATACTCTAAATAGAAAGCAAAGGTAAGGGGCTGGAACTAAACAGCAGGAAGACTGAAGTCATGGTGATCAGTAAAAAACATGAAATCTCCTCATGCAAAATAACAGCAAAGGGCACAACCTTGAGACAGACACCTGGGAACGATCATTTCACAAGACGTCAGATGCACATCGGAAATAGCCAGCAGAATCGGCCAAAGCCAAAACAGCATTCAAGAAGATGAAAAGAGAGTTTTTGAATGTTATATAGAACCATTACTGTTATACGGTTATGAGGCGTGGACAGTCAAAAAGCAAAGCCAGAACAAGATTGGGGCAGCCAAGATGTGGTTTCTAAGAAGAATGTTGAGAGTTCCATGGACAGCAAAGAAAACAAACGAGACAGTCTTGATGGAGGAAGATCATTCATAAGGAAGATTAAGAAAAGACAAGCAATATTTATAGGACATTCTGTAAGGCAAAGAAATTAGAGCACCTGGTTACAACAGGAAAGCTGGAGGGAAAGAGAACACCCGGTAAACCGAGGGAGAAAATATTGGACGGATTTACAGGGTGGATGAGGACAGAGAGGGTGGGGGATTTATTTGCAACGACAAGGGATAGATTCGTATGAAGGGCGATGATCGCTAACGTCGTGCGGCAGAGCACATGATGATGATGATGATGATGATGATGATGATAAAGCATCGGACATTGAAATGATTTACAGATTTCTGAATGCATATACATGATGTTCTGTCCCTGTACACACACGACAGGAGTTCAGGCAGTAGTAGTAGTTTACACATGCTGATCTGGGAGATGGGCAAAATCGCCATCTTTTACCTACCAGCCGCTAACCAGACAGGATCGAATGCAGACCATCCAGTTTGACGTTTCATCCAATTGATTATGGTGCCCGTCCTGTAAGATTTAAAATAGTTCTAAAAAAAATCATGTCTGAGTGTGAGTGTAAATTGACACACCTGTCATCCGCTAAGGAAGGCGGGATGTGAACCCGAGTGCCGTTCATATTGACTGACCAACATGGCACCTGTCTGAATTCCCATACACTGTGCGTATAGGACTGTGACATGCGGCTCTCATCTTGTCTCCACTGTTTTATGCAGACAGCACAACACCTGTCTCCGTTCCCAAACCCTCTTCAGATAAAGCGATGACATGTACTCTCAGCTTGTCTTCAGTGCCACATGCAGACGATCAAATTGTCTGAAGTGGATATCCACCATCTTCTCGTCCGGAACTCTCACTAAAATGGCAGACGTCACAGGGTATACTTACCACTTCATTATAAAGATCACGTGTTCTTTTGTACTTACCGCTTTATTATAAACATCACCTGTTCTTTTGTACTTACCGCTTTATTATAAACATCACTGTTCTTTTGTACTTACCGCTTTATTATAAACATCACGTGTTCTTTTGTACTTACCGCTTTATTATAAACATCACCTGTTCTTTTGTACTTACCGCTTTATTATAAACATCACGTGTTCTTTTGTACTTACCGCTTTATTATAAACATCACGTGTTCTTTTGTACTTACCGCTTTATTATAAACATCACCTGTTCTTTTGTACTTACCGCTTTATTATAAACATCACGTGTTCTTTTGTACTTACCGCTTTATTATAAACATCACGTGTTCTTTTGTACTTACCGCTTTATTATAAACATCACTGTTCTTTTGTACTTACCGCTTTATTATAAACATCACGTGTTCTTTTGTACTTACCGCTTTATTATAAACATCACCTGTTCTTTTGTACTTACCGCTTTATTATAAACATCACCTGTTCTTTTGTACTTACCGCTTTATTATAAACATCACGTGTTCTTTTGTACTTACCGCTTTATTATAAACATCACGTGTTCTTTTGTACTTACCGCTTTATTATAAACATCACTGTTCTTTTGTACTTACCCTTTATTATAACATCACGTGTTCTTTTGTACTTACCACTTTATTATAAACATCTCGTGTCATTTTTACTTACCGCTTTTTTATAAACATCACGTGTTCTTTTGTACTTACCACTTTATTATAAACATCTCGTGTCATTTTATACTTACCGCTTTATTATAAACATCACGTGTTCTTTTGTACTTACCGCTTTATTATAAACATCACCTGTCTTTTATACTTACCGCTTTATTATAAACATCACGTGTTCTTTTGTACTTACCGCTTATTTATAAACATCACGTGTTCTTTTGTACTTACCGCTTCATTATAAACATCACCTGTCGTTTTATACTTACCGCTTCATTATAAATATCATGTGTCGTTTTATGATTACTGCTTCATTATAAAGATCATTGTCGTTTTATAATTACTGCTTCATTATAAAGATCATGTGTCGGTTTATAATTACTGCTTCATTATAAATATCATTTATCGGTTTATAATTACTGCTTCATTATAAAGATCATGTGTCGGTTTATACTTACCGCTTCATTATAAAGATCATGTGTCGTTTTATACTTACCGCTTCATTATAAAGATCATGTGTCGGTTTATACTTACCGCTTCATTATAAAGATCATGTGTCGTTTTATACTTACCGCTTCATTATAAAGATCATGTGTCGTTTATACTTACCGCTTCATTATAAAGATCATGTGTCGTTTATACTTACCGCTTCATTATAAAGATCATGTGTCGTTTTATACTTACCGCTTCATTATAAAGATCATGTGTCGTTTTATACTTACCGCTTCATTATAAAGATCATGTGTCGGTTTATACTTACCGCTTCATTATAAAGATGACGTGTTCTTTTATCATCTGTCTTTTCATGTTTACTTCTTAATTGTAAACATGATCTGTCATCATAGACTTCATTTTGAACATCATATGTGATCATGTAATCCATTATAAACGTCATATATTAACTTCTGCTTCATTATAAACATCATATGTTATCTCTACTTCATAATGACATCAATGTCATCATTCACTTCATTATAAACATATGTCATCATATGCTTCATTATACACATCGCATGTCATTATAAACTATATTTTAAACATCATATGTCATTATTCACTTCATTGTAAATATCGCATGTCATCATACACTTCGTCAGACTTCGTATCCAATGTCTGTTAGATGTGGTCAGATCATGCAAACAGTCCCGTATATGGGGATATATCCTTTTTCTGTGTCTGTTACACATGGTCAACAGACATGGTCATTCACATCTTGTAAATAAACTGTCCCCTGTATGGGGATGTATCCTTTACCGATGTCTGCTAGACGTGGTCAGGTCTTGTAAACAGTCTCCTGTTTGGAGATGTATGCTTCTTCAGTGTCTGTTAGATCTAATCATTCAGTCTCGTAAAGATCCCTGTGTGGGTATGTATTCTTCTCCTGTGGCTGTCATACATGGTCGTTTACGTCTTGTGAACGAAACAGACATTGGTATCTTACTTGATACAGATAATTTAGTACCATTGACTACTGCACTCTGATGGCTGTGTGCATGACATGCACTAATTGGGTCCGTTTGTAAAAGAAGATGGTGTAGAGGGGAGTTAATGAATGTTATGTTTTTGTTGATACTTACTGAATTTGTTCCTTGCCTGAATGTATTCTTGTTGTATTTCATTAGACAAAAAAGGAATCTTCATTGCAATGAAAAAAAAGCAAACAAACAAACAAACAACAACAACAAACAATACAAAATATAACAAAACAAAGCAAACCAAAACAAAACAAACTGAAAATAGTTCATGTATATGTACAAGTCTGCATATCTCTCCCTCTGTCTCTTTCTTTCCTCTGTCTGTCTGTCCGTCTGTCTGTCTGTCCGTCTGTCTGTCTGTCTCTTTTTCTCTGGTTCTGTCTCTTTGTCTCTCTCTCTGTTTCTGTTTCTGTCTTTCTCTCTCTCTCTCTGTTTCCTCCCCCCCCCTCTCTCTCTCTCACACACACACACAGTCAGCAAGAAGGGCCTCTGTAAATGATTGGACCTAATGAACTCTTAGTAGTTCTATGCCCCTAGGGAAAGGAGAGATACAGAGTGCCGACACCTAAGCCCTCTGATTGGTCAATCAGCGGCCATTGACCACCAATAGACAGGCCAGACACTGGGGGCAAAGGTCACTAACGTCTTCAGTCAATCGTTGTCCAGTCAGGGAGAAAGGCAAAGGAGGGGATGGGGAGAAAAGAACAACAACAAAAAGAAAAAGAAAAATGATGATGATGATGATGATGATGGTGGTGGTGGTGGTGGTGGTGATGATGATGGTGATGGTGATGATGATAATGATGATGATGAGATGGTGGTGGTGGTGGTGATGATGATGATGGTGACAGGAACGATGATGGTGGTGATAATGATGATGGTAACGATGACGCTGACGACGATGATGATAATGGTAGTAATGATGATGGTGATGGTGGTGGTGATGATAATGACGACGACGACGATGATGATGGTGATGATAATAATGATGACAACGATGATGAAGATGAATAAGTAACGGTTAAAATATCTGGCTAGGATGTAAGAAAGCCGGGTTCGAGTCACAGATGAAACAGGACAGGAATGTTTCCCCCAGCCACCCCCCTTCATTCCCTCCTGGATCTTAAGTCATGGTGTAGTGCTAGTCATTTGGATCAGACGAGTAACCAAGGTGGCACGCACCGAGCACATATTAAAATTCTGCGGCGACATACGAGTTGTCCCTGGCAAAATTCTGTAGCAAAACACACTTTTGTAGGTAATTAGATTTACATACACGTACGGAAAAGGTGGGTGGGGCTGCGCTTTGACGACGCGCTCTTTCCTAGGATGTCTTTATGTTAGTTCACGTATCCTGAAACATTGTTGATTGTGTGAGCACCACTGATGACTTTACGAAGACTCTCCTCCCTGTCTCCAGGTCCTCTGCCACTCTCTGAAGTTCAGGCCTGTCCAGTCTTGGATCCTTTTACCCCATCTCTTCTTCTGACATTCAGCAGGCCTCTACAGTCTTTGGATATTGTCTTCCCATCTCTTCTTCTGCCCTATGCTTTTCAGCAGGCCTGTCCAGTCTTGGATGTTTTTTGTTTGTTTGTTTGTTTGTTTTTTCTCATCATGTCTTCTGCCTTATGCCATTCAGCAGAACTGTTCAGTCTTAGGACATTGTCTTCCCATCTCTTATTCTGCCTGAAGCCTTTCATCAGGTATGTCCATTCTTGGATGCTGTCTTTCCATCTCCTCTTCTGCCTTATGCCGTTCAGCAGGCCTGTCCAGTCTTCGGATGTTTTTCCCATTTCTTTTTTCTGCCTTATGCCACTCAGCAGGCCTTCCATTCTTGGATATTGTTTTTCATCTATTCTTTCTGCCTGCCTTATGCCATTCAGCAGACCCGTCCAATCTTGGATGTTGTCTGTCTTTCCATCTCTTCTGCCTTATGGCTCCCTGGGACTGTACCTTGCAAGATGATGTTTGGAAGGAGGTTTGAGGATCTCGTGACATGTCTGTACCACTTTATCTTGCGTTTTTTTTAACTGTAATCTTCAGATGGTGCAAATGAATAGTTTGGTTTCACTGGGTACAGTCTGCTTACAGGTAAAGTCGGTGTATGAGGTGCGTAGAATATTTCGTTAGGACCTCATCTCCATGGTTTGGATCCTTTTCTATAAGTCAGCTGTGAGAGTATTGCTTGACACATGTAAAATGGACATGGTAAAGGTCTATAAGACAGCTGTGAGAGTCCTGTTTGACACATGTAAAATGGACATGGTAAAGGTCTATAAGTCAGCTGTGAGAGTCATGTTTGACACATGTAAAATGGACATGGTAAAGGTCTATAAGTCAGCTGTGAGAGTCATGTTTGACACATGTAAAATGGACATGGTAAAGGTCTATAAGTCAGCTGTGAGAGTCATGTTTGACACATGTAAAATGGACATGGTAAAGGTCTATAAGACAGCTGTGAGAGGCATGTTTGACACATGTAAAATGGACATGGTAAAGGTCTATAAGTCAGCTGTGAGAGTCATGTTTGACACATGTAAAATGGACATGGTAAAGGTCTATAAGTCAGCTGTGAGAGTCCTGTTTGACACATGTAAAATGATCATGGTAAAGGTCTATAAGTCAGCTGTGGAGTCATGTTTGACACATGTAAAATGGACATGGTAAAGGTCTATAAGACAGCTGTGAGAGTCATGTTTGACACATGTAAAATGGACATGGTAAAGGTCTATAAGTCAGCTGTGTGAGTCATGTTTGACACATGTAAAATGATCATGGTAAAGGTCTATAAGTCAGCTGTGAGAGTCATGTTTGACACATGTAAAATGGACATGGTAAAGGTCTATAAGTCAGCTGTGAGAGTCCTGTTTGACACATGTAAAATGATCATGGTAAAGGTCTATAAGTCAGCTGTGAGAGTCATGTTTGACACATGTAAAATGGACATTGTAAAGGTCTATAAGTCAGCTGTGTGAGTCATGTTTGACACATGTAAAATGATCATGGTAAAGGTCTATAAGTCAGCTGTGTGAGTCATGTTTGACACATGTAAAATGATCATGGTAAAGGTCTATAAGTCAGCTGTGAGTCATGTTTGACTCATGTAAAATGGACATGGTAAAGGTCTATAAGTCAGCTGTGGAGTCATGTTTGACACATGTAAAATGGACATGGTAAAGGTCTATAAGTCAGCTGTGAGAGTCCTGTTTGACACATGTAAAATGATCATGGTAAAGGTCTATAAGTCAGCTGTGAGAGTCATGTTTGACACATGTAAAATGGACATGGTAAAGGTCTATAAGTCAGCTGTGTGAGTCATGTTTGACACATGTAAAATGATCATGGTAAAGGTCTATAAGTCAGCTGTGTGAGTCATGTTTGACACATGTAAAATGATCATGGTAAAGGTCTATAAGTCAGCTGTGAGTCATGGTTGACACATGTAAAATGGACATGGTAAAGGTCTATAAGTCAGCTGTGAGTCATGTTTGACACATGTAAAATGGAAATGGTAAAGGTCTATAAGACAGCTGTGAGTCATGTTTGACACATGTAAAATGATCATGGTAAAGGTCTATAAGTCAGCTGTGAGTCATGTTTGACACATGTAAAATGGACATGGTAAAGGTCTATAAGACAGCTGTGAGAGTCATGTTTGACACATGTAAAATGGACATGGTAAGGGAACACATCAGTCTTACTGTACAGCTGAGCAAGGTATTGTCTTTCCAATACGCCCATTGTGACAAAAATATGTATGAAGAAACAGAAGGAATAGGAAGAAGAGGAAAAAAGGAGGAAGAAGATAAAACATAACAGATGACGTGCCGAATCCTGGCAACTGGTGCCATTTCACAGTTCCCAGAAGCACTTCCTGTAGGCCCATCAATATGTTGGTCTTGTACCGTACATACTCACTGGTCTTACGATCGAAGCAGTTACGTGTAATTCAAAGCAGTTTCCTCAAGCACTATGTCTCCAAGAAGTGTCCAAGTTTCACACTCGTAAAGGAAGATGGAGACTACACGTGACTTGTACAGTGTGTACTTGGTGATGATGATGGTGATGTTGTTGATAGTGATGATGGTGGTGATGTTGTTGATAGTGATGATGGTGGTGATGGTGGCAATGATGTTGATAGTGGTGGCGGTGGTGTTGATTGAGACAGGAATGACTTGTGCAGTGTGTACTTAGTATGGTGGTGATGTTGATGGTCAATGGTGACGAGGAGTGACTTAACGGTGTGTACATGGTGGTGACTGTGATGGTGATGGATGTGTTTCTTTAGACCAGACAGCGTTTAGCCTGGCCGTTACTGTCAGCGCTGTTGACACTGATGGCTGTGATTTGCTATCGCTGGATACGTTGTATGAACAAGTCAATGCTTGGCAGAGCATGGTTAGTTGTAAAAGACGATTCCCTGTGTACTCACCACCTCTTTGAGCTTCTCCCTTCCAGCAGGCGCTACCATTATATTTAATCCTTTGACTCCTACGCCCTATCCACCAATCGCAAAATCTTAACCCTTTGACTCCCTCATTCTATTGCTTTGCTCGCATGATTGTCAATGCAGGATGCTTGTGGACAGGGTGCAGGAGTCAAAGGGTTAAACAAAAACAGAAAGAATGAAATTCCTTTTTTTTTTTTCCAAGGGCTGCCCAGGCACAATCAGGATGATATGTGCTTGTATCCTCTGGGACATTGAAATAGGAGTTATGATATTTTAGCTGTGGTGATGTTTTAGCTTCTAGAGTTTTATGTCTGCTGTTATGTGTCGTTCTTTTTATAAGACAGTGAAACTTTGTATTCGTGTGTGTTTGAATGGCCCCGGCCAGCACAGTTTTCTGGTGTGTTATGTACATTCCTGGTGTTTTATGTACATTCCTGGTATTTTATGTACATTCCTGTGTTTTATGTACATTCCTGATGTTTTTATGTACATTCCTGGTGTTTTATTACATTCCTGGTGTTTTATTACATTCCTGGTGTGTTATGTACATTCCTGGTGTGTTATGTACATTCCTGATGTTTTTATGTACATTCCTGGTGTTTTATTACATTCCTGGTGTTTTATGTACATTCCTGGTGTTTTATTACATTCCTGGTGTGTTATGTACATTCCTGGTGTTTTATTACATTCCTTGTGTGTTATGTACATTCCTGGTGTGTTATGTACATTCCTGGTGTGTTATGTACATTCCTGTGTTTTATGTACATTCCTGATGTTTTTATGTACATTCCTGGTGTTTTATTACATTCCTGGTGTGTTTATGTACATTCCTGGTGTGTTATGTACATTCCTGGTGTTTTATTACATTCCTTGTGTTTTATTACATTCCTGGTGTTTTATGTACATTCCTGGTGTGTTATGTACATTCCTGGTGTTTTATTACATTCCTAGTGTGTTATTACATTCCTGGTGTGTTATGTACATTCCTGGTGTTTTATTACATTCCTGGTGTTTTATTACATTCCTTGTGTTTTATTACATTCCTGGTGTTTTATGTACATTCCTGGTGTTTTATGTACATTCCTGGTGTGTTTATGTACATTCCTGGTGTGTTTATGTACATTCCTGGTGTGTTATGTACATTCTTGGTGTTTTATGAACATTACTGGTGTTTTTATGTACATTCCTGGTGTTTTATGTACATTACTGGTGTTTTTATGTACATTACTGGTGTTTTATTACATTCCTTGTGTTTTATTACATTCCTGGTGTTTTATGAACATTCCTGGTGTTTTATGTACATTCCTGGTGTGTTTATGTACATTCCTGGTGTTTTATGAACATTCCTGGTGTTTTATGTACATTCCTGGTGTTTTATGTACATTCCTGGTGTTTTATGAACACTCTGGCTGATAAAATCCTGTTATTTCCCTGCTATCCTGTTCTTGCTGTACACAGCAGACAATATTGCCTGCCATGAAAATCAATACAATGCATATTGCATTAGGTAATTCGGTAAAGTTTAGTACAAACTAATGATAATAATGATGATGATCATGATGCTGATAATGATGATTATTATCGTAAAATAACAACAACAACAACAATATAATAACATAATAATCATCATCACCATCATCATCATCATCATTATCATCATCATAATCATAATAATGTATAATAATAATAATAATATAATATAATAATAATAATAATAATAATAATAATAAATAATAATAATAATAATAATAATAATAATAATAATAATAAAATAATAACATGATGATGATGATGATGGACGATGATAGTAGTAGTAATAATGATAATGATAATAGCAATGGTAATAATAATGATAATAATAACACACGCACGCACGCACAGACACACACACACGCATGCACACACACTCACTTACACACACAACACAAGGAAACACACATATACATAAGCAAGCAAGCGCGGACACAGAACACGAGAGATACAAAGAGAGAAGAGAGAGAGAGAGAGAGAGAGAGAGAGAGAGAGAGAGAGAGAGAGAGAGAGATGGAGAGACAGAGAGACGCACTTACGCAGGCACACACACACACAGACACACATTTCCACATTTGTAACAATATTATATCCATGTATTGTGTCCATTCCCTCACAGATGCACTTGTAAAGATCAGGAAGGCGGAAATATTAACAGCAATACAAATTGATTCCTACACGCTGACATCACTTACATCGCTAATTGAGTCGTTACAGAGGGCAGACAGTTGAATGGGAGGATCACAGTTTGAAGGTGAATACTGTGAAACAACCTTTTCCCCATAAACAGTTCATGACATTTTTCCTGAATGCCCGATGAAGCCCAGATGAAGAGAGGAGACAGAAGTCGTTAGACTGAAAAAAAAATCAAAATCAGACTGATCTGATCTGATCGATAGATTGTCATAGAAAGAAATAGATGGGGAGAGCAAGAGAGGAACAGACAATGACAGTTGAACTTTTTTCCAGGGGCAGAGTGAGACTAGGGAAAAGAAATCACATGAGATGAGATCTGATTTGGAGAAAACTAAAAAAAAGCCAAAGCCCCGTTTGTGGTGTTATGAAGATATTACATGTACAAAAATTACAGAAACACAAAATAACCTAGATTACAAAATTATGTCATACCTGAAATGGATACTGGCATCAGGGACAAATTTTGCCAGTGGAAGACTAACACTGTCATCATTTGCTATCAGCAAGGAACAAACTACGTTCATATCTGCTTGATGAGAATATTACACAATTATATTATTCTTGGAATGGATACTAGCGTACGCAACAGATCGGAACAGAAAATGTGCTTTATCTCCCCTGCTGTATGTACACAAAGAACGGGGTACAGTTTTCAATATTTTCCGTTGAAGAACACCACTGAGTGCTACTTTTTAAATCCACAAAACTTGAATCTTAACTTTGCAAGAAAATCTTTCCAGTGTTTGTTTGTAACACTCGTAAGACATTTTTTTCGGGTTAAAGAGAGAGAGAGAGAGAGAGAGAGAGAGAGAGAGAGAGAGACAGAGACAGAGACAGAGACAGAGACAGAGACAGAGACAGACAGACAGAGACAGACAGATAGATAGATAGATTGATTGATAGATAGATAGACTGATAGCTAGCTAGTTAGCTAGCTAGATAGATTGATAGATAGCTAGATAGATTGATAGATAGATTGATAGATAGATAGATAGATAGATAGATTGATAGATAGATAGATTGATAGATAAATAGCTAGATAGATAGACAGAGAGAGAGGGAGACAGACAGACACACACACAGACAGACAAACAGACAGAGAGGTATTGGAGACAGATACATGGACAGACACAGTAACGGGCAGACACAGAAACAGACAGACAGATAAAAAGTCGATATGAATGTCAGGAATGGAAGAGGATTGTGAGATAACAGTGAGCAGACAGGACAGTGGCCATGAAGACATACAAGTGTTCTTCAATCACCACACGCATTGCTTAGTCATCCAGACACTGAGGGAGTTGGATCCCTCACTCCACTCCCCATCCCTCCACTCCCCTAACACACACACACACACACGCACACACACACACACACACACACACACACATACATATATATATATATATTTTATATATATATATTCCATTCTCTCGATCTGTCTGTCTGTCTCTCTGTCTCTGTGTCTCACTCTGTATCTCTCTGTCTGTTTGTCTGTCTGTCTGTCTCTCTCTCT
>JAPXFY010000016.1:37944965-37954965 GCA_030674185.1 Monoplex corrugatus
ATGTGATCCACCTATCACGTATGTTTTTTCTCATCTTATTTTCTACCACACCGACTACAGACCCGGTAATAACCCATCACAAATTATAGACGTGTTAGCAGTAAAATGTATATTAAAATTAGGTATGAATTACAAAGTGTATATTGCAAATATATTGTACATTGTCAATAAAGTGTAAATTGTAAAGCAAAAATTTTAAGTCAATAAATGTTTCGTGAATTCTGGCCCAGAAGACAAACATTGGGATTTCTCTGGACACCAATGATCTGTTTATTTTGCTGCATTTCTCTGGAGAGTAGACCGATCTGTTTAATTGTATTATATTTCCTTGGAGAATTCAATGTTCTGTTTATTTGTATTTTATTTCCGTGGTGAGTTCAATGCTCTGTTTAATTTATGTTAATTCCATAAAGAATTCGGTACTCTGTCTATTTGTGTTATATTTCCCTAAATTTTTGTTGTTGTTGTTGAAAATGTACGTTTATGAATGCAAACGTCTAAAAACTCTAGCAGAATAACTTCTTTTACAAGACATCTTGCCACAATATGTCGCGTAGAGGAATGCAAAAATGTTGATATAGAACTTGTATATCTTTAAGACGAAATGGCTGCCATATTCACTATTAATCGAATCGACTTTGATACTGTTTTAAAAAAAAGTTATAATCTATGGTACACATATTGTCACTGCACATAATGAAATATGATGGCGAATGTGATTTCTGAATCTATCCATGTATATGTGTATCTGTCATATTTTTCATTGTTATCTATGCTTCACGTGGATGTGTCTATTTGTATTAGATCACATGGATATTGTCATTGGATTTGACTTGTGTCTTCTTACGTTGTGATGGCAATGACGCTTCGCTGCTTTCTTTTGTATTTAACTGAATTACTTGTTTGAAGTAAAGAATACAAAGTTTGAGGAAAACTATTTCCCTGGAGAGTTTAGCGTTTTGTTTATTTGTATATCAATTTCCTGGAGAATTCATGGTCTGTTTATGTGTATCTCATTTCCCGGAGAGTTCAATGGTCTGTTTATGTTGTGTCATTTCCTAGAGAGTTTAGTAGTCTGTTGATTTGCATTTCATTTCCGGAAGAGTTCATTGGTCTGTTTATGTGTGTTTCATTTCCTGGAGAGTTCATTGGTCTGTTTATTTGCACTTTATTTCTCTGTAGAGTTCAATGGTATGTTCATTTGCACTTTATTTCCCTACAGAGTTGAATGGTCTGTTTATATGTGTCCTATTCCTCTTGAGGAGTTCCATCGTTAATTCGTATTTCATTTCCATTGACAGTTCAGTGGTTTATACATGTTTCATCTCCCTGGATAGTTGAATGGTCAGTCTCTGTTCCTATGGCATGTAATTCATGACAGTTCAGTGACCATATTATCATCACGTGATGTCAGATAATCTGAATGTCAAGATACCATCGGTCCCTGGGTGTTCACGAGCATTGTCATTTTACATATATCTTTCAGACTGCCACTGACTGTACGTATAGCGTGTATGGTTATGATTGTGTTGTTGGTGATGTTGCTATTATTGATATTTTTTGTCATGAAAAACGAAAATGGATCATCAAGGATTCTGACGGTTTTGTTAATGAAAAATGTACATTTTTTATCATTATGACGTGTGCCAGTTTTATAGATAGATAGATAAATATATAGATAGATCGATAGATAGATAGATAGACAGACAGACAGACAGATAGACAGACAAATAGAAGAGAGATAGATAGATAGACAGACAGACAGATAGATAGACAGATAGATAGGTAGATAGAGAGATAGAGAGATAAATAGATAGATAGATAGATAGATAGACAGATAGATAGAAAGATAGATAGATATTAGATAGATAATAGATAGATAGATAGATAGAGTAGATAGATAGATGATAGATAGATAGATAGTTAGATAGATAGATAGATAGATAGATAGATAGATAGATAGATAGATAGATAGATAGATATTACTTTTTCCGAGTTTTTGAAAATCTTTCATTTCCTTTTTTTTTCCACTACATATCCATTTCAGAGAAGTGTATGTGCACGCATATATATGCGTGCGTATGTGGGTGTGTGTGTGTGCATGTGGTGTGTGGTGTGTGCGTGTGTGTGTGGGTGTGTGGTGTGTGTGTGTGCGCGCACGCGTGTGTGCGCGCTCTTTGTTGGTGGTGATGGTGATGTTGATGGCAGTGTTTTTTTTTAATGTTTCTATATGTGTATAAGATATTTTGTTAAAATATGAAGATTGGAAGAATTGCTTGACATTTTCAATGTCCGGGGTTTCGTTTCCATCTGACTGTGAGTGTTGTGTGACACTGAAGACATGATGAGTGTTTGACTGTGAGTGTTGTGTGACGCAGAAGACATGGTGGTGTCTGACTGTGGGTGCTGTGGTACGCTGAAGGCTTAGCTCTGACTGTGAGTGTCATGTGATGACGCTGAAGGCTTAGTGGTGTCTGACTGAATGTCTGTGACCATGAAAACATGATTGGTGTTTAACTGTGAGTGTTGTGTGACGCTGAAGACATAATGAGTGTCTGACTGTGAGTGTTGTGTGACGCCGAAGATATGGTGGGTGTCTGATGGTGGGTGTGTGTGACGCTGATGATATGATGGGTGTTTGTCTGTGAGTGTTGTGTGACGCTGAAGACATAGCAGGAGTCTGACCCTGAGTGTCATGTGACGCTGAACTCATGGGTGTCTGACTGTTAGTGTTGTATGACGCTGAAGACATGGGTGTCTGACTGTTAGTGTTGTATGACGCTGAAGACATAATGGGTGTCTGACTGTTAGTGTTGTATGACGCTGAAGACATAATGGGTGTCTGACTGTGAGTGTTGTATGACGCTGAAGACATAATGGGTGTTTGACTGTGAGTGTTGTATGACGCTGAAGACATAATGGGTGTTTGACTGTGAGTGTTGTATGACGCTGAAGACATAATGGGTGTTTGACTTTGAGTGTTGTGTGATGCTGTATATATGGTGGGTGTTTGATTGTGAGTGTTGTGTGACGCTGAAGACATAGTGGGTGTTTGATGGTGAGATTTTTTGTGACGCTGACGACAGTTTGGGTGTCTGATTGTGAGTGTTGTATGACGTTGAAGTCTTAATAATAATAATAACGAAGATTTGTTGAGCGCCTTTTCTCGACTGAGCTCTAAGCGCTTTACATCGATACAAATTATGATAATGACTAGCGCAAATCAAACAATCACTAAATCAAACAAGCAAATGAATCAACAAATGAATAAAACTCAAAAAGACATGCTCGCAATGCCCCCTCCCCCCCCTCCCCCGCACACACACACACCCCACCCCACCTGCACATACTGGCGTGCCGCACGCGCGCACGCGCATGCATGCACACACACACACACACACACACACCCACACACACACACACACACACACACACACACACACACACACACACCGCTCCAAAGACACATGGAAAATATAAACACTAGAGGTAAAGTGGATTGGGGGCAGCGGAAGGGGGGGGGGGCACTGAGGGGATTCCAGAGGAGGGTAGGAGGCGGCGTAAGATAGAACCGGGATCAGTGTTGCTTAAATAAACAGGAGAAATGCAGTGGATTGGGGGCAGCGGGAGGGGGGCGGGGCACTGAGGGGATTCTAGGGTGGGGGGGGGGGAGGAGGCGGCGTAAGATAGGGCCGGGTCAGTATTGCTTAAACAGATAGGTCTTCAGAGAGGACTTGAAAGAGGCTGTAGAAGTAGAATGTCTATTGGTGAGGGGGAGGGTATTCCAGTCATAATGGATGTCTGATTGTGTGTGCTATGTGACGCTGAAGACATGATGTGTGAAAGACTATGAGTGTTGTGTGATGCTGAAGACATGGTGGATGTCTTACTATGAGTGTTGTGTGACACTGAAGTCATGGCGGATGGCTGACTGTGAATGTTGTGTGATGCTGAAGACATGGTAGGTGTGTGACTGTGAGTGTTGTGTGACGCTAAAGACATGGTGGTGTCTGACTGTGAGTGTTGTGTGACGCTAAAGACATGGTGGTGTCTGACTGTGAGTGTTGTGTGACGCTAAAGACATGGTGGTGTCTGACTGTGAGTGTTGTGTGACGCTGAAGACATGGTGGGGGTTTCAGTGTCGTATGACGCTTAAGGCATGGTGGATGTCCGACTGTGAGTGCTGTATGACGCTGAAGGCATAGTGTTATGTGACGCTGAAGACCTGGTAGGTGTCTGACTTTGAGTGTTGTGTGACGTTGAAGACATGATGGATGTATGACAGTGAGTGTTGTGTGATGCTGAAGACATGGTGGGTGGTTTGTTTATGAGTATTGAATGACGATGAAGTCATGGCGGATGTCTGACTGTGAGTGTTGTGTGACTCTGAAGACATGGCGGATGTCTGACTGTGAGTGTTGTGTGACTCTGAAGACTTGGCGGATGTCTGACTGTGAGTGTTGTGTGACTCTGAAGACATAGTGGTGTCTGACTGTGAGTGTTGTGTGACTCTGAAGACATGGCGGATGTCTGACTGTGAGTGTTGTGTGACTCTGAAGACATGGCGGATGTCTGACTGTGAGTGTTGTTGACTCTGAAGACATGGCGGATGTCTGACTGTGAGTGTTGTGTGACTCTGAAGACATGGCGGATGTCTGACTGTGAGTGTTGTGTGACTCTGAAGACATGGCGGATGTCTGACTGTGAGTGTTGTGTGACTCTGAAGACATGGCGGATGTCTGACTGTGAGTGTTGTGTGACTCTTAAGACATGGCGGATGTCTGACTGTGAGTGTTGTGTGACTCTGAAGACATGGTGGTGTCTGACTGTGAGTGTTGTGTGACTCTGAAGACATAGCGGATGTCTGACTGTGAGTGTTGTGTGACTCTGAAGACATGGCGGATGTCTGACTGTGAGTGTTGTGTGACTCTGAAGACATATGGTGTCTGACTGTGAGTGTTGTGTGACTCTGAAGACATGGCGGATGTCTGACTGTGAGTGTTGTGTGACTCTGAAGACATGGCGGTGTCTGACTGTGAGTGTTGTGTGACTCTGAAGACATGGTGGTGTCTGACGTAATGTTGTGTGACTCTTAAGACATGGTGGTGTCTGACTGTGATGTTGTGTGATCTAAGACATGCGGTGTCTGACTGTGAGTGTTGTGTGACTCTGAAGACATGGTAGTGTCTGACTGTGATGTTGTGTGACTCTGAAGAATGGTGGTGTCTTGACAGTGAATTTGTGTGACCTGAAGATATGATGGGTGTCTGACAGTGAATGTTGTGTGACGCTGAAGACATGACGGGTGTTTGACTGTGAATGTTGTGTGACGCTGAAGACATGATGAGTGTCTGACTGTGATGTTGTGTGACGCTGAAGACATGACAGATGTCTGACTGTGAGTGTTGTGTGACGCTGAAGACATGACAGATGTCTGACTGTGAATGTTGTGTGACGCTGAAGGCTTAGTTCTGACTGTGAGTGTTGAGTGACGCTGAAGGCTATAGTGTCTGAATGAATGTTTGTAACGCTGAAGACTTATGGTTCTGACTGTGAGTGTTGTAATGACGCTGAAGACATAAGTGGTGTCTGACTGTGATCTTGTATGACGCTGAAGACATAATGGGTGTTTGACTGTGAATGTTGTATGACGCTGAAGACATAATGGGTGTCTGACTGTTAGTGTTGTATGACGCTGAAGACATAATGGGTGTCTGACTGTGAGTTTGTATGACGCTGAAGACATAATGGGTGTTTGACTGTGAGTGTTGTATACGCTGAAGACATAATGGGTGTTTGACTGTGAGTGTTGTATGACGCTGAAGACATAATGGGTGTTGACTGTGTGTGTTGTATGACGCTGAAGACATAATGGGTGTCTGACTGTGAGTGTTGTATGACGCTGAAGACATAATGGGTGTTGACTGTGTGTGTTTGTATGACGCTGAAGACATAATGGTGTCTGACTGTGAATGTTGTATGAACGCTGAAGACATAATGGTGTCTGACTGTTAGTGTTGTATGACGCTGAAGACATAATGGGTGTCTGACTGTGAGTGTTGTATGACGCTGAAGACGTAATGGGTGTCTGATGTTAGTGTTGTATGACGCTGAAGACATAATGGGTGTCTGACTGTGAGTGTTGTATGACGCTGAAGACATAATGGGTGTCTGACTGTGAGTGTTGTATGACGCTGAAGACATAATGGGTGTCTGACTGTGTGTGTTGTATGACACTGAAGACATGATGGCGCCCACATCATAAACTGATCCTGACCTCTCGTCTTTCCATGTATCACGAACTTCATTTCCCACAACGACCTTCAGGGTGTAAGTGGCTGGACAAAAGACAGAAGAAGAAGACCTATCAGTTGGGTGATGGAAAAGTATGTCATCATCAGCATACCACCGAGCGATCATGGACCCAGCAGTTTCCAAATGATGACTGTATTAATGGGTTGGTGACACGAGTGTCATGGCAGTTCCCATCTTGATGAGGTTCCCTGTATCAGCAGAGCTGTCAGAGAGGACATTATGTTGACAGCAGTAACAAACATCCCACACAGAGAATGTGATGATTTTTTGGTGGTCACATATTTTACCCCACTATGAATAATTGACACAAATGTCATCCTGTCGTTTGCTGTCACAATTTCTCCCTCCCTCCCTCTCTCTCTCTCTCTCTCTCTCTCTCTCTCTCTCTCTCTCTCGCTCTCTGTCTCCTCCCTGTCTCTGTCTGTCTGTCTGTCTCTGTCTCTTTCTCTGTTCTCTCTCTCTCTCGCTCTCTCTCTCTGTCTGTCTGTCTGTCTGTCTCTCCTTCTCATTCTCTGCGTCGTTGTTGTGGTGCGGCGTGCGCGCGCACATGTGAGTGTGTGTGTGTTTCTCTCTCTCTCCTCTCTCTCTCTCTCTGATTCTCTGTCTCTGTCTGTCTGTCTGTCTCTCTCTTTCTCTCTGTCTGTCTGTCTGTCTGTCCGTCTGTCTGTCTGTCTCTCTGTCTCTCTCTCTTTCTCTGTGCTGTTTGTTTTTGTCTCTCTTTCTCTCTGTCTGTGTATCTGTCTGTGTGTCTCTGTGTGTGTGTCTGTCTGTGTGTCTGTCTGTGTGTTTGTATGTCTATCTGTCTGTCTGTCTCTGTCTGTGTGTCGTCTGTCTCTTCTCTTTCTCTTTCTCTCTCTCTCTCTCATCTCTCTCTCTCTCTCTCTCTCTCTCTCTCTCTCTCTCTCTCTCTCTCTCTCCTCTCTTTCTCCTCTTTCTTGCGTTGTTGTTGTGGTGCGTGCGTGCGCGCACACATGTGAGTGTGTGTGTGTGTGTGCGCGCGCGCGTGTGTGTGTGTCTGTGTGTGTGTGTGTTCTATAAATCTAGATATACTATTACACATATCCATACTATGCATGCTGTCATATTCCTGCATGGGAGATGTAGCTTATCTAAATATAACATCCAGTGCCCTCTATCCCTCTCTATCTCTGTCTCTCTCTCTCTGTCTCAGTTTGTTTCTGTCTCTCTCTGTTTCTCCCTGTCTCTGTGTGTCTTTCACACACTTTTTGTGTCTCATTCTGTCTGTCTGTGTGCGTGTCTGTCTGTCTCTGTCTGCCTCTCTCTCTCTCTCTCTCGCTCTCTCTCTCTCTCTCTCTCCGTCCTCTCTCTCACTCTCTCTCTCTCTCTTTCTCTCTCTCACTCTCCCTCACACCCCCGCTCTCTCTACTTCTCCCCCTCCTCCCCCTCTCCCCCTTTCTCCCAGCTGGACCAGGGCAGGACGCAAAGATGTAAAGAGAACGTATTTGTGTATTATATTACCTCGGAGGGACGAATGTTAAAATCGTGTTTAGTTTTTCTATCTGCCTTAATAGAAAGGTGGGTATGGGGAGGGAGATTGTATCATAATGACCAGAGACGTGTGTGCGTGTGTGTGCGCGTGTGTGTGTGTGTGTGCGTTTGTGTGTGTGGGTGTGTGTGTAGTTTGTGTGTTTGTGTGTGTGTGTGTGTGTGTGTGTCTGTCTGTCGGTCTGTCTGTCTGTCTGTCTGTCTGTCCCTCTGCCTCTATGTTTCTGTTTCTATGTCTATCTCTGTCAGTCTGTCTGTTTATCTTTCTCAAACAGACAGACAAACGAACCAACAAACAAACAATTCTGTTTTCTCTCCCCCCCCCTCTCTTTCTCTCATTCTCTCTCAATCTCTTTCTCTCTCCATCCTTCCCTCCCCCCCCTCTCTCTCTCACACCAGGGCAATTCAATTCAATTCAATTCATATTGCTTATAGCCTAGCCGACTACTAGAGCCATATCAGGGCTAACACCACGTCAAAAAGAAAAGAACAACCCGTTAAGATAAAAGACAACAATTAAAAACTATGTTCACCGTCAACCTTGCAAATGTAAAATGTTATTAAAGAAAACAAGGCAAAACGTAAAGACAAAAAAACAACGTGTTTACTTATTGTATTACCTCGGATGGATGAATGTTAAAATTGTTTTTGATTTTTCTATCTGCCTTACAAACTGCCAGCAGGGGAATTGTTTCATGTTGACCGGAAACGTGTGTGTGTGTGTGTGTGTGTGTGTGTGTGTGTGTGTGTGTGTGTGTGTGTGTGTGTGTGGTGTGTGTGTGTGTGTGTGTGTGTGTGTGTGTGTGTGTGTGTGTGTATGTGTGTGTGTGTGTGTGTGCAAGCGCGTGCGCGCGTATATGTGTCTGGCATGTGTGTGCATATGTATGTGTGCGCACGCGCGCGTGTGTATGTGTGTGAGTGTGTGTGTGTGTGGCGCGCGTGTGTGTGTGTGTGTGTGCGTGTGTGTTTGCGTGCGCGTGTGTGTGGCATGTGTGCGTGCATACGTGTGTGTATGTGCGTGCGTACGTGTGTGTACGTGTGCGTGTGTGTACGTGTATGTGTATATAGTGTGTGTGTGCTTGCGTGCGTGCGTGTACGTGTGCACGTGTGTGCGTGTGTGTACATGTATGTGTATATATTGTATTTGAGGGGGTATGCGCACGCGTGTTTGCGTATGAGTGTGTGTGTTTGTGTGTATGTATGTGTGTGTGTGTGCATGTGTGTGTGTGTTTGCGAGCGCATGTGTATTCGTGCGTGTGTGTGTAGTGTGTACGTGTGTGTGTACATGTGTGTGTGTGTTGTGTGGTTGTGTGTGTGTGTGTGTGTGTGTGTGTGTGTGTGTGTGTGTGTGTGTGTGTGTGTGTGTGTGTGTGTGTGTGTTTGTGTGTGTGTTGTCTCTCTGACAGTCTTATCTCACTATTGGTCCTCTCTGACTGTGCGTTATTCACCCCCCCAAAAAAAGATGTTTAAGCAAACTTTTTCAGCTGTTTCTAAATAGATTTTTTTAATCAAATTTGGACGGAACACATGAACTCTTCAGGAGGTGCAAATGCTTATGCGCGGAAGTCATGGCTGTAAGGATAAGGTCACATGGACAAAAACAGTGCCAACGATCAGCACTTTTCGGTGTGGGAGGTGGTGTGTTGATGGCGTTTCCTCAAGTTCTTCTGACAATGTTTACATCCTGTTTTCTCTGTTGTAACAGCCTGCTGTTGTTGTGGCTTCACATCAAATTTAATTTCATCTGGTGCCTCTCTAAGGTCACGGTGACCTTGAGAATGGCAACATCTAAATGTTGTGTTGTAGTTTGTGTGTAAGAAAGAAGGCTGTTAGGATGGTTTGGTCGTTATGTTATTTCTTGTGTTTGCCTTTTCCAAGCCCATGAAATTTTCAGTACGTGTGTGCAGTGGGTTTTTTTTTCCTGTTTTTGTATAAAAACTGGGATGGTTAGAACAGTTTGGCGATTTTATTTTTCTCATTGTTGTTTCAGTTTTGCGTTTCGTTGTTTTGTTGGTTTGTATGTCGAGTTGTTGTTGTTCATGTTTGTGAAGAAAAAAGGGCAATGATACAGGCCGACCAGAGGAAGTGGTCTCACACGTTTGTCTGTTTATCTGTAAGAAACATGTGTCGACAAGCAGTTATTGTATATTATGAACTGAATTTCACCACTCCAGATCTT
>JAPXFY010000016.1:37962465-37964965 GCA_030674185.1 Monoplex corrugatus
TTCCCACTACCCACGTTACCAGACGTACAATTGTACTGTTTGATTCAGTGTAATTCAGTTGGTGTTGTGTATAGCCCCACGACCGCTACGGGCCACATCAAGGCGTATGGTGCTGGCTGGTTGGTTGGTTGACCGGTTAGTTGACTGGTTGATTGTTGGGTTGGTTGGTTGGTGGGTTAGTTTGTTGTTGGATGGTTAGTTCTTGATTGATTGTTGGGTAATTGATTGGCTCGTTAGTTGGCCAGTTAGTTGTTGGTTGGTTGATTGGAAAGTCGCTTGATTGGTTGATTATCTGGATGGTTTATCGGTTTGATGGATGGATGGATGGATGGTTGGTTAAACTGGTTTTTGCTTCGTTGCCTCTTTGGATAGGCGGATGAATGAATCATTGGTTTATTTGACGAATGAATGGTTGTTTGAAAGGTTGGTTGTCTAGTAGTACTAGTAAGAAATTCTGCAGAGAGCCGGACATCAGAAGATCCTCAGAGGAGAAACCTCCGTCAAGTAAGTGTTTCGACCCTTAATTCCTGACACTCTAAGGGGGCCGGGCCGTATCCTGGTCATGACTCCTGGATGCCCCTCTGCTGTCGCCCTTGTTTGAATAGAAATTTGTCCTTCTCTGGGAATCGAACCCGTGCATCCCAGGTGGTCACGTTTCTCAAGGCAAAGTCACCTTTGTGACGGATGTCTTAACCACTTGGCTATCGGTCACCAGCAACATGTAGGGGAAATTTTAGCCTTATGAAGTTCACTTATGCTCTTCCTGGTCCAGATCCAGTGGAACTCTTTCCCGCTGCTTCTGCCATTTTCTTTATGGCTCTGGTCCTCTCTCTGTCCGAAATGGAAAGCTGCGTCGAGGGTTCATAGGCTGATGACTGATCTATTACTTTGTTTGCATGTTTCCTTGCTTATTTGCTTTTACTTGACGGGGGTGGGGGTGGATAATTTATTCATCTGTCGGTTTGTCTATGGCTTGAATTATAGGTTGGAATGCTTGGTTGTTGATTGACAATGTTTATAGTGTTTTCATGCGGCATTCTGTTCCTTGTTAATAATAATAATAATAATTACAATATTTATATAGCGCAAAATCTCGATAAAAATCAAATCTAAGCGCTGATCATACACTTACGCACGCGCGCACACACACGCACACACACACTTACACATGGCTATAAATGGGGGAAAAAGAATAAAAGCAATGGAAAATTATAGAGAGCATATTATATACAAATATATATTACAATGTGATTCCCCTCCGAGTGGAGACAGGCTACAGAGGGGGGATGAGTGAGGTCAGGATTTTATGCAGAGGAGAAAAGGTGAGTTTTGAGAGCGGACTTGAAGGAGACAAAAGTAGGTTGCTGACGGACGAGAGAGGAAGTTTGTTCCAGGAAAGTGGACCAGAAACAGAGAAGGCTCGTGGACCATAGGTATTGAGCTTGGTGCGTGGAAAGCGAAAAGTCAGAGGATCGGAGGCAGAGCGGAGGGTACGTGAGGGAACATAGATCTCAAGTAGGCTTGACAGGTAATCGGGGGCTGCGTTATTGAGGCTTTTGTAGCACATGGTGTCTAGTTCCTTTGATGTCTATACATAGGTGTCTTTAAAGAACTCTTGTTCACTGGATTTTACTTGTGGCGGTAAATGTAGCACCGTCTCTGTCTCCTGATTGTTTGTCAATGTGTTTCTATTCAAGAACATCCTTGATATGGCAGCAGTTCATTGTTAAAAACAGACAGCACGTCGTCAGATTTGGAAGACTGTTTTTATGGCTTGACAATAATGTAGTATTGTTAACATCACAATGGACGGCAGAATACTTATGTTTCGGTTGTGAATTGACGGCATCAGACATAATGACGTCATTTCTGTTACTGATGACGTAGTCTTGTTCTGGTTGGAGAACAGGAAAAGCATGCAGCTCTCTCTCTGTCTCTCTTTCTCTCTGTCTGTCACTGTCTGTCTCTGTCTCTCTATCTCTCTGTCTCTGTCTCCCTCTGTCTCTTTGTCTCTGTCTTTGTCTGTTTATCTCTGTCTCTCTGTCTCTGTCGCTACCTGTGCCTCTCTGTTTCTCTCTGTCTGTCTCTCTTCTCTGTCTCTGTCTCTGTCCTGTCTCTCTGTCTCTATCTGTCTGTCTGTCTGTCTCTCTCTCTCTCTCTCTCTTGCCCATGCCAATATTTGCATAGCCTAGTGTATCTAATCTTTTCATATTTACACACACCCACACACACACACACACGTCTCATCACCACCACCACCACCACCATCATCCCCGTGACGTCATACAAAGCCGTAGTAAACCGGCCATGTCTCCAGAGTAAACACAGATAGTCAGGCCATAACCAACATACCCCCTGTTACATAACACTAGCCAGGTGTTGTTAAATTTGTCACTGGAACCAAAGTGACTTCCAGTGTTGGAGAAAACACAGAGACAGGAACAAAGAATCAGAAACAGCGTTTCACTGACAAAGAGCCCACATTATTGGGTTTGCTGCT
>JAPXFY010000016.1:37967465-37977465 GCA_030674185.1 Monoplex corrugatus
TACATCTACACGAGACTGGCTCAGCTTCCCATAGACAATCAATACATAAGGTGTCGTAGGCATTGTCACAACGTAGAACGATCAGATGTGAGCGGTACTTCCGTTTGTTCCTTGCTTGCAGTTTGAAGTTTTACCACACATTTGTGTATACGAGATCCAGCTTGTGAAAATGTTTTGTTTTTCTTAAGTAGTCTCTAACCCTTTTACCCTTGCACCCTGTCCATCAGCATCTTGCATTTGTCAACGGTGCTAGCAAAGCAAAAAGCTTAACCCTTTGACTCCATCACCCTATCCACCAGCTTCCTGCAGGAAGCTGGTGGATCGGGTGATGGAGTCAAACGGTTAAGTTTTTGCACTGATGGATAGGGGTGAAGGAGTCAAAGGGTTAAGTTTTTTTGAACTGGTGGAAAGGGTGCGGGAGTCAAAGGGTTAAATAGTATGGTCATCTTCTCTGACGGGACTGATCCCAGAGGAAGAGGAAGGGATGTGTGAGCATTATATATCTGTTTACAGTTAATGTAAAACATTGCCACAGAGTTAAAACGATCAGGCGTGTGCTGCATTGAACCCTGTGACCCCAGACTCTATCCACCGTTTTCCTTACAGGAAGGAAGCTGGTGGACAGGGTGGGGAGACGAAGGTGTTGCTGATAGATTGATATTTTTGTCTGCCTGCTGGTGGCGTTGTTGCTATGTTCCATGTATGGCCTGTTGATAGCCATGTCCTTTCTCTACTGCCCTGTTTTACAGCCTTGCCTTTCTGTCTTGCCGTGTTTGTGATGGGCTCCTGGTGTTGCAGGTATATATGGCATCACGGAACGGCAGGAATACAGTCTGACTGCCTTCAGACACACCTGTTAGCTGGAATGACACTGAGCAAGCACCACTGATTAAGTTCCTGTCTCATGAACCTGTGAAAAATCCCCTGTGAATAAACAACAGTGATTACACACCTGTGGCAAACACCTGTGAATAAACAGCAAATGACTCACACCCGCGGCAGACACCTGTGAATAAACAGCAGTGATTACACGCCTGTGACAAACATCTGTGAATAAACAGCAGTGATTACACGCCTGTGACAAACATCTGTGAATAAACAGCAGTGATTTCACACCTGTGGCAAACATCTGTGAATAAACAGCAGTGATTACACACATGTGACAAACATCTGTGAATAAACAGCAGTGATTTCACACCTGTGACAAACATCTGTGAATAAACAGCAGTGATTACACACCTGTGGCAAACATCTGTGAATAAACAGCAGTGATTACACACCTGTGACAAACATCTGTGAATAAACAGCAGTGATTACACACATGTGACAAACATCTGTGAATAAACAGCAGTGATTTCACACCTGTGGCAAACATCTGTGAATAAACAGCAGTGATTACACACATGTGAATAAACAGCAGTGACTACACACCTGTGACAAATACCTGTGAATAAACAGTAGTGATTATACGCCCTTGACAAAACCTGTGAATAAACAGCAGTGATTACACACCCATGACAGACATCTGTGAATAAACAGCAGTGATTACACGCCCGTGACATACATCTGTGAATAAACAGCAGTGATTATACACCTGTGGCAAAACCTGTGAATAAATAGCAGTGATTATACATCTGTGACAAATACCTGTGAATAAACAGTAGTGATTACACACCTGTGATAAATATCTGTGATTAATTAACAGTGATTACACACTTGTGACAAACACTTGTGAATAAAGAGTAGTGATTATACACATGTGACATAAACAACAGTTACACACCTGTGATAAATATTGTGAACAACTAGCAGAGATCACATTCCTGTGACAGATATATGTGAATAAACAGCAGCGATTATCCACCTGTAATACAGTACACGTGAAAAATGAAAGTTGTGCTTCTACATTTGTGAATACGCAAAACTGATCATACCCCTGTGATACCAGACCTGTGAGCAAAGAGAAGTGATGAAAACCAGTGATTTGCACCTGTGAATAAACACATCTGACCATACACTTGCTGCCCATGATACAAATAAATGATCACACACATTCCTATATGTCACTTTGTCACTTCAAAACATGCTGAGGCCAGGAGTTTAACACCTGTGAGTAGACGGTCCTGATCAAATCAATACTTTGAGTAGATAGCGCTGATCAAATGAACATCTTTAAGTAGACATCCCTATCACATGAACATTTATGTGTAGACAACCATATGATCAAATCAACCCATGTAAGCAAACAGCCCTGATCAAATCGACACCTGTAAGTAGACACCGTGATCAAATCAACATTTGTCAGTAGACAGCCTTGATCACACCATCAGTTATTAGTAAGCAGATCTTGTTAAACCAAATTTCTGAGTAGATCGCTTTGATCAAATCAACATTTGTCAGTAGACAGCTTTGATTAAATCAACATTTGTCAGTAGACAGCTTTGATTAAATCAACATTTGTCTGTAGACAGTTGTGATCAAATCATCACTGGTGAATAGATAGCCCTGTTAAAATCAACACCTTGTAGCAGACGGCTATAATTATATCGATACGTGTGAGTAAATTAACACCTATAAGTAGACAGCCCTGAAGCAAGTATATGATTAAAGAATATTTGACTAGAAGTGAAACAACTATCAATGATTCTGACAAAAACACTTAGACAACACTATGGTAAAGTGGTACTGACCAAACATCCACATTACAAGATCAAAGTCATGTTACTGACAGCTAAACCACTCATTCTAGGACTTGACAGGGCTGCTGTACAAACACCTGTGAAAACTGAACACTGATGAACAAACAGCTGTAAAAACAGAACACTGATGAACAAATATTTGTGACAACAGAACACTGATAAGCACACGCATGTGAAAAACAAAACACTGACGAACAAACACCTGTGAAAACAGAACAGCGATGTACAAACACTTGGGAAAACTAAACACTGATGAACAAACATGTGTGAAAACAGAACACTGATAAACACACGCTTGTGAAAAACAGAACACTGATAAACACACGCTTGTGAAAAACAGAACACTGATAAACGTACGCTTGTGAAAAACAGAACACTGATGAACAACATCTGTGAAACAGAACACCGATAAACGAAGATTTGTGAAAACAGAACACTTATGAACATAGACCTGTGAAAAAAAACCGCTAATGAACAATCACCTGTGAGAACGGAGCACTAATGAACAATCACCTGTGAGAACGGAACACTGATGAACAATCACCTGCGAGAATGGAACACTAATGAACAATCACCTGTGAGAATGGAACACATGAATACAGATCTATAAGAATAGAAGACTGATGAACATGATGTTAAAGAAGACCTAACACACCTGTGATGATAATCAAGTTATAACACCTGTGATGATAAAAAAAATCATAACACACCTGTCGATGATGTCATGCTAATGATAAACAAGTCCCAACCCACCTGTGATGAGAAGTTATAACACATCTGTGATGATAAATAAATTATAAGATACCTATGATGGTGACATGATAAACAAGTCCTAACACACCTGTGACAATAAACAAACAATAGTACATATAACATGATGTTATGATAAACAAGGCCTGACACACTTGTGATAATAAACAAATCGTAACACGCCTGTGGTGATGTTATGATAAACAAGTCCTAACACACCTGTGATGATAAACGAGTTATAATACACCTGTGATGATGCCATGATAAACAAGTCATAACACGTGTCCGATGATAGACAAATTATAACACCTGTGATGATGTCATGATAAACAAGCCCTAATACACCTGTGATAATAAGTTATAGGATACCTGTGATGATGTCATGACACATGTCTATATTCATGACCTATACTGTAGCAAAAACCACCTGCCAGGGATCAAATCCTGGTGAACAGACGTCATGCTGATGGAAGCAGACTCTATTTGTCAGATGAAGTAAGTTTTTTTTCTCTCTGTATTGACTCGGTTGTCAACGGCACTCCTACACACGTTATAGATCTTTGGGCAACCAGTACAGCCTCCTTCCATGCCAGCTCAGTCTCTGATCTTTAAGCATCACATCATCCATAACCAAGTCTTTCTGTTTTTGTTTTGTTTTGTTTCTGTTTTTTTTTCCCCTCAAAATGCCAGCGGAATCAGATTCCAGAGTTTGATCAACACAAGCTAGGGAAAGCCTTGGCCTGGGTGTCTGGAAGGAAACCTTTAATTTGATGCGTTTCTGGTAAAGTTTAAAGATCACACTTATATCCTGTGTCTGTTTTGTAGACAAATCTGGTGTTTGATTCAACGTTATTGCCAGTATAATGTCTCCTATTTTTAGTTATGATGTGCAGTTTAACAAAAAGACTATAGTCTTTAACTTTATTTCCACATTTAATGTTTCTTGTTTCTTGTAACTTTTTTTTTCTTTGGTGAGGGTTAATGTCAGAACGTGTTGTAATGTCTGCTGCTGTGCATAATGTTCAGTTGTGTTGAGATCTCAGTGACACGGTGACATTGCCACAGATGACTTGGACATCTCTTGCCAGTCATCATCATGAAAACATAATGTACTTAAATGTCAGATGTCATGCAGCCCTTTCCTCTCCTCGTCTCTGCTGTTTATTGTCAGTCTGTGCTGTTCTGCTGTCAGTCTGTTCTGCTTGTTGTCAGTCTGTTCTGCTTGTTGTCAGTCTGTGTTGTTTATTGTCAGTCTGTGTTGTTTATTGTCAGTCTGTGTTGTTAATTGTCAGTCTGTGTTGTTTATTGTCTGTCTGTGTTGTTTATTGTCTGTCTGTGTTGTTTATTGTCTGTCTGTGTTGTTAATTGTCTGTCTGTGTTGTTTGTTGTCAGTCTGTGTTGTTAATTGTCAGTCTGTGTTGTTTATTGTCTGTCTGTGTTGTTTATTGTCAGTGTGTGTTGTTTATTGTCAGTCTGTGTTGTTTATTGTCAGTCTGTGTTGTTTATTGTCAGTCTGTGTTGTTTATTGTCTGTCTGTGTTGTTTATTGTCAGTCTGTGTTGTTATTGTCTGTCTGTTTGTTTATGTCAGTCTGTATTGTTTATTGTCAGTCTGTTTGTTTTTGTCAGTCTGTGTTGTTTATTGTCGTCTGTGTTGTTTATTGTCAGTCTGTGTTGTTTATTGTCAGTCTGTGTTGTTTATTGTCTGTCTGTGTTGTTTTTGTCAGTCTGTGTTGTTTATTGTCAGTCTGTGTTGTTTGTTGTCTGTCTGTGTTGTTTATTGTCAGTCTGTGTTGTTTATTGTCAGTCTGTGTTGTTTATTGTCGTCTGTGTTGTTTGTTGTCAGTCTGTGTTGTTTATTGTCTGTCTGTGTTGTTTATTGTCTGTTGTGTTGTTTGTTGTCTGTCTGTGTTGTTTTTGTCTGTCTGTGTTGTTTATTGTCATCTGTGTTGTTTATTGTCTGTCTGTGTTGTTTGTTGTCAGTCTGTGTTGTTTATTGTCTGTCTGTGTTGTGTTTGTCAGTCTGTGTTGTTTGTTGTCTGTCTGTGTTGTTTATTGTCTGTCTGTGTTGTTTTTGTCAGTCTGTGTTGTTTATTGTCAGTCTGTGTTGTTTATTGTCAGTCTGTGTTGTTTGTTGTCACTCTGTGTTGTTTATTGTCTGTCTGTGTTGTTTATTGTCTGTCTGTGTTGTTTTTGTCAGTCTGTGTTGTTAATTGTCAGTCTGTGTTGTTTATTGTCAGTCTGTGTTGTTTATTGTCAGTCTGTGTTGTTTATTGTCAGTGTCAGTGCTAGTTGTTATGCTCTAGTGGATTACATATTAATCATGACAGGAGCGTGATCAGACTACTGGTATTTTCTTCTTATAACGATTTTGTAGACATGGTTGGTTTCAAACCCTTGCTATGTGCAGCATATTTTGATACTGACAGCTTTGTGAACATCAACCATACATAAACCTTAAAGAAAATTGAAGTATATGTGTTGTAGTTGTACAGATAAAAAAACACCACACTGGTAGAACAAACTGGTTTCTTTGCTCTAAGGAGACAAACGTTTTCCTTTCCTAGCTAAGCTGTGTAACAAACACGTTTATTGATTGAATCAATCCCTGGGTAAACTGACTCTGAAACTCAGAGTAAACATGTCTCTGAATTGTTCACAGTACAGCAACACGGCCAGTGTTGACCCTAGGTCTTGCTCACAAGTTAGTCAAGTTTGTCTTTAAATCAAGTTATAAGTTAGTTGATGAAGGAACAGCATGGCACTACACCAGCACACAAGACGTCGTAAAACCAAGATCAGGAAATAAATAAATAAATAACTGAATAAATAAACAGATAAATTAATGATTAGGAGAAAACAAATAAAGGCTGATCCAGAAGCAAGGGTTGGAGAAACTATACAAAGACCTGTGAGTGAAACATAATGCCCTTAGCAAAGCAGTATCAGCAAGGAGGAGAAGGAGCAGAAAGAAGACAAAGACCCCTTCTAGGTCGCCAGAAAGCTGTTGGAACAGCCCAAATCCGGGACAATCACAGTGGACAAAGAAGCTCTAAAACAGCATCTAAGGAAAACATTTTCCGACATTCAGAGCAAGGCACCACATGAAATCCAGGGTGTCGTTCGGTCCCGCAATGTCAGAGAAAATATTTAACAAGCCCCAATATTGGATGCAGTATACAAAATCGAGAAGAAAGCCAGAGCCAAACCATTATCGGGGTTTAACGGAGTGCCTTACCTAATGTATAAGAGATGTTCCGGTCTCTTCGAGTGGATCTACAAACTCGTAAGATCAGCATGGAGGAACCTGAAGAAGATGAACAACCTTTGGATGATAGCTGATGGAGGTACATTCCAAAAGAACAGACTCAAGTGACATCAGCCAGTTCAGGCCATTATCACCTCTGAACGTCGAAGGGAAAATCTTCTTCTCCGTCATGGCAGCAAGGCTTAACAAATACCTAATGGGAAACGAGTACCTGGATTTGTCTGTCCAAAAAAGCAGGCATCCCAGGGGTAGCTGTCTGTGTAGAACATGCCACGATTATATGAGAAGCAACCGGAAGAGTTAAAGCAGAGAAGAAGGACTTCTACGTGGTGTGGCTCGATCTGGCAAACGCGTGTGGATCAGTCCCGCACAAGATGACTGAACTGGCCCCCAAACGAATCATGTCCAAAAAAACATCCGAGAAATGCTGAAGAAGTATTTTCATGGTTTGTCAATGTGGGTTTTCCACAAAAGAATACACTAGAGATTGGACTAAGTACATGTAGACATAGACATAGCCATGGGCTGTGCAATTTCGTGTGTTAACGATGGCGGTTATCATGAAAGCAAGGAAGTATCTCTCTGTGGAAACAACTGCAAAACTCGTTCTCTCCTTCATAATGTCTCGCATTGACTATTGCAATTCACTCCTGTCCGGTCTTCCTGCCTCCACCACTCACATCCTACAGCGCATTCAAAACAATGCTGCACGCCTTGTACTCAAAAAAAAAAAGCTGACCACATATCTCCTCTCCTGGCACAAATTCACTGGTCCCTGTATCAAAGCGCATACAGTACAAACTAGACACCATGTGCTACAAAAGCTCAATAACGCAGCCCCCGATTACCTGTCAAGCCTACTTGAGATCTATTTCCCTCACGTACCCTCCGCTCTGCCTCCGATCCTCTGACTTTTCGCTTTCCACGCACTAAGCTCAATACCTATGGTCCACGAGCCTTCTCTGTTTCTGGTCCGCTCTCCTGGAACAAACTTCCTCTCTCAGTCCGTCAGCAACCTACTTTTGTCTCCTTCAAGTCCGCTCTCAAAATCACCTTTTCTCCTCTGCATAAAATCCTGACCTCACTCAATCCCCTCTGCAGCCTGTCTCCACCGGAGGGGAATCACATTGTAATATATAATTGTATATAATATGCTTCTATAATTTTCCATTGTTTTTATTCTTTCTCCCCATATATAGCGTGTGTGTGTGTTGTGTGTGTGTGTGTGTTGGGGGCGTGGGTGCGTGTGTGTGCGTGCGTGCGTGCGTGTGTGTGCGTGCGTGCGTGTGTGTGTGTTTCAGCGCTTAGATTTGATTTTATCAAGATTTTGCGCTATATAAATATTGTAATTATTAATTATTATTATTATTATAAAGCAGCAATTAGGACTTCAGGTCCAGCTGACCTCGGAAATGTATGCCGTATGCTCCTCTAAAAGCCTCCATGGACAACACAACAGTTCTTTCCGTGTAAGAAGTGGAAAACACAAAATCATGAAGCAGTTAGACGAGTTAGTTGCCTCATTTAGGATGAGTTTCAAACCGAAAAAAATCATTGAGCCTCTCACTTAGAAAAGGTAAATAGTGGAAACAGTAACGTTTATTGTTGCTAATTTATCCCTTCCAATATTGACGAAGAACCAGTCAACAGTCTTGGAAGGTAATATGATAATCCTGAAAGATACAAAAAGAGGTGAGGAAACCAAGCGGATGGCAGAAGAAAGCCTGCAAGTACAATGATAGACCAGTGTGGCCTTCTTGGCAGATACAAAGTCTGGTGCGTGCAGTTCATGCTGATTTCAACTTCCTCTGGCCTGTGTTGATATAGTACTAGCACAGTGGAATCAATGGAAGCCAAAATCATCAAATGCAAAAGGAAATGGCTTGGTGTCCCACCAAGTCTCACTGGTGTTGCGCTCTATTGTTGCCAGGCAAAGCTGAAGCTATACCTAAAATCCATTGTCGAGGAATACAAGCTGGGAAAGACCAGGCTTCTCAGCATACCTGAGGACAGGAAAGATAAGGCTGTGATTTGAGATCAAGCCAGCCCAAGCTGAGGATCGGCAGAAAATGGAAAGTCTGGGGGCAGTATACACACCGAAGGAACGTCTCATAGTCAGACAAATAACAGGGTACACGCAAACCAATAAGCAGGGACTGGGATCAACAAAAATGAAATGATGGTCAAAGGCGAGCGGAAAGCCAAAAAGACATATGATAATACGACAGATGTGGAAAGAACAGGATGCCAAAAGAAAAGACAAGACAGTCCATCAAGGCCAACGGCTCAAGGACGGCTTTCCAGAATCAGTGATATCATTGTTCAGACGTTCTTGTCAGATCCACTCTCTTCCCTCGAATGCTAATCTGATGAAATGGGGGAAATCAAATAGCCATGCTTGCTCGCTCTGCCTGGGCAAACAAACAGTGGAACATGTCGTTAGCTCATGCAAGGTAGCGCTAATGCAAGGAAAGTATCCGTGGAGGCACAATCAAATGCTTCAAGAGATCGCACAAGCAGGGGAAAAATTTGCCACCAGAAGCATTGACAACTTCTATATGTCAGGAGGCAGCAAACAGTGACCTGAAAAAGATGTGACATCTGGAGCATGGAGCGGTGTCTGCTGAATGAAACGGACGACTGGGAATGCACGGCAGATCTTCTACAATATAAACAGAAACAGAAATCATCAGCAAGAGTGGCATGACACTAGACTTCTCCACTCTCATTCGTCAAAACAAACGATTTTTTATCAAACTCACCGTGCCGTATAAAAATAGAATAGAGGAAGCCCGTATCTATTAAACCAATAATTTGAGGAAAACTTGCCTTCAAGCCAAAGTCCTCGCCTTGGAGGTTAGAGTTAGAGCAACGGGTTTGATAGGCACATCAGCCTATGACCCCAAGAAACAGTTCTCAGGTGTTGGGAGAGAGCCACGATCATGTGAATCTTTTATATCATGACATGGCATTAGCATGTGTTGTGTGTTGTGTGTGTGTGTGTGTTGTGTGTGTGTGTGTGTGTGTGTGTGTGTGTGTGTGTGTGTGTGTGTGTGTGTGTGTGTTTATGTGTCTGTGTATGTGTGTGTCTGTATGTGTGTGCGTGTATGTGTGTATGTGTATGTGTGTTTATGTGTATGTGTGTGTATGTGTGTGTACGTGAATGTGTGTGTATGTGTGTGTGTGTGTGTGTGTGTGTGTGTGTGTGTGTGTATGTGTGTCCCACTCTCTACACCATCTTAATAGCCACAGAAGCTGGGACGCTTTTTATAGTGTGATGATGAT
>JAPXFY010000016.1:37982465-37984965 GCA_030674185.1 Monoplex corrugatus
GTGTGTGTGTGTGTGTGTGTGTGGTGTGTGTGTGTGTGTATGTGAGTGGGTGTGGGTGGGGGTGTGTGTGGGTGTGTACGGTGTGTGTAATGTGTGTATGTGTGTCTGTGTGTCTGTATGTGTGTGTGTGTGTGTGCGTCTGTGAGCGCACGCGTGTGTTTGGGAGTGTGTGTGTGTGTGCGTGTGTCTGTCCGTCTCTGTCTATGTGTCTGTGTGTTTGTCTACCTGTCTATCTCTGTGTGTATGCGTTTTTCAGTGTGTGTTAGTACGTATTGTATGCGTGTATGTGTGAATTTGTGTGTTTCTCTGTGTGCGTGCAGGAGTGTGTGTGTGTGTTTGTATGTGTGTGTTTGTGTGTGTGTATGTGTGTGTGTGTGTGTGTGTGTGTGTGTGTGTGTGTGTTTATATACGTGTCCGTTTGTTGTATGTGTGTGAGAAGGGGGGGGGGGGCGGAATCACTTTTATTTGTTTTTATTAGGATGGTGATGAGAATGATGATGATAATGACGACGACGACGACGACTGCAATGACGTCGACAGTGTGCATTGAGAAGATAATGATACCAGACACAATAATGACAATGCAGTAAGACTAAAACAGACTGTACATGTAGTCACAATGGCCATTCATATGATGCCTCATGGTGTTCGCTGTGACAAACTGACTCTCCATGCTGCTCTAGGCACTGGGCCATGCACACACGTACATTTCAGTAATGTTGGTTTTGTTTTATTTTATTGTATTTTTCAGCGTTCCGATTTTTGCTTTGATGCATGTATGTCCCTCATTTTGTCCACACTGCAGGCAGTATATTGTTGCACAGTCTGCATATTCCATCTTCGGTGGGAGTGCCTGCTGGATGTTTTCATGTTTCCATAAGCTACCGGATACAGACATGACTTACAGGGTCTTTAATGTGTGTATTTGATGATCTGCGTGCGTATACACACGAAGGCACAAAAACAGGTCAGCACACATGTTGACCTGGAAGATGGACAAATGTCCGCCCTTTGCTCATCAGGCGGGAGACACCCAGCTGGGATCGAACCCAGACCGTCCATGTGGAAGTTTGACGTCGTACCCACCTGGCTATCGCGTCTGTTGATAGCATTTACATCTGATTATAACACTAAGAGTTAGCTCACTGCACATCCATAGGAACGTTGGCCCTCTTTCACAAAACAAACAAACAAACAAACAAACAGTCAGTCAGCAAATCAGTCAGTCAGTCAGTCAGTCAATGAATTAATCAATATGTCAAGCAAGCAAGCAAGCAAGCAAGCATGCATGCAAACAAACAAACAAAAACGCCTGAGAATCTGTCCGTCTTTTAATGACTGAAACTGCTTTCTGGTCCTGTCCACAATCCGATTACTCTAAAATCATGGTATCAAATAATAAATTGTGGCAGTTAATATATTTGTTTGTATGCTTCTTTTTATATGTTTTAAGTTTGGGGTTGGACGGGGGTAGATATTCTTCCACATCGGTGTTGGTGTCCACACGCATGAGACAGTCCTTCACAACGCTACGATGATGATAATGGAGATGGCGAAGATGATGCTGGGAAATTTCATTTCGGATCGAAACTGCTTGATGGGACTGAATTCGGCATTTCTTTTCATCATGTGTATCTTAACGAATACAGATGACTGCAGTGTGGATGAATTTGATCAACAGTGACAATAAGACATGTGTGAAGTTATGAAACTCGGCTACATGTTGAAGAAGCCGGTTTGGTGTGTAAAATCCTGCCATCATTTTGACTATGTGCTGATGGAATTTGAACCTATAACTTTCTAGTCGTTAGTTCGTGTGCTAATCTCTTCGTCAGGGCCACCGCTTCAAGCAATAAATCCTGATTTTTATAATGTCTAGAATCGGAAAATGTGACGTGACAGCGATGTCAGTCAAGTAAGGCACGTGACAGTGAGTACGGGGTGTGGGTGTGTGGGTGGGTTGGATGCTTACGCCTACTCCCATAATACACAGTCTCCATTTTTAGACCTAAATGTTGCCGGTCATGATGACACGTTCAAAGACCCATTGTCTACTGTATCCCTGTCAATGATGATGCGGCTATCATCTTCCTTCAGACATTTACCTGCCAGGTAACGTTAACCACTTCTCTCCTCTCATTTTTTCTACCTTCTTCCACAGACTTTCTGTGGTAGTGTGCGGTTTAACCCTTTGACTTTCGCACCCTGTCCACCAGCATCCTGCATTTAACCCTTTGATTCCCTCACCCTATTCACAGCTTCCTGTGGGAAGCTGGTGGATAGGGTGCCGTAGTCAAAGGTTAAGATTTTCCAGTTGGTGGATAGGATGCGGGAGTCAAGGGGCTAAAGCATATTTCTACGGAATTGTTTCACTCGGACAATACCATACGTGCTCGACCCAAACTGCCATGCGTTATCTGGCAGACATCTTGTGCCTATGCAAAACCCTGTGTGTGGGCTGACAAGATGTAACATGGACATGGAAGAGGTATACAACAGT
>JAPXFY010000016.1:37989965-38014965 GCA_030674185.1 Monoplex corrugatus
TAAGCTCAGTTTTATCATCATTCATCTTCAGCTTGTTTTAACTCATCCACATGGAGACTTCTTCTTCTTCTTCTTCTTCTTTGTTCTCCTCCTCCTCCTCTACGGCCTCCTCTTCTTCTCCCTCTCCTCCTGTAGAGCAGCGCCTGAGTGATAACCAAACAACTGTCTAAGCAATAATATCACGCTGACCGTCAAATAATTTGTTTCCAGAGTTGTTGGACGGTCAGTGTGACGCTATTGTTTCCACGGTAGTTTGATTGTCATTGAAACGACGCACCGAACAGCCGTTCTTCAGGTTCTTCCAGGTCTGTCGGTTGTGTGCCAAATCCTGAATCTGTACAATTGGTTTCTCTGGCTATTCGGCGGTGTTGCCCGTCCATCGGATTTTTTTTACTGCTTTCCCTTCCATCAACAGTCCCCTCTGGAACACTTTTCCTGTAGTTAACTGATGATTCCAGTGTAAGAAAATTGATGACTCCAGAAAAGAAAACTACGTTGGCATAACTATGTAAAAAGATCCAATAGCCTATTGAACGTTTTTAGATGGTTATGCCAAATTAGTTTTCTTTCCTTACACTGGATCATCAATTTTCTTACACTGGAATCATCAATTAACATCAAGGAGAGAGTTCTTGAATGTTATATAGAACCGATACTGTTGTGCGGTTGTGAGGCGTGGACAGTCAACACGCAAAGTCAGACCAAAATTGGGGAACTGAAATATGGTTTCTAAGAAGAATGTTGAGAGTTCCATGGACAGCAAAGAAATTAAACGAGACAGTCTTGATGGAGGCAGACACAAGAAGATCATTAATAAAGAAGGTTAGGAAAAAAACAAGCAACATTCATAGGACATTTTATGAGTAAAGGGGAATTAGAGTACAGGAAAACTGGAGGGAAACAGAACACCAGGTAGACCCAGGGAGAAAATATTGGACGGACTTGCAGAGTTGTTGATGACAGAGAGGGTGGGAAATGTATTTGCAGCGACGAGGGATAGATTCGTATGGAGGGCCATGATCGCCAGCGCCACGCGGCAGGGCACATGACGATGATGATGATGATGACAGGTCCAGTAAGACCTAATGCTACCATTGTTGAGTAATAAATAGCAGGGACTTAAAGACAGGTCTAGTAGGACTTACACGTAATGCCACTGTTCTGGGTAATAGAAAGCAAGGACTAGGTTATAAGAGAGGTCAAGTGGAATCTAATGTTACTATGCTTGTGCAATGTATGACAAGGACTAGAAATGTTCAGTAGGATCTAATACTACAATTACAATTACAATATTTGTATATTTGTAAATAGGTGCATTGGGACCTAATGCTACTTTCCTTGTGTAGTGTATAGCAAGGACTAGCTGCAAGACAAATCCAGTGGGACCTTATGCTACTATCCCCAAGTAATGAATAGCAAGGACCAGCTGTAAGACAGGTCCAGTAGAAAGTAACGCTACCATTGTGAGTAATGAAGTGTTTTCACCTTTCTTTTCTCCTGAGCACGCACACGGTTCTAGAGTTGTAATTGAACATGATGAAAGTAGGACAGTGTTCATTTTGTTACCCTGTCTGTCTGTCTGTCTGTCTGTCTGTCTGTCTCACACACACACACACACACACACACGCGCGCGCGGCGCACACACACACACACGCGCGCGCGAGCGCACGCACACACACACACACACCACACACACACACACACACACACACACACACACACACACACACACACACACACAAGTCTCTTGAGTCCAAAAAGAGCAGAGGAACCAGAGCAGCGTTCACAACACGACAATCGATGGGAAAGGAAGTTAGCACGTCACAAGGGGTACAAAAACACGGAGAACAAGAACACGTTTTCATTTTCCAGGGTAGTGGCACAAGCAATACAATTCTGTTTTTATCCACACAGAGAGGGGAGGGAAAGAGGGATAGAGAGAGAAGGAGGGACAGGGAAACAGCCAGACAGAGAAAGAGACAGAAACAGAGAGAGACAAGAGACAGAGAGAAAGAGAAAGAGAGAGAGAGACAGAGAGACAGACAGACAGATAGACAGGTAGACAAACAGACCGGGAGACAGGGAGAGAACGAGAGAGAACGAGAGAGATGGAGAAAGACAGACAGAAAGAGAACGATATATATATATATATATATATATATATATAGAGAGAGAGAGAGAGAGAGAGAGAGAGAGAGAGAGAGTATAAACAGAAGATTTCAGATGATTTATTCATGAAGGCCATGGTCCCTCAGGAGGGGAGATAACAAAAATAACAAAATCACACATCTTTAAAGACACCACTTATGTTGTAATCCTACTTGCTATTTTAAATCCTTAACGGAAATAAACAGTGAATCGTTTTACGCTATTTTCGTTCATTAATGACATTAACGATATCAGTTTGAACAAACAATTTCTCAAATTTGTTAGGGTTTTGTGGTTTGTGTGTGTGTGTGTGTGTGTGTGTGTGTGTGTGTGTGTGTGTGTGTGTGTGTGTGTGTGTGTGTGTGTGTGTGTGTGTGTGGTGTTGTGTTGTGGTGCATGATGTGTGTTTATGCGTGTGTGCGTGTATGTGTGTCTGTGTAACTTTCAGTGTGTGTATGTATTTGTGTTTGTGTTTGTTGATTTTTTTCCTTTGCTTAGGGGTGAGGGAGATAACCTGCTTTCTGGCGTTTATAGTATATGACAATAAAGTATGAAATGTCTTTTTCTTCCAGCTTTTATTACATGATGGACAAAGCAATTGCTGAGTGTCCAGTTTTTATAACAGAAATAATGAACAACATATCTGAGATACCAGATCTAATAAAAAACATGTCATGGCGCATTTTAAATGCCCATCAGTATTCGATAACAAATACGGAGAAAAACTATGTAACTTGTTAATGAATCTGTAGAAGTCAAACCTACTGCTATCCTCAGTATGGGGATGACAGTCGTATTTACAACCGAACAGTCGTCTATGAAACGCACATAGAAAACCTGTCACATGCCCAACTCTGAATCACTACACATATCCAAACACACAATCACACAATTTCATTTTTACTTAGTTACCCAGTTTGTCTGCCTCTTACATCTATATTTGGTCGACTATTGTGGTCGATAAAGTCCAAGTCGACTATCGTGGTCGATAAAGTCCAAGTCGACTATCGTGGTCGATAAAGTCCAAGTCGACTATTGGGGTCTATAAAGTCCAAGTCGACTATTAGGGTCTATAAAGTCCAAGTCGACTATTGTGGTCGATAAAGTCCAAGTCGATTATTGTGGTCGATAAAGTCCAAGTCGACTATTGTGGTCGATAAAGTCCAAGTCGACTATTGTGGTCGATAAAGTCCAAGTCGACTATTGTGGTCGATAAAGTCCAAGTCGACTATTGTGGTCGATAAAGTCCAAGTCGACTATTGTGGTCGATAAAGTCCAAGCTAGCACTGTATTTGTGTGCCCTCATGTATTTTAGGCCAAAGTTTGATGCGCACAGGCGGCCGCATACTGGACACTCAATGGAACGCTCTGTAGATCTGGTTCTGGCCTTTTTTGCTGCACGCTTTTCCACGCTTTGCCTCTTACATCTAACATAAGCATAATGCTGTAAACTTTAAAGGGCAATCTGTGTTTGTCCATGTAGTCCCTTTCAACCAGTATCTGAAACACTTAGCAGCAGAAAGTACCCGTACTGGATTTCGATTTGTCTCAGCATATACTAAAGCATAAGGTGTCACTAACGATACTCCTAAAAATGCTTTCAGAGCAAATGAATGATTTTTACACTGCACAGTACCTCCATTCACCATGACCCAAAAATTCAGTTTGATATTGTACAGTTGGTTTAATTTGAGAATCAAATAGTTTGTCAGTGTTGAAGAGTTCTTGTTTGACGTAATACATAATATATAATACATAGCAGTGCAATTTTTGCCCTTTTCACAAGATTGTCACATGCAAAATAAAATTCATACGAGGAGGAAAAGACAATCTAAATATTTATAAACATATTCTACAAGCAGGACAATTCCATTTCATGTCCACCTTTCTCCCGCAGCAAGGTAATCTACTCTTTTTGAACACTATCGTATTACTTTTCATCATATCTACGTTTAACTGAAATGGAAAAGCTGCTCTTATAAACTATTACATGTGTTTGTTTACCCGCTGTTGTCTGTGATATTAACACGACACCATCGGCAAAAACAAAAACAAAAACAAAAAATAAATATTAGCACTGTATCTTCCGGAATTCATAACTTCCAGAGTCAATATATTTACAGACATGAAATGAAATAGGGCTGCGTACTTCTCCTTGTTGAACACCAGATGTACAGTTGATATAGTCTGTCAAAACAGTGCCACAGTACACTCTCACTTTCACATCGCCATCCTTGCTCATGAAACATGCAAACAGATTTTCATGCATTCCATTTTCAAACAAAACAGGCCAAAATATACTTTTATACACAGAATAAAAGCTTTCTCAAAATCAATAAAAGTAACAGATAGTTTGCCATTAAGACAAAACTTTGTACTTAGGTCTTAACACAGTGATGCGTGGTAGAGTAATTTCATTTAAATCCAGCTTGGTAGTCCCCTGTAATAGTATTCTCCTCTATCCTCTACTCAGTCTTGAGGTCTCTTGTTGACAACAAAGCTCTGTAACTTACTGCATTCATAGTAAATAAAAGCAGAGAGACAGACAGACAGACAGACAGACAGACAGAGGGAGAGAGAGAGAGACAGACAGACAGACAGACAGAAAGAGAGAGAGACAGAAAGAGACAGACAGAGACAGGCAGACACAGAGACAGAAACACAGACAGACAGACAGACACAGATAGACAGACAGACAGACACAGATAGACAGACAGACAGACGGACAGAGACTCAGAGACACACAGAGACAAAGAACATTCCATATCTAAAAGAAAAAAATCCTGTGCTTCTTCTGAGAGGAAAAATCCACTGATTTCTGAATATTTTTGTTGTCTGGATTATTGAATAACCTGGTTTTCCAATTTATTATTGTTGCTGTTGTTATTGTTGTTTTGTTTTGGGGTTTGGCTTGTTTTTGTTTGTTTTAAGTTTTTTTTTAATTATTTCCAGAACAAGATGATTAGCTCTTTGTTGAAATGATTGACCAAATGAATTATGCAGTGTTTTCCGCGTGAGTTTTATCATAGACACGCGAACATTGGCAGTTTTCTGCTTGGTTCTTGTCATAGGCAGACGAACGCTGAGAGAGAGAGAGAGAGAGAGAGAGAGAGAGAGAGAGAGAGAAGACGAGAGACAGAGACACAGAGAGAGAGAGTGTGTGTGCGTGCATGCGTGCATGCGTGCGTGCGTTCGTGCGTATGTGTGTGTGTGTGTGTGTGGTGTGTGTGTGTGTGTGTGTGTGTGTGTGTGTGTGTGCGTGTGTGTGTGTTCATAGTACTGTATAGGCATATGAACACTTAGTTTTCTGTGTGGTTCTTGTCATAGGTACACTATCACAGACACACTCGGTGCTCAGTTCAGCCAATCTTCGTAGGTTGCCTTTAGAACACTTGATCCGTAACTGCTCCTTTTTTTTCTATTACCAGTGCACCCACACGAGCCAGTTAACTCTTTTACCGCTAAAATCCACGTGCAGATTCAGCATTTGTTCTGTGCAAAACCATGTGAATGTGTGTGCAGGTGTAGATTTCTCTGTGTGTTTGTGTGTTTCTGTGTAACGAGCGAGATGTCCTTTTGTAACAGAGATTCGCTTTGTTTGTTGCAAAACGGATGTTGTGTGTTGTATGTACAAGAGATGTCCTTTGTGTGTTTTGTAGGTACGACAGGATGTCCTTTGTGTGTTTGTAGGTACGACGATGTCTTTGTGTGTTATGTACAAGAGATGTCCTTTGTGTGTTTGTATGTACAGAGATGTCCTTTGTGTGTTTGTAGGTACGACAGATGTCCTTTGTGTGTTTGGGTGTTTGTATGTACAAGAGATGTCCTTTGTGTGTTTGTATGTACGAGATGTCCTTTGTGTGTTTGTAGGTACAAGAGATGTCCTTTGTGTGTTTGGGTGTTTGTTTGAAGCAATATGAAATGTGATAAAATAAATATATAAATAATCCCGTAAATCATTTACACAGATGACAATAGTAGAAACAAAATGGTTATAATAAACAAATAACAATGTAATAAAATAATATACAGCGTAAATCAGGCAAAACATAAACTGTGGAGGGGATAACCAACAACAGGCAAAAAGACTCAAACGAAGTATAGAGACATTTAGAAGCTAAAAGCGTCAATCGTCACATTAATGGAACAATGCCGTGAGAAGGTCCGTGAGAAAACAAACTGAACGAGATCAATGATAGAAAAAGGATGATAAGACACAGAGTGAAATAAAACAACATAGCGGTGATTATTATGTAAGAGCATAATACTAGTGTGTAGATTGCTCTTATGTTCAACAAAATGATTTATTTGTTGTTGTTGTTTTTTCCTAATAATCTGTATCACCCGGACTTTGTGTTCACTTGCACTTCTCCATAAATATATATAAGATACCAGGGACACCACTTGATGCTTTCTTGGAGGTTTCTAAGGAGTATATTAAGAGTTCCATGGACAACAAAGAAAACAAACGAGACAGTTTTGAAAGAGGCAGACACAAGAAGAATATTAATAAAGAAGATTACGAAAAGACAAGCAACAGTTGTAGGACATTTCATGAGGCAAGAGAAATTAGAGCACCTAGTAACAACAAGAAGGCTGAAGGGAAAAAGAGCACCAGGTAGAAAACAGTGGACGGACTTCCAGAGTTTTTGAAGACAAAGAGGGTGGGAGATGTACTTGCAGCGACAAGGGATAGATTCGTGTAGAGGACTATGATAGCCAACGCCATGCGAAAGGCACATGGTGTGATGATGATGATGATGATTGTTCGTTTCACTCCTCTTTCATGTATTCTGAACTATGAAATTCGTAGAAAGGTGTCTGAATGACGTAGTATACTGGGGACCCACTGTTGGGGTGGTAGACAGACTAACCTGCTGGAAGCATAATTAGTATAATAGTATGTGTGTGTGTGCGTACATGCGTGTGTGTGTGTGTGTGTGTGTTGTCTCTCTCTCTCTCTCTTTCTCTCTCTCTCTCTTCTCTCTCTCTCTCTCTCTTCTCTCTATCTCTCTCTCACTGTCTGTGTGTCTGAGAGAGAGAGAGAGAGAGAGAATGTGTGTGTGTGTGTGTGTGTGTGTGTGTGTGTGTGTGTGTGTGTGTGTGTGTGTGTGTGTGTGTGTGTGTGTTGTGTGTGCATTGTATGTTGAGTGTGGTGTGTGTGTGTGGTGTGTGTGTGTGTGGGTTTTCTGGGTTGCTATTTTCTTATGTTTATTTATTCATTAACTGTTGATGTTGTAAATAAAACCTGGCTTGATTTTGTCAATCCATCTTCTTGGGACTTGTTGTGAGTTGTTGTGTCTGTGCAGTAGCAGGACAGGGTTAGATCTTGGAATGTTTCGGTTCTGGGATCCCGTTTGGGGATTGTCAGCTGAATAGCAAAATGGGCTGTGTCTGGAGCATCATGCCTGGCCATTTTGGCGGCCGTTCAAACAACCCCTGCGGCCTGTGGTTGAAGTAAGGCAACGTTGGGAGCTTTCGACTTGTATCTGTCAAGACTACAGTAAGGGGACAGGAGCTGGCAGCTATGCAAGCTGGTGGCAGGGCGGGCTGCCCGAAAGAGAGATGAGACACAGTGGGGCGAGAAAGGGGTCTCCCATTCGCTCTTGGTCCGGAGGCTGGGCTGGACCTGGTTGGTGCGCGTTGAGTGGTTATGTCCTGGGGTTTGTCATCTCCCCACCTTGCCATTCGGTTTGTAAACAAGGTAACTGATAACTAGGTCCGAATGGGTGATGCAACGCATGGAGAGCCCCCCCCCCCCCCCATCCCCTTTGTTCGATAAAATGACTATCGAGTAGCGTCAGGAGCTTGGGAGGTGATTGTCCGGAGAGTGGCGAGGCATTGGTGCTCCGGGTCCCATCCGCACCCTCGTGGTGTTCCTTGTTAACTTATCTTCTTCTTTTTTTGGTTCAGACTTTAGCGTGGCTTGACACACAGAAACAGTGAGAGAAATTCTTGGTGGATTTTGTCATAGGCACACGCACACTGAGGGTTTGAATACTTGCAGCAAACAAGCGTGGACCTAATGACTGTGTGTGAAGCAAATGCAGACAGAAAGGAACATTGCACGATCACTGCTTTGGACGTGTTTGCTGTGCATCTTGCCAAATGTTGTTGATAATGTGATCCGTTTGCTTAATCAATGTTTGAAATTATAATGGGTCCCCCACCTCTCTCTCTGGCCTCTCTTTCTCTCATCTTCTTCTCTCTCTCTCTCTATATATATATATATATATATATATATATAAAATATATATTATATATATATAATTATCACTTTCTACTCTCTCTCTCTGTACTACTCTCTCTCTCCTTCTCGTTCTTTCTTTCTCTCTTTGTATGTATGCATATACATATATATTATATGTATATATATACATATAGATAAATAGATAGATAAATTGATTTGATTGATTGAGATAGATAGATAGATAGATAGATAGAAGATAGATAGATGTGTGTGTGTGTTTGTGTGTGTGTGTGTTTGGGTGTGTGTGTGTGGTGTGTGTGTGTGTGTGTGTGTGTGTGTGTGTGTGTGTGTGTGTGTGTGTGTGTGTGTCTGTTCCTCTATTTCATCACATCTACAAATATTCTAAAGATATATTTGTGTACATGCTTATGCATAATGTATAACTTTCACACTCCTTCATACAAGCTGTGGCCTATGTTAATAAAATATCTAGGTCTGAAGTATTTCTCCCTCTGTTTGTCTCTCTTCTTCCTTCCTGTCTCTATCTGTGCATCCCTCACCTCCCTCCCCCCTCTCTCTCCTTTTAATTCTTCCTTACTTCTCTGTCTCTGTTTCTCTTCTCTCTTTCTCTCTCTCTCCTTCTCTTGTTTTTCTTCTCTTTCTCTCTCTGTGTCTCTTCCTCTCTCTTTATTCCACCCTTCTCCTCTGTCGGTCCGTCTGTCAGTCTCTGTCCCTGTCTCTCGTCTTCTGTCTCTCTGTCTCTGTCTTTCTCACTGTTTCTGTCTCTCTGTCTCTCTTTCTCTCACTCTCCCTCTATCTCTCTATCGCTCCCCCCTCTCTCTCTATTTCTCTTTCTCTGTCGCTCCTTCTTTTCTTTATTTCTTTCTTTCTTTCTTTCTAATTTTCTTCCTTTCTTTCTGTCTAACTTTATTACTTTCCTTCTTTCCTTCTTTCTTTCTTTCTTTCTTTTTTTCTTTCTTTCTGTCTTTCTTTCTATCCTTTTTTATAGGAAAGGTCATGATTATGTCTATGTGTCAGGCACAGTAAAGGGAAGGATCAATGCTAAATGCCAGGAAACAGAAATACTGGGTACTGTCAGTCAGTTCTCCACCACTAGTTTCGTCTATAGATACATGCAGACAGACAGACAGACAGACAGATAAACAGACAGACAGATAGACTGATGGACGGGCAGACAGACGAACAGACAGACGGACGGACTGACAGACGGACTGACTAACGGACGGACGGACGGACAAACGGACGGACAGACAGACAGACAGGCAGACAGACGGACGGGCGAATGGACGGACTGACAGACAGACCGGCACACCGGCATACCAGCACGAATCGACAGGCACACAGACAGACGGACGGACCTACAGCTGGACGGATGGACGAACGGACAGACAGAGGGATGGACTGACAGACTGATGGTCGGACGGACAGACGGACAGACGGAAGGACGGACGGACGGACGGACAGACAGACAGGCAGACAGACATACAGACAGACAAACTGACTGACTGACAGGCAGACAAACAATCAAGCAGACAGACAGACACACAGACACACAGAGACTCTGTAACAACTGTTCTTTATAAGGGAAAGTAGAAGAAAACAAACACGGAAACAAAATAAGGACGTTGAGGCATGCAGACAAGAAGAGAGACAAACTGAGAGAATGAATGAATGAACGAACGCATGAATAAGTGAGTGAATGAAGGAATGAATGATCTTTGTTTTCTAAGGATAACGATCTTGAATTTCCTGAAATCCACCTGCTGGTGTGTGTGTGTGTGTATGTGTGTGTGTGTGTGTGTGTGTGTGTGTGTGTGCGTGCGTGCGTGCGTGTGTGTGTGTGTGTGTGTGTGCTTGCGCGCACGTTTGTCTCTCTGTCTCTGCCTCTCTGTCTCTCTCTCTGTCACTTTCTGTCTCTGTCTCTGTCTCTGTGTCTCTCTCTGTATTTCTATCTGTCTGTCTCTGTCTCTGTCTCTCTCTCTCTGTGTATATATACATATATGACCTCTCTCTCTCTCTCTGTGACTCTGACTCTCTCTCTCTCTCTCTCACTCTGTTTTTCCCACTTTCTCTCTCCCTCCCTTTCCGTCTGTCTGTCTGTCTGTGTCTCTCTCTCTCTCTATATATATATATATATATATAGAGAGAGAGAGAGAGAGAGAGAGAGACAGACAGACAGACAGACAGAGAAAGAGAGAGTCAGAGTCAGAGAGAGAGAGGTCAGGATCAATGTTGTGTGTGTGTGTGTGTGTGTGTGTGTGTGTGTGTGTGTGTGTGTGTGTGTGTGTGTGTGTGTGTGTGTGTGTGTGTGTGTGTGAGTGATACATGTATGTCTAACTATCTATCCATCAATCTATCCATCTATCTGTCTATATATCTGTCTAGTCTGTCTGTCTGTCCATCTGTCTATCTACATGTATATCTTTATCTATATATATGCATCAGTATCTATGTTTGTATCTAAATATGTATATATCTATGTATATTCTAAATATGTATATATCTATGTATTTATATCTTCGTGTGTGTATGTGTGCGTGAACGCGCGCATGCGTGCGTGCATGCGTGCGTGTGTGCGTGTCTGTGAGAGAGAAAGAGAGCGAGAGAAAGTGAGGGGAAGAGAGAGGGTGATACACACACAAACACAACACACACACACACACACACACACGCACACACACATATATATATATATATATATATATAGGAGAGAGAGAGAGAGAGAGACAGACAGACAGACAGACAGACAGACAGACAGACGAGAGGGAGAGAGAGAGTGGGAGAAACAGAGAGAGAGTGAGAGAGAGAAAGTCAGAGTCACAGAGAGAGAGAGAGGTCAGGATCAATGTTGTAAATAAATAATGAAAACGGAAGAAGTGGAAATGCACAAGAAAAACCCGAGCCATGGACTGTAGCTAATGACACATTCGCCAAGCCAGCAGGATCCAAAAACTCCTTGTCGCTTCAAATCAATAGAAAAAAATCAATGATAATAAATGAGTACATAAATAGATAGATAAATCATTTAATGTGTGAATAAAGGAAAAAACTCCGTGGGGCTTTAAAAAAAATAACACAAAATGAAGACTGTTGTGGCTAAAGAAAATAAGTTAGGTAAAAACTGAGTGATCCTTAGAACACAATATGTGTCTAATTTTCGTTCGGGCCGGAAATCCCCCCCCCCCCCCCCACACACACACACAGAGCCCCCCCTACACACACACACACACACAGCTTCCCTTCAGATGATATTTTTTTCTGCTCCATCTACACTACAACTTCAGTGACATTGCCCCTACACTGTCCACAGGAGTCACCAGTATCAAGCCTCCAATAGGAAACCCAACATAGGAGACTCTGCACTTCTACCAGTCAGTATCTTCTATGATAAAGAGAAGACATACATCAAATTAGTGTGGTCTGTGTGTGTCCTGCTCTGGTAGGCACCTGTCATTTGTTATTCGTTAACAACATTCCTCGATACAAACGTTCCACAGCCGGCCGCCGCTCTTTGTCAATGTCTGGTCCATGTGACTGAAACACGCTTCCCCTGTCTATCACAGTCACCACAAAGCATCAACTCTCCACCCAGAGGGTGTTTTCTTTCAAGTCCTACTTGAAGACAGGCTTTTTAGTTCAGCAATGATGTCCCCCTCTATACGCCCACCTTCTCGTTTTACTCCCCTCCTGTCCTCCCCTCTGGTTTGTATGTGTTTTGTAGCTTTGAATTTCTGTCATTGCGAATGAATGCTTTGGTGAATGATGAGAGTACGCGGTTTGATTTGGTTAATACATCAAGATTTGGCGCCCGTACATATGTGATTGTTATTATTATCCTGGATCTGTGTGTGGGTGTCTGTACATGTGTGATTGTTATTATTATCCTGGATCTGTGTGGGATGTCTGTACATATGTGATTGTTATTATTATCCTGGATCTGTGTGGGGGTGTCTGTACATGTGTCATTGTTATTATTATCCTGGATCTGTGTGGGTGTCTGTACATATGTGATTGTTATTATTATCCTGGATCTGTGTGGGGGTGTCTGTACATGTGTCATTGTTATTATTATCCTGGATCTGTGTGGGTGTCTGTACATATGTGATTGTTATTATTATCCTGGATCTGTGTGGGGATGTCTGTACATGTGTCATTGTTATTATTATCCTGGATCTGTGTGGGGTGTCTGTACATGTGTGTTTGTTATTATTATCCTGGATCTGTGTGGGGTGTCTGTACATATGTGATTGTTATTATTATCCTGGATCTGTGTGGGGTGTCTGTACATGTGTCATTGTTATTATTATCCTGGATCTGTGTGGGGTGTCTGTACATGTGTCATTGTTATTAATATCCTGGATCTGTGTGGGGTGTCTGTACATATGTGATTGTTATTATTATCCTGGATCTGTGTGGGGTGTCTGTACATGTGTCATTGTTATTATTATCCTGGATCTGTGTGGGGGTGTCTGTACATGTGTCATTGTTATTATTATCCTGGATCTGTGTGGGGATGTCTGTACATGTGTCATTGTTATTATTATCCTGGATCTGTGTGGGGTGTCTGTACATGTGTGATTGTTATTATTATCCTGGATCTGTGTGGGATGTCTGTACATGTGTCATTGTTATTATTATCCTGGATCTGTGTGGGTGTCTGTACATATGTGATTGTTATTATTATCCTGGATCTGTGTGGGGTGTCTGTACATGTGTGATTGTTATTATTATCCTGGATCTGTGTGGGGTGTCTGTACATGTGTCATTGTTATTATTATCCTGGATCTGTGTGGGGTGTCTGTACATGTGTCATTGTTATTATTATCCTGGATCTGTGTGGGGTGTCTGTACATATGTGATTGTTATTATTATCCTGGATCTGTGTGGGGTGTCTGTACATGTGTCATTGTTATTATTATCCTGGATCTGTGTGGGGGTGTCTGTACATGTGTCATTGTTATTATTATCCTGGATCTGTGTGGGGATGTCTGTACATGTGTCATTGTTATTATTATCCTGGATCTGTGTGGGGATGTCTGTACATGTGTCATTGTTATTATTATCCTGGATCTGTGTGGGGTGTCTGTACATGTGTCATTGTTATTATTATCCTGGATCTGTGTGGGGTGTCTGTACATGTGTCATTGTTATTATTATCCTGGATCTGTGTGGGGGTGTCTGTACATGTGTGATTGTTATTATTATCCTGGATCTGTGTGGGGGTGTCTGTACATGTGTGATTGTTATTATTATCCTGGATCTGTGTGGGGGTGTCTGTACATGTGTGATTGTTATTATTATCCTGGATCTGTGTGGGGGTGTCTGTACATGTGTGATTGTTATTATTATCCTGGATCTGTGTGGGGTGTCTGTACATGTGTGATTGTTATTATTATCCTGGATCTGTGTGGGGGTGTCTGTACATGTGTCATTGTTATTATTATCCTGGATCTGTGTGGGGGTGTCTGTACATGTGTCATTGTTATTATTATCCTGGATCTGTGTGGGGTGTCTGTACATGTGTCATTGTTATTATTATCCTGGATCTGTGTGGGGTGTCTGTACATGTGTGATTGTTATTATTATCCTGGATCTGTGTGGGGATGTCTGTACATATGTCATTGTTATTATTATCCTGGATCTGTGTGGGGGTGTCTGTACATGTGTCATTGTTATTATTATCCTGGATCTGTGTGGGGATGTCTGTACATGTGTCATTGTTATTATTATCCTGGATCTGTGTGGGGATGTCTGTACATGTGTGATTGTTATTATTATCCTGGATCTGTGTGGGATGTCTGTACATGTGTCATTGTTATTATTATCCTGGATCTGTGTGGGGGTGTCTGTACATGTGTCATTGTTATTATTATCCTGGATCTGTGTGGGATGTCTGTACATGTGTCATTGTTATTATTATCCTGGATCTGTGTGGGATGTCTGTACATGTGCCATTGTTATTATTATCCTGGATCTGTGTGGGGTGTCTGTACATATGTCATTGTTATTATTATCCTGGATCTGTGTGGGGGTGTCTGTGTTCTGTTGTGGTAGACCTGATATGGTGGAGGTGCTGTGTTCAGTTTTGAAACGTTTTGATAATTTGGAAACGTTTTGACAGTTTAGAAACGTTTTGACGGTTTGAATACGTTTTGACAAGTAGGAAACGTTTTGACAATTTGGAAACGTTTCGACAGTTTGAAAGCGTTTTGACAATATGGAAACATTTTTGAAATTTTGAAACGTTTTGACAATTTTGAAACGTTTTGACAGTTTGGAAACGTTTTGACAGTTGGGAAACGTTTTTGACAATTTGGAATCATTTTGACAATTTGAAAACGTGTTGACAATTTGGAAACGTTTTGACAATTTGGAATCATTTTGACAATTTGGAAACATTTTGACAATTTGGAATCATTTTGACAATGTGGAAATGTTTTGACAATTTGAAAACGTTTTGACGATTTGGGAAACGTTTTGACAATTTTCATTTTTGACGATGGATGGAAGGGGTGAAGGTTGATGCTGTGTGGTGATTTGTGGGACCTTCAATCTGAGTGATAGCTGGGGAGTAGAGATTGTACCGGCATGTGGTTAATATGTAAAGCATGTTTCTGGCACACTGACATGTTTGGCTTGGTTAGGAGCTTTCATGTTGTGTTTGGCAAGCTTCATAGTACATTATAGACACCCTACCTTTGTTCCCATAACAGTTGGATTCAAGCATAGACAGTAGTGTATAGAACTTAGTAATGAAGTAGAACCTTAAGATACAAGCATAGACAGTAGTGTATAGAACTTAATAATGAAGTAGAACCTTAAGATACAAGCATAGACAGTAGTGTATAGAACTTAGTAATTAAGTAGAACCTTAAGATACAAGCATAAGCAGTAGTGTATAGAACTTAGTAATTAAGTAGAACCTTAAGATACAAGCATAGACAGTAGTGTATAAAACTTAGTAATTAAGAAGAACCTTAAGATACAAGCACAGACAGTAGTGTATAGAACTTAGTAATTAAGTAGAACCTTAAGATACAAGCACAGATAGCGGTGTATATAACTCATTAATTAAGTAGAACCTTAAGATACAAGCACAGATAGCGTGTATATAACTCATTAATTAAGTAGAACCTTAAGATATAAGCACAGATAGCGGTGTATATAACTCATTAATTAAGTAGAACCGTAAGATACAAGCATAGACAGTAGTGTATAGAACTTAGTAATGAAGTAGAACCTTAAGATACAAGCAAAGACAGTAGTGTATAGAACTAATAATTGAGTAGAACCTTAAGATACAGCATAGACAGCAGTGTATAGAACCCATTAAGTTAAACCTTAAGATACAAGCATAGACAGCAGTGTATAGAACTCAATTAAGTAAAACCTTAAGATACAAGCATAGACAGCAGGTATAGAACTCATTGATTAAGTAGAACCTTAAGATACAAGCATAGACAGCATGTATAGAACTCATTAAGTAGAAAACTTAAGATACATATATAGACAATAATGTATAGAGCTCATTAATTAAGTAGAACTGTAAAGATACAAGTATAGACAGAGCAGTATAAAAAAGTCATAAATTGGGTAGAATGTCATGATACAAATGTAAACAGTAGTGTAAAGACCTCATGAGTTAGATAAAACCTGAAGACCTTATCGACACGTTGAGTTTATCAGCCACCTTTATGGTTTTTGTCATGATCGTTCTGAATCATTGTTAATCAGATGATTTTAGCAGTTTGGTACATGTGGGTTCTTTAACGTTCGAAGAAACGTTTTGAAAAAAAACAACAACTGAAAACTGTAAACTGAAAAACGGGCGTGTGCATGTAGCCACCAAGCTACCGACATCTTTTAGGTTCAATGGGTGAGAGAAGAATCCATGAATCAAACTCAGGATTCTGAGCGTCCAGATGGGTCAGTTAACCACCCGGCCAGTGCTGCCCCTGTCATCGTGTGTCTGTATGCAGTGACATCGGTTCCAGTGGCGGAGAAACGTGTAGCGGACATGGCATGGTATACTCACTCTTGTCCCAGTATATCTGTTGACAGATGGGTGTTGCAGATGGGAGAACGCAGTGAGATGGAATATTGGCAAGGCACACCCCTCCCTTCTCCATGACCAGACGGGTGACCTGCCTGCCTGCCTTTCAGTTTTCAGTTTGTTCGAGAGGGATTGATCACAACTGGACAATTCCACATATATCCTTGAGTCGGTGCAAACTTGTATTTGCCTACGGAGTCTTAAAATGAGAAAGGGGGTGGGGGGTCATCATCATTATCACATGCCTTGCCGCATAGCGTTGGCGATCATGGTCCTCCATACGAATCTATCCTTCGTCGCTATAAGTCTGTCTCCCACCCTCTTTGTCCCCACCCACTCTGCAAAACCGTCTAATGTTTTCTTCCTAGGTCTACTTGATTCTCTTTTTTCCCGCTCCCTTTCATGCTGTGACAAAGTGCTCAAATTTCTCTTGTCTCATAAAATGTCCTATAAATGCTGTTTGTCTTTTCCTGATTTTTTATTGTTCTTTTTTATTGTTTGCTTCTTTCAACACTGTCTTGCTTTTTTTTCTTTGCTATCCATGGAACTTTTAGCGCTCTTCTTAGAAACCGCATTTTGGATGGTTTCTAAAATTGGGGTGGGAGTGGGGGAAATAACATGATCTATCAAACATTAAGCGGAGGTCATTTGTGCACTCAGCACGCGTAAAATAATCGACGGCAACAATTATTGTTGGCAACATTCCGTAGAAAATCGACCGTAATAAGTATGGAAGGAGGGGAGGGCGGAGGCAAGGGGGGGGGGCATACAAAATGAGTGGTGCTGTACTATGGCGACGTGTTTTTCCCGGCGAGAGCAACGAGACATTCACACCGGAAATCCTTGTGACAGAAAGGAAAATCGCCTATTTAAGGCACGTGCGTGTGACAGTGTTGTGTAAGGGAATCTTTGTCGTCTGCCTGCTGCAGATGTTGATGCTGTTCTTAAGCAACAGACAGATCTGGGTGTCACTGACAGACAAGCACCCCTCCTTCCCATTCACCCCCCTCGGCTCCTCCACCTTACCCATCCGCCCCCTCCCTCTCTCTCTCCTCTCTCTCTCTCTCCCCCCTCTCTCTCTCTCTCTCTCCCCCCCCTCTCTCTCTCTCTTTTCGTGGGATCAATATTTTCAACCGCCAGGTTTTTTTTCCAAAGCAGTCTCTAACTCTGTACAGTGTAAGCTGATGCGCACCAACACTACAGATGCTATGCGATGAAAAGTGATCCTAAGTAATCATGGCACAGAACACAAAACGAAGGTAAAATTTGCCCCATAATCCTGGGGTCGTGAGGGAGTGAGGTGGTAGAGACCACCACAACCCCGTGGGGATGCCGGGGGCTCTTTCAATATAAATAGTATCCTCGCCTTCTGGTCATTCTGTGCTAGAAATTTCCTCTTTTCTGTCACTCTCTTTGTTTCTGCCTTGTTCCTTTGCTTTCGGTCATTTCTTCCTATCATTTTCTGCCTTGCAGGTACATTCACCTGTATGTGTTTGATATTAGTCTTACATACTTTCTCTTGGGATTGATAATTGGGCACATGTATTTAAGTGCATTTTTGGCCTTAGGGAAATGAGATATCAGAAACAATTTTTGATAAGTTAGGCCCGTTTTTAATGTCTTAGTGTCCTCAGCTGTGTTTAAATTTGTATTCGGGTATACTTTTTAACTTTTTCACATCGTAACGCTAGCCCGCTAGCGTTCTCGCGGAGAACCGCAGGCGCCGGAACGCTATGGGTATAGCGTTCAGCAAGCTCGCCGCTGACAACGTAACGCTAGGATTCTAGCGTCTTGCGTTAGAAAATTCCAACGTGAAGCCAGTTAAGGTCTAAGGGTAAAAACCTCTATTATAGTTTCAAGTAACCATTCCTAAATACTGTGAGAGTGATTTCCCGAGTAAAGAGTCTATTTGAAGAATTTTTCAGGCGCGAGAACAACGTCACCCGAACCGCGTGCTTCACTGAAACAAAGGCAAAATGGAGCGCCCTGCGAATGCGCGATGTCGCTGTTCACTCAGGATTGTGGAATCTTTTTTGTGTGTGTACTTTTCTGAACTTCTGATCAGATGATACAAGTCATGGAGAATTGGTGTCTCTTTTTTCTGTTTTGTTTACATCTGCTGAATGGATGAAATACTTGTTCGAAATGCTCCTCAACCATGATATTTCATTGCACAAATAACCTTAAAACATGTCTGAACAAACCTTATACTGTAGATATCCTAAAAGAGGATTAAATTACCTTTCTAACCATACCCTACATGTTGATGTTAGTCATTTGGGGTGCCTATGAAAATTAATTCAAAGTGGCCTAAAAATGCACGTTTCCAAGGAAAGTAGTCAATGGCAGCTGGCGCGTCTCCAGGGAAGTAGGTCAAATAGCCAGCTGACGATGCCAAAGTGTTAAATCCCCTGTGAGATAAATTGGACGGAGTGGTCAACGCCAGGGGCATTTCTTTAGATTATGTACACGAATGCATTGATACGTGTACTTAATTTTCTTTTCTTTTTTTCCTTGTAGAAGTAGTATGTTTTGAAACCAGTTATAGCCCTGATATGGCTCAACGCAGTCGGCTGAGCTTTAACCCATTGACCCCTGCACCCCCTCCACCATCATCTTGCATCGTCAGTGATACTAGCAAAACAAAAACTTAACCCTTACACTCCCTCACCCTATCCTCCAGCTTCCTACAGGAAGCTGGTGGATAGGATGAGGAAATCAAAGGATTAAGTTTCTGCAGTTGGTGGGTAGGGTGTGGGAGTCAATGGGTTAAACAAAAGATAAACAAAAGGTAGAGACCTCAACACTGTTCGGGGTCAGTATTACGACGAAAGTGCCCATCTCCATCTTCCCTTTATCTTCCTTAGCCTTCATGAAAAAAAATTAGATACCCATTCATAGACTGGAAGCCACATGGACAATTTATTTTATTTTATTTTATTTTGACCATTATGGTAGACTAGAAGCCACATGGACAATTTATTTTATTTTATTTTATTTTATTTTATTTTATTTTATTTTATTTTATTTTGTTTTGTTTTGTTTGTTTCATTTTGACCATTATGGCACACTGGAGGACATGGACGAATGTTCTTAATGTGTTTTAATTTTGTCCATTATTGAACACTTCGCGTATTGAGTACACAGTCTTTCGTTTTCTATTGTAGATCCTCTGAGGGTGAGGGTCGGATGAAAATGGACAACAAACACACACTGATCCCACATCCCTCAACCCCCCCCCCCCAACCCCCATCCACAACAAACCACTAACCTTAAGCTCATTCAGTCAATGCCCCAGTAGCAGAGACCCCGGGGAAAGCAGAGATGTCTTCATTTGTTTAACTGTTAATTTGATTGTTTTGCTTTTGTTTGTTTGCTCGTTCGCCTGCCTGTTTCTTTGTTCCTTTGTTTGCTTCTTTGTTTCCTCGTGTAATCGTTTATTTCTTTTCCTGTTTTTTTTTTTTTTAATTTCCCCCTCTCTCTCTCAAAATATTCTTGTCTTAGTTTTTCTCCCTTGTTCTGACTGCTTGTCTGTTTGCTTTGTTTGTTTGTTTGTTTGTCTGTTTGTGTGTTTGTTTACTGAATCCATGTCCAGGGAACCATTAGGTCAACAGCTCCATTTTGTCTCCCTTGGATCACTAGATCGCTGTTTGAAAAGCTCTGCGTTTTGCAAAACGATTCATTTAATGTCCAAAATGTCGGTCGATCCGCTATTTACATTTTCTTTCAGATTTCAACGGTTGTGAAACTTCTCTAATGACAAAAGTTTAAGCAGTTTTGGAAAACAATCACACACATACACTCACATGTACTTGCGGTGGGGGGAATGCGCGCACGCGCACACACACATGCACACACATACATACACAAGCACACACACAGACACACACACACATGCATACACACCCCGCATGCTTACATGCACACACAGAGACACACACAGACACATATACACATATGCATCCATACAAACATACACACACTGGCACACATACACTCTCACACACACACACGTTCTCACACACGCACACCACACACACACACACACACACACACACACACACACACACACACACACACACACACACACACACACACACACACACACACACACACACACACACACACACACACATTATGATAAAATGATCAAGCTGTCAGCAGACGATGTGTGGTACAACAGTTCAGACAGCAGGGGTAAGCCAACCGGTTTTTCAACAAATGGCGGGCACTGGAATCACCACCATGGATCTGTAGATCACCCTATGGACATCACTGACACACAGCCACACACTCTGTGACAGTCCTTTATTCTCTTATTATCCCTCAATGTCACTCTGTGACAATCCCTTAGCCTTCCACATTGTCATTCTGTGACAGTCCATTAACCTTCCACATTGTCACACTGTGACAGTCCATTAAATTAACCTTCCACATTGTCACTCTGTGACAGTCCATTAACCTTCCACATTGTCACTCTGTGACAGTCCATTAACCTTCCACGTTGTCACTCTGTGACAGTCCATTAACCTTCCACATTGTCACTCTGTGACAGTCCATTAACCTTCCACGTTGTCACTCTGTGACAGTCCATTAACCTTCCACATTGTCACACTGTGACAGTCCATTAACCTTCCACATTGTCACTCTGTGATAATCCCTTAACCTTCCACATTGTCACTCTGTGACAGTCCCTTAACCTTCCACATTGTCACTCTGTGACAGGCCATTAACCTTCCACATTGTCACTGTGACAGTCCATTAACCTTCCACATTGTCACTCTGTGATAATCCCTTAACCTTCCACATTGTCACTCTGTGACAGTCCATTAAATTAACCTTCCACATTGTCACTCTGTGACAGTCCCTTAACCTTCCACAATGTCACTTTGTAGCAGTCCCTTCTACTTTTCACCTCCCACATTGTCACTTTTCTAAGAAGAATGTTGAGAGTTCCATGAACCGCAAAGTAGACAAACGATATAGTTTTGAAGAAGGCAGACACAAGAAGAAGAAGAAGAAGACTAGGAAAAGACAAGCAACATTTATTGGATATTTTATGAGGCTAGAGAAATTAGAGCACCTAGTCACAATAGGGATACTGGGCTGTGTCCGACAGAGTTTTGCTGGTCAAGTTCGGAGGCAAACCTTTTGATATCAACATCATTCAGGTGTATGCACCAACATCCGCAAGTACTCAGGAAGACATCGACAACTTCTACGAAGTATTAGAGATGGCCAAAGTCCAATGTAAATCACAAGAAGTTACTGTAATAATGGGAGATTTTAATGCTAAAGTGGGACAGGATAGGGTGGAGGATATAGTTGGACCTCATGGCCTTGGTACGCAAAATCAAAGGGGTGAGAAACTTGTAGAATGGGCACAGATGAATGAGTTTATAGTAGGAAACTCCTGGTTTGAGCAGCCTAATAGAAGAAAATGGGCTTGGATGAGTCCAGGAGATAACACCAAAAATCAAATTGACTCCTGATCAACAAAAGATTTAGAAATTCTTTACTGTCAGCAAAAACACTACCAGGCGCAGACTGCAACAGTGACCACAATCCTGTAGTGGAAAGATTTAGACTGAAATTGAGGAAAAGGAAACAGACCAAAAACAACATCAAATTAAACCTTGGACTCTTAAAGACAGATGAAGTGATACGTAAAAATTTAATGTACATGTTCAAAACAAATTCAGTGCTCTGGAAGACGCTGGTGACAGTGAGGAACAATGGACAAAGTTGAGGAATTCGATAAATGAAGCTTGTGAGGAAATCCCTAAAGCAGATAGAAAAGCACAAAAGAACTGGATGACTAATGAAATTTTGGGCTTGATGGAGGAAAGGAGGAAGGCAAAGAGAAATGAGGAGATCTATAGGAAGATAAACAAGAGATCAGGAATAGGTGCAATGAAGCTAAGGAAGCTTGGCTGAAATCAAAGTGCAAAGAAATGGAAGACCGACACAAAACGGATCCTCAGGGTGTGTACAGACGAATTGAAGAAATTGTCCACAGAAAAAATACATGCACTTCAACTGGTTGCTTGAAATCGAAAGATGGCACGCTTATCATGGAAAAAGACAAAATATTAGACAGATGGGGAGAGTACATTAAAGACCTTTTTGATGATGACAGAAACGAAGAACACATATGAAAAAGAACTTTGAAGGACCACCCATAATGAAAGATGAAGTTAGAGAGGCACTGATAAAGATGAAACCGGGAAAAGCCCCAGGACCAGACAACATTACTACAGAGATGATTGAAGCCTTGGAGGAATTTGGCATAGAAAAAATAACAGTCTTCCTAAACGAAATTTACGACACTGGAAAAATCCCCAAAGATATGTCAAAATCAATTTTCATTGCACTTCCAAAGAAGACAGGGGCTATAGAATGCGAACTCCATCGCACAATCAGTTTTATGAGCCATGTAACAAAAATCCTGTTAAGAATAATCATGATGAGGACAAGGAATAGAATCAAAGAGAAATAGCAGAACAGTGTGGATTTGTGGAAGGGAAAGGAACTATTAATGTCATATACATCCTAAGAACTATCATAGAGAGGTCAGTCGAGATGAATAAGGATTTGTACTTATGCTTTGTTGACTACGCCAAGGCTTTCGATCAGGTAAGACATGATGAACTGATCAACCAACTGGAGAGACTCAATGTTGATGGAAAAGATCTACGAATAATCAGAAACAACCAACTGGAGAGACTCAATGTTGATGGAAGAGATCTACGAATAATCAGAAATATGTACTGGGAACAAACAGCTGCAATGAGAATAGAAAACAATGTAAGCTCGTTCCAAAATATCAAAAGAGGAGTCAGACAGGGCTGTGTTTTGTCACAAGATCCGTTTTCACTTTACAGCGAAAACATCATGAGAAACCTAGAAGAAGACCCTGGATTAAAAGTTGGACGGAAATTGATAAACAATATTCGATATACAGATGACACCGTGCTAATTGCAGAAAGTGAAAGAGACCTACAAAACCTTGTGAATATACTAGAAATAGAAAGCAAAGGTAAGGGGCTGGAACTAAACAGCAGGAAGACAAGTCATGGTGATCAGTAAAAAAAAAACCACATGAAATACCCTCATGCAAAATAACAGCAAATGGCACAATCTTGACACAGGTTGATAAGTTCAAATATCTGGGAACGATCATTTCATCAGACGGCAGATGCACATCAGAAATAGCTGGCAGAATCGGCCAAGCCAAAACAGCATTCAAGAAGATGACAAGCATTCTTACCAACAAATGCCTATCAATTAACATCAGGAAGAGAGTTCTTGAATGTTATATAGAACCAATACTGTTGTACGGATGCGAGGCGTGGACAGTCAACAAACAAAGCCAGAACAAGATTGAGGCAGCCGAGATGTGGTTTCTAAGAAGAATGTTGAGGGTTCCATGAACAGCACAGAAAACAAACGAGACAGTCTTGATGGAGGCAGACACAAGTAGATCACTCATAAGGAAGATTAGGAAAAGACAGGCAGCATTTATAGGCCATTTTATGAGGAAGGGGGATTTGGAGCACCTGGTCACAACGGGAAAGCTGGGGGGAAAGAGACCACCGGGTAGACCTAGGGAGAAAATGCTGGACGGACTTGCAGAGTGGCTGGGGATGAGGAGGGTGGGGGAGATGCTAGGGGCAACGAGAGATAGAGGCAGACTGGAAGTCCATGATCGCCAATGCCATGCGGCAGGGCACCTGACGATGATGATGATGAGTCACAATAGGAAAGCTGGAGGGAAAAGGAGCACCAGGTAGACCCGGGGAGAAAATATTGGACGGACTTGATGAGTGGCTGAGGTCACTCTGCAGTTTGTTCAATAGGATTCAGTGCACTCGGACAATTCCGTATGAGCTCCATCCAACCCTGCCATGATTATCTTACAAATTGCTTCAGCCTGCTCAAAACCCTATGTTTCTGAAATAGGAAGCAGAACGGGAGTTGTGAAACACTGACACTGCCAGAATTATTAAAGCATTATTAACCCTTTGACTCCCACACCCTATCCATCAACTTCAAAAAGTTAATCCTTTGAATCCCTCACCCTATCTACCAGCTTCCTGCAATGCAGGATGCTGATGGACAAGGTGCGGGAGTCAAAGGGTTAAGACGGGTAATGAACGAAGCGACTTTTATGTTGTGGGATGTGCCTGAACTTGAGACATGACATTTTGAATCCACTATTCCCGCCAAGAACCAGCCACTTGCAAAAAAAAAATGTAATAACGTTGTGTTTGTAGCCATAAAAGTAAAGTGGTAGAGATTTCATTACTCTCCATTAACCCTTAGTTAGACTCCTGCACTCGTCTGCCAACATCCTGCATTGTCAACTACGCTTGCAAAGCAAAAACTTAACCCTTTGATTCCCCTCACCCTATCCACCAGCCTCCAGCCTCCAGTTTTTGCAGTTGGTTGATAAGGTGCGGGAGTCAAAGGGTTAAGCTTTTTGAGGGTGGGTCTCACTCCTCCACTCTGCTTTACCTTTGCCAACCTTAACATTGTTAAGGATCTGTTCACAACTGGAGACCACAAGCGCAACGCTTTCAGAAGCA
>JAPXFY010000016.1:38029965-38037465 GCA_030674185.1 Monoplex corrugatus
GAAGAAAGACAAAACCACATGAGAAAAGACCCACTAATTTATTCATTCTGAGATTTCGCTGTTAGTTAAAGTGTTGAATATTCCTTTGAAGATTTCAGTGTCACTTTGAATATTTCAATTTCACTTTGAAAATTCCAATGTCACGTTGAAGATTTCAGAATCACCAAAGTTTTCAATATCAAAGATTTCAATGCCATCAAAGATTTCAATATCACTCAAGATTTCAATATCATCAAAGATTTCAATATCACCAAAGGTTTCATTATCACCAAAGATTTCAATATCACTAAAAAATTCAATATCACCAAAGATTGATTCAGATTCAATTCATCAAAAATTTCAATATCATCAAAGATTTCAATATCACCAAAGATTTCAATATCACCAAAGTATTTCAATTTTGCAACTTTATAACTTTCCCTGTCGGTATCAAGATTTTGTCAGTCAGTATGAGCGGTAGCCCAGAGATGGAAGCGCACGTACTGGAAGCAAAAGACTCCAGAGAGTCCAGGTTCCGATCCTGTGTGGACAGGGATTTTTTTTCTTCCCCCTCCACTTGACCTTGTCTGGTGGTCTGGGTGGTTGTCTTTCTAATGAAACGGTAAGCCCAAAGTGCAGAATACACTTAACGGAACCCCAGGAATCCACGGAAGCAGACAATTTGTCTCTGCGAGAGTTCTATAGAAAGTCTAGTCTGTTAGTGAACCTGGGGGGAAATGGGTGGCACCGTTCTATAGTCCCCTGTATCTGAGTGGGGAGTGATGTCCACTTCTCGTACTCAGGGTCTTTTTTTGTGATTTTTTTTTGGGGGGGCGGGGGGGGGGGTCGTCTTGAAATTTTCTGTTGCGTTTTGTATTTTAGACCAGACAGTTATTCTGTCGAGTTAACGTCTACTTTGTCTGCTTATTTCTGCCTATCTGCCTTTTTGTAACATTGCAAGGGAGACAACGCTCCTTTTACTCTCTTGGGACTATAACAATATACACACATTTACAATATAAACAGAAATCAGTAATAAAAACAATAATGCATCTGTGGTCTTGCAGAATTTCTGGGCCTGGTTTTGTCACCTGTTCAGAAATCATATCGTTTGAAGATGTCTGTGAATCTCCCAGTTCTAGAGTCATCTTCCCCAAGATTCATGTCAGTAAATAGAATATTTTCTGCCACGTAATATGTAAGGTGTAAATGTGTGGTTTAATGACACGAGATACTGTTTATGAAAAGCTGTTTCATCTTGTATTTGTACTTCCACAAAATAAGAGTGATAAACTAGTTCAACCGAATCTGTCTTAAAGTTTGAAAACCTCACTGTCATTGTAAGCAGTTAAATGTCATTCCATGACTTCATTTTCAGTCTGACTTACTCTTATTTGGAAGACTTCGTTGTGTCCTTAGATAATTTGTTCAAATTTTAGACTTCTTTCTCACTATTAGACTTCACACCTACCCTAAGTAATTCATTGTCTCTCATCTCACTCTAAAGACATCACTCTTATGTTCAACACTTCACTCTCACTCCAAACAGTTCATTTTAACTATAAATACTTCACTCTCACCCAACTCACCATAAAGACTTCACTCTGACTCTAAAGACTTCAATTTCATTCATTTTATTCTAAAACGTCACCTTTGCTCATCTCACTTCAAAGACCACTCTCAATATAAGTACTTCATTCTCATTCTAAGACTTTACTGTTACTTCAATACTTTACTGTCTCTCTGAAGACTTCACTCTTACTCTGAAGACTTCACTCACACTCATCTTAAATCTAAAGAGTTCGCTCTGACTCTATATAATTACTCTAAAAACTTCCCTATCACTCTAAAGACTTTGCCCTCACTTTAAAGACGTCACTATCACTCTAATGACTTTGCTCTCACTCTAAAACCTTCACTATCACTCTAATGGCTTTGTTCCCACTGACGTCACTATCACTCTAATGACGTTGCTGTCACTCTAAAGACTTCTCCATCACTCTAATGACTTTGCTCTCATTCTAAAGCCTTCACTATCACTCTAATGACTTTGCTCGACATTATCACTCTAATGACTTTGCTCTCTAGAATTTTCATTATCACACTTATGACTTTGCTCTCACTTTTAAAACTTCATTATCACTCTAATGACTTTACTCTCACTCTAAAAACGTCATTATCACTCTAAAAAATTATTGACATTATCACTCTAATGACTTTGCTCTCACTCTAAAAACTTCACTATCACTCTAAAGAATTTGCTCGACATTATCACTCTAATGACTTTGCTCTCTAAAATTTTCATTATCACTCTAATGACTTTGCTCTCTAAAATTTTCAATATCACTAATGACTTTGCTCTCTAAAATTTTCATGTTATCACTCTAATGATTTTGCTGCCACTCTTAAAGCTTCACTATCACTCTAAAGCGTCTCTTTCATTCTAAAATCCTCAGTCTCTGCAAAGACTTCACTTTCACTATAAGGATGGATTTCACTCTTGTTTTAAAGACTTCACTGTCAATCTAAAGATTTCAGTATACTATCAGTTTTAGAGACGGTAATGTTAGTTTGATGACTTCAGTCTCAGTTTCGATTTCGACTTTGGAAGATTCCAATCTCTGTGTGAGACGCACGTGTGACCGGCTGTAAGAGTGCAGCCATGTTTCAATCTTTTAACGACCGATTACCGGAATGGCAAGGAAAGGAGATCCCAGTGGATGAATCCTTCTCTTTCCCGTTTGCACAGACGATTGGGAGAGGGAGAGGGAAGACAGCAGAGATGGGGGAATAAGGTGATGGAGATGGGACGACTTCAACTACTTCTCACGGGAGGCAATCAGTGCGGGACAGGGGAGACAATTAAGACATGACTGACTCCAGGAGGCGCTGCCGCGGTAGCAACAAAAGATAGGAACAAAAAGGGACACAATCACAGCTGTGTCAAGATTTTGTTTTTGTCAAGAAAATTGGAGAAAGAAAAGAAAACACACTCACGTACAGAGTACACCTACACACACACGCACGAACACACACACACACACACACACACACACACACACACACACACACACACACACACACACACACACACACACACACACACACACACACACTGTCACACACATTACACACACATGTACACACACATACACACACACTACACACACACACACACACACACACACACACACACACACACACACACCACACACACACACACACACCACACACACGCTCACACACAGTCACACACGCGCGCGCGCTTGCGCACTCACACACACACGCGCGCGCGCACACGCACAGTAACACATCTTTGATTACTTATGTTTATGCTGCATTGATGCATTGATGTGGTTCTCTATGTTTATTCAGTATAAATGTATTGATATAGCAATGTCCATCCGCACCCATTCCTGTTTGTTCTCTGTAAAATATACATGTAGAAGCACTCTTTGACAACGACTGTCTGCGCTGTGCAAATCATGATGATGATGATGATTATTATTATCATTATTCATCAGGTGCCTTCCCACATGGCGTTGGCGATCATGGCCTTCCATTTGTTCCTATTTCTTGTTGCCTCAAGCATCTCTTCCACCCCCTTTGTCTTCAGCCGCTTTGCAAGTCCGTCTAATATCTTCTCCCTGGGTCTACCTGGTGCTCTCTTTCCCTCCAGTTTTCCCGTTGTGACCAGGTGCTCCAATTCTCCTTTCCTCATAAAATGGTCTATAAATGGTGCCTGTCTTTTCCTGATCTTCCTTATAAATGATCTTCTTGTGTCTGCCTCCATCAAGACTGTTTCGTTTGTTTTCTTTGCTGTCCATGGAACTCTCAACATTCTTCTTAGAAACCACATCTCGACTGCCTCAATCTTGTTCTGGCTTTGCTTGTTGACTGTCCACGCCTCACAACCTTATAACAGTATTGGTTCTATATAACATTCAAGAACTCTCTTCCTGATGTTGATAGGCATTTGTTGGTAAGAATACTTTTCATCTCCTTGAATGCTGTTTTGGCTTGGCCGATTCTGCTGGCTATTTCTGATGTGCATCTGCCGTCTGGTGAAATTATCTTTCCCAGGTATTTAAACTTATCAATCAGTTCAAGGTTGTACCGTTTGCTGCTATTTTGCATAAGGGGAGTTCATGTTTTTTACTTATCACCATGACTTCAGTCTTCCTGCTGTTTATTTTTCCTCCAACCTTTAATTCAGGGTCTTGATCTAGGTTTCTTATGATGTTTTCACTGTAAAGTGAAAACAGATCTGGTGACAAAACAGAATCTTGTCTGACTCCTCCTTTGACGTTTTGGAAAGAGCTTATATCGTTTTCTATTCTCATTGCAGCTGTTTGTTCCCAATACATATTTCTGATTATTCGATCTTTTCCATCAGTATTAAGTGTTTCTAGTTGGTTGATCAATTCTTCATGTCTTACCTGATCGAAATCCTTGGTATAATCAACAAAGCATAAATATAAATCCTTATTCATCTCGACTGACCTCTCGATGATAGTTCCTAGGATGTATACGGCATTAATAGTTCCTTTCCCTTGCACAAATCCACACTGTTCATCTGCTATTTCTCTTTTGATTCTATTCCTTGTCCTCATCATCATTAGTCTTAATAGGATTTTTGTTACATGACTCATCAAACTGATTGTGCGATGGAGTTCGCATTCTATAGCTCCTGTCTTCTTTGGAAGTGCAATGAAAATTGATTTTGACATATCTTTGGGGATTTTTCCAGTGTCATGAATTTCATTCAGGAGGACTGTTATTTTTTCAATACCAAATTCCTCCAGGGCTTCAATCATCTCTGTAGTAATGTTGTCTGGTCCTGGGGCTTTTCCTGGTTTCATCTTTTTCAGTGCTGCTTTAACTTCATCTTTCATTATGGGTGGTCCTTCAACGTTCTTTCTTGTAATGTCTTCTTCGTTTCTGTCATCTTCAAAAAGGTCTTTAATGTACTCTCCCCATCTGTCTAATTTTTTTTTTTCTATGTTTCGATTTTAAGCAACCAATTGATGTGCATGTATTTTTCCTGTGGACAATTTGTTCCATTCGTCTGTTCATACCCTGAGGATCCGTTTTGTGTCGGTCTTCTATTTCTTTACATTTTGTTTTCAGCCAAGCTTCCTTAGCTTCATTGCACCTATTCCTGATTTCTTTGTTTATCTTCCTGTATATTTCCTCGTTTCTCTTTGCCTTCCTCCGTTCCTCCATCAAGCCTAAAATTTCTTTAGTCATCCAGTTCGTTTTTGCTTTTCTATCTACTTTAGGGATTTCTTCACAAGCTTCATGTATCGAATTTCTCAACTTTGTCCATTGTTCCTCATTGTCACCAACGTCTTCCAGAGCACTGATTTGTTTTGAACATGTACGTTAAATGTTTTACGTATCACTTCATCTGTCTTTAAGAATCTAAGATTCTCATTATCATCATTTTCATTATTATAATTATTAATTTTGTTGCTATTATCATTTTTTATTATCATTATCATCAGCAGCAGCAGCAGCAGCATTCTCTTCTCTTCTTCTTCTTCAGCATCTTCGTCATTATTATCATAGTCATTATTTACATTACTGAGATCATCTCTGTCATTATCATTATCATCAAGACCTTACTGACATTGTGAAGACTTTACTGACATTGCAAAGACCAAGACCTTAAGGACGCTGAAGACCTTACTGACACACGAAGACTTTACTGACATTGTGAAGACTTTACCGACAATCTGAAGGCCTCACTGTCTGACATTGTGAAGACTTTACCGACAATCTGAGGACCTACTGACATTGTGAAGACTTTACGACATTGTGAAAACGTCACTGACATTGTGAAGACTTTACCGACAATCTGAAGGCCTCACTATCTGACATGTGAAGACTTTACCGCACTCTGAAGCCTCACTGTCTGACATTGTGAAGACTTTACTGACATTGTGAAAACGTCACTGACATTGTGAAGACTTTACCGACAATCTGAAGGCCTCACTGTCTGACATTGTGAAGACTTTACGACAATCTGAAGGCCTCACTCTGACATTGTGAAGACTTTACGACAATCTGAAGGCCTCACTGTCTGACATTGTGAAGACTTTACCGACAATCTGAAGCCTCACTGACATATGAAGACTTTGCCAACATTCTGAGGACCTACTGACATTGTGAAGACTTTACTGACATTGTGAAAACGTCACTGACATTGTGAAGACCTTACTGACTTTCTGAAGACGTCACTGACATTGTGAAGATCTTACTGACTTTCTGAAGACGTCACTGACATTGTGAAGACCTTACTGACTTTCTGAAGACGTCACTGACATTGTGAAGACCTTACTGACATTGTGAAGACGTCACTGACATTGTGAAGACCTTATTGACTTTCTGAAGACGTCACTGACATTGTGAAGACCTTGCTCATATTGTGAAGACATCATTGACATTATCGACATTCTGAAGACATCACTAACAATCTGATCACATCACTGACAGTCTGAAGATTTTATTGACATTTTGATATATCTCATTCACATTCTGAAAACTTGACTGACATTCTGAAGACTTCATTGACATGCTTAAGACTTTATTGACATTCTGAACACCTGACTGACTTTCTTACGACCTTTCAAATAGTACAAAGGCATCACTGACACTTTGCAGAACTTTCGTTTAGTCTGAAAAATGAAGTGACCGCTTGATGACTTCATCATGTCTTGGAAGATTTCAGCTTTACTTGGAAGACTTCAGAGTCAATGTCAAGCGTTCTAGCTAGATTGGAAGACGTCGCTTTCACTTTGTGGACGTCTGCGTTAGTTTGGAGGACTTTAATGTCAGTTGGAAGACTTCATTGTCACGTGCAACCGGCTGTAAGAGTGCAGCCGTGTTACACTCTGTTAACGTCTGATTACCGAAATGGCGAAGGAAGGAGACCCCAGCGGATGAATCTCTCTGTTTCCCGTCCGTACAGACGATGGGAAGTGGAGGGGAAGGGGATAAAGAGGACGACAGGGGGGTGATGGAGGTGGGACAAATCCAATTACACTACTGTCTCAAGGGAGGTAATCAGTGCGGGGCAGGAAAGACAATTAAGACATGACTGACGCCAGGCGGCGCTGCTGGTGCAGCAACAAAAGACAGAGACCAAAAAGGAAAGCAATGGCAACTGTGTCAAAGTCAGCTCGGCTTTCGACAGGACGAAGGAGAAAGGAAAGAAAGAAGTAAAGAAAGAAGAGGAAAATCAGGGAGGGAAAAAGAAGAAAGACAGAGAGCAACCCAATCACAACAAATAAATGAAATCTGATATTCCAAAATAGAAAAGGTCATAATTATGTGTGGTGTGTGTTTTGTTGGTGTGTTTTGTGTTGGGGTGTGTGTGTGTGTGTGTGGTTGTGGGGGTGAGAGAGTGTGTGTGTGTTGTGTGTAGTGTTAGTGTTGTGTGTGTGTGGTGTGGTGTGAGTGTGGTGTGTGTGTGTGTGTGTGTGTTGTGTGTAGTATTATGTTGTGTGTACATGTGGT
>JAPXFY010000016.1:38039965-38042465 GCA_030674185.1 Monoplex corrugatus
TATATGACTGTTAAGTACCCACTGATGACTGTTAGGTGTCTATTGATGGCTGTTATGTATCTATTGATGACTGTTAGGTGTCTATATATGACTATAAGGTATCCATTGATGGTTGTTAGGTATCTATTGATGACTGTTAGGTATCCATTGATGGCTGTTAAGTACCCATTATATGCTGTCAGGTATCCATTGATGACTGTTAAGTACCCATTGATGACTGTTAGGTGTCTATTGATGACTGTTAGGTATCCATTGATGGCTGTTAAGTACCCATTATATGCTGTCAGGTATCCATTGATGACTGTTAGGTATCTATTGATGACTGTTAGGTGTCTATTGATGACTGTTAGGTATCTATTGATGACTGTTAGATGTCTATTGATGACTGTTAGGTATCTATTGATGACTGTTAGGTATCTATTGATGACTGTTATGTATCTATTGATGACTGTTAGGTATCTATATATGACTGTTAGGTATCTATATATGACTGTTAGGTAGCTATTGATAACTGTTAGGTATCTATACATGACTGTTAGATATCTATTATATGACTGTTAGGTATCTATTGATGACTGTTAGGTATCTATATATGACTGTTATGTACTATTGATGACTGTTAGGTATCTATTGATGACTGTTAGGTATCTATATATGACTGTTATGTATCCATTGATGGCTGTTAGGTACTATTGATGGCTGATAGATACCCATTGATGGCTGTTAGGTTATCTATTGATGGCTGTTAGGTATCTATATATGACTAGTTTATGGATCCATTGATGGCTGTTAGGTAACTATTGATGGCTGATAGATACCCATTGATGGCTGTTAGGTATCTATTGATGGCTGTTAGTACTATGATGGCTGATAGATACCCATTGATGGCTGTTAGGTATCTATTGATGGCTGTATGTATCTATTGATGGCTGTTAGGTACTATTGATGGCTGATAGATACCTATGATGGCTGATAGATACCCATTGATGGCTGTTAGGTATCTATTGATGGCTGTTAGGTACAATTGATGGCTGATGATACCATTGATGGCTGTTAGGTATTCATTTATGGGCTGTAACTTATCTATTGATGGTTGTTATGTATCTATTGATGGCTGTTAGGTAATGTGATAGTCTGTAGGTACCCATTGATGACTCTTATGTATCTATTGATGGCTGTTAGGTATTCATTGATGACTCTTATGTATCTATGTGGCTGTTGGTATTCATGATGACTCTTATTGTGTTGATGACTTTATGTGTATCTATTGTGGCTGTTAGGTATTCATTGATGACTCTTATGTATCTATTGGTGGCTGTTAGGTATTCATTGATGACTCTTATGTATCTATTGGTGGCTGTTAGGTATTCATTGATGACTCTTATGTATCTATTGATGGCTGTTAGGTATTCATTGATGACTTTAGTATTATTGGTGGCTGTTAGGTATTCATTGATGACTCTTATGTATCTATTGATGGCTGTTAGGTATTCATTGATGACTTTATGTATCTATTGATGGCTGTTAGGTATTCATTGATGACTCTTATGTATCTTTTGGATGGCTGTTAGGTATTCATTGATGTGACTGGTGTAGGTATCATTGATGCTGTGTATGTTATGGTATTCATTGATGACGTTTGGTACTTTTGATGGCTGTTAGGTATTCATTGATGACTGTTAGGTATTACTGATGGCTGTTAGGTATCATTGATGACTGTTGGTACTTTTGATGGCTGTTAGGTATTCATTGATGATTGTTTGTACTTTTGAGTTGTATAGATGGATGTTAGGTATCTGTTGATGGCTGTTAGATATTCATTGATGGCTGTTCGGTACTATGATGGCTGTTAGTATCCGTTGACAGCTGTTCGGTAATACTGACGGTTCTAGGTATCCATTGATGGCTGTCCAGTACCCATTAACATCTGTTAGGTACCTGTTGATGACTCCTAGGTACCCATTCGTGACTGTTAGTTACCCATTGATGGCTGAGTGAACGAAGGACTCCTCACATACAGATTTTACAGTCAGATAGCCTCATGGTGGCATGACTTCTCTGGCTCCTGGCTTTGCGGTTTTGGAGTGAGATTGGGTGACTTAAGACCAAACACCACTATACTAACGCAGAAGTTGAAGCAGCGTTGAAAAAAAGGTTTAAAGTTTTCCCAGCAAGGGTCTGTTTGGCAAGTACATCCACACAAACAAGCGAACGACGAAACAAGTGTACAAAGAAAGCAACACATCCTCGATCAAGTCGATAAGATGTGACTCTCTTGTCTCGTGGCACACAACTCCTGCTGATCAGGTTTTCCACGCTTCATCCTGTGAATGAAGCATCATAATATTATTGAAACTGACCTTCACCGTTATCTTCCCTTGCTCACTTTCACTCCCCCCACCCCCCTCTTCCTCCTTCCAGCTTAACACTGTGTTGCCAACAGGATCAGTTGGCATCATATAACACTGTTTTCCATTGGCTCTTTTACTTTTTAACACTA
>JAPXFY010000016.1:38052465-38054965 GCA_030674185.1 Monoplex corrugatus
CAGTGTATGTGTTATAAACGAATAGGAAGTCATACCAGCTTCATATGATGCTAGGGATAGATATGGCAGCCATTTTTCTCTAGAAAAACAGAAGATGCTAAACAATCAGTCTGCAATAAAATCATTTATTCTCAACTGAAAAACGAACGAAAAAAATGACCAGCTTTTTTACAGAGAATGAGGACTTAGGGAGTGGGAAGGGGAGGGAGACAGGTTCCATCGGCATCAATGTCATACTGTATAACATTACTTCAAATCTGGAACTTTTTTGAGAAAACACCTCCCATCGCTATCAGTATCACGCAGTACCACATTGCTTTCCTGTAGCCATCTGTATTGTGTCAGAATGCCAGCCTAGCCAGCAACCTGTAGCCATCTGTATTGTGTCAGAATGCCAGCCTAGCCAGCAACCTGTAGCCATCTGTATTGTGTCAGAATGCCAGCCTAGCCAGCAACCTGTAGCCATCTGTATTGTGTCAGAATGCCAGCCTAGCCAGCAACCTGTAGCCATCTGTATTGTGTCAGAATGCCAGCAACCTGTAGCCATCTGTATTGTGTCAGCATGCCAGCCTAGCCAGCAACCTGAAGACATCTGTATTGTGTCAGAATGCCAGCCTAGCCAGCAACCTGTAGCCATCTGTATTGTGTCAGAATGCCAGCCTAACCAGCAACCTGTAGCCATCTGTATTGTGTCAGAATGCCAGCAACCTGTAGCCATCTGTATTGTGTCAGCATGCCAGCCTAGCCAGCAACCTGAAGACATCTGGCTTTCAAAGCAAAGCAGCCTATGATGTCATGAAGCAGCTCTCCATTTCGGGAAGAGGAAGGCCCAGAGCCCTAAAGGCAATGGCAGAAGCAGTCGCTGAATCTGGACCGGGAGGAACAAAAGTGAACTTCATAAGATTTAAAATTGCCCCATGTATTGCTGGTGACCGATAGCCAAGTGGTTAAGACATCCATCACAAGGTGACTTTGCCTTGAGAAAACTGACAACCTAGAATGCGCGGTTCGAATCCAGGCGAAGGACAACTTTCTATTAAAAAAAAAAGGATGACAGCAGAGGGGCATTCAGGAGTCATGACCTGGATGCGGCCCGACCCCCTTAGAGTGTCAGGAGTTAAGGGCCAAAACACTTGCTTGACAGGGGTTTCAATTCTGAGGACCTTCTGCTGTCCGGCTATCCCCAGAGTTTCTTACTACTGACATTGTCTCTGCATTATTTCCAGAATAAGTCACTGAGAGTATCGGTCAAATTTTCTGACAAGGCGGCAGGTGTTTGTAATTCTCATGCCTGGCTGGTGCGATGATTTACTCGTATTATGAAAGGAGACGTAGACTACACCCTCTGTCTTGCAGTCCTAACCATTTGAATCCTGGACCATATCCATCAATTGTAAAAAGTTAACCCTTTCACTACCTCACCCTATCTACCAGGTCGCTGTTAGCATGGTTGGCATTGCAGGATGCAGGTGGACAGGCCGGGGTGCAGGAGTCAAAGGGTTAATGCGAAATTGAACTCCATATATAGCTGAGATTACTGTCGTCCACATTCATATCACCTTAGCACCGTGAAAATTTGTTTCCACATTCTGTGACTGTTCATGCCTTGCTGTCATGATGGCCTCTGGTTCCGTTTCCATGGGTAGAAGTGTGTTGAAGAGCACAGAAACCGCTCTATTGCGTGTGGTCAATGACCTCCTTCAGGCTCCAGACAATTGGAGTGTGTTTATCTTGTCACTGCTTGACTTGTCAGCAGCATTTGACACCATAGACCATAGCATCCTCACTACGCGGTTGCATACCACTTTTGGCTGTTCTGGAACAGTTCTGGACTGTTTAGCTCCTATTTAACTGGCCGTACCCAGTCTGTTGTCATTGGCCACAAATCAGCTCCATCTGTGCTGAAATGTGGTGTACCACAAGGTTCTGTCTTGGGGCCTGTCCTGTTCACTATGTATACACAACCTCTCAGCATTGTCATTCCTGTCAGGTCACTCATACCACTTCTTTGCAGATGACTCACAGCTGCATAGCTCGTCTGTCCCATCAGATTTTGACGCTCTTGCGTGCAGCCTGAGAGACTGTATAGAGGATGTCTCCAAGTGGATGAGTGAAACCAAGCTGAAGATGAATGATGATAAAACTGAGCTATTGTTACTGGTACTAAGTCAAAGATCAATCAGGTCACTCATGCTCCCATGTCTATCTCTGGTTGTGATGTATCTTTCTCACAAACTGTTAGAAATCTTGGCTTCTATCTGGATGAAACAATGTCTATGGAAGCCCATGTCAAACAGTTGTGCCGTACTCTGTACTATCTCTGTGTGTGTGTGTGTCAGCGGTCAGCGAACGGTCAACTGTCAAGGTATGGTCAAAAAGCTTTTTAGATTTCCCGTACTCCAGGGTAAAGTGAAACCTCCTTCCCCCCTACCCCCCCCCCCCCACTTCCTTCCTTTTAACGTTTACTCTCTTTCTGTCTCCTTTGTTTTTTTGTTCACGT
>JAPXFY010000016.1:38057465-38064965 GCA_030674185.1 Monoplex corrugatus
GTGGAGACAGGCTGCAGAGGGGATTGAGTGAGGTCAGGATTTTATGCAGAGGAGAAAAGGTGAGTTTTGAGAGCGGACTTGAAGGAGACAAAAGTAGGTTGCTGACGGACTGAGAGAGGAAGTTTGTTTCAGGAGAGCGGACCAGAAACAGAGAAGGCTCGTAGACCATAGGTATTGAGCTTAATGCGTGGAAAGCGAAAAGTCAGAGGATCGGAGGCAGAGCGGAGGGTACGTGAGGGAACATAGATCTCAAGTAGGCTTGACAGGTAATCGGGGGCTGCGTTATTGAGGCTTTTGTAGCACATGGTGTCTAGTTTGTACTGTATGCGCTTTGATACAGGGAGCCAGTGAAGTTGTGCCAGGAGAGGAGATATGTGGTCAGCTTTTTTCTTTTTGAGTACAAGGCGTGCAGCATTGTTTTGAATGCGCTGTAGGATGTGAGTGGTGAAGGCAGGAAGACCGGACAGGAGTGAATTGCAATAGTCAATGCGAGACATTATGAAGGAGAGAACGAGTTTTGCAGTTGTTTCCACAGAGAGATACTTCCTGATCAGGCTTATACGATGGAGGTGATAGTAGTAAGATCTGGCAGTTTGAGAAACAAAGTTGTTCATGGAGAGGGTAGAGTCAATGCAGACACCAAGGTTTTTAGCTGAATCAGAAATTGGGACTGATGTGTTACATAATGGGAGAGAAAGGGGAGGCAGCTGAGAAAGTTTCTGACGGGTGCCAATGAGGATAGCTTCTGTCTTGTCATCATTTAGCTGAAGTTTGTTGTATGTCATCCAATTTTTGATGTCCGAGTAACACTCAGTGGTGCGAGTCAGGAGGCGCTGTATATTGTCAGATGAGTCACTGTCTTGAAGTTGGGTGTCATCAGCATAGAAGTGGTGTTTTATAGAGTGGGAGTTGATGATGGTGGACAGGGGGGAGGTGTAAAGAGTGAAAAGAACAGGGCCAAGGACAGATCCTTGTGGAACACCACAGGTCAGGTATGCAGGTTGAGAGTAAGTGCCATTGATGAGAACAGTTTGTTTTCTGTTTGATAGATAGGAAGTGAACCAGGAGAGAGCAATGTCAGAGATGCCAAAAGTATGATGAAGTCTAGAAAGGAGAATACCATGATCAATGGTATCATAGGCTGCAGACAGATCAAGGAGTGTGAGGAGAGAGACTTTGCCAGTATCAGTTGCAAGGAGGAGATTGTTGAGAATGTGTAGCAAGGCAGTTTCAGTGCTATGGCACTGGCGGTAGGCTGACTGGAAAGGATTGAGGAGATTATTGGCAGACAGGTGAGAGTTCAGTTGGTTGAGGACAACTTTTTCAAGCAGTTTTGACAAGAAAGAGAGATTAGAGATAGGCCGGTAATTTTTCAGTTCATTTGGGTCTAAATTGTATTTCTTGAGGAGAGGGTGAACAATAGCAGACTTGAAAGAATCTGGGACAGTTCCAGTTTGGAGAGAAGTGTTGATGATGTCAGTGATGAATGGGAGGAGCGTAGGGAGACAGTCAGAGTAGAGAGAACCTGGAAGAGGATCCAGTTCGCAGGTTTTGAACGACATGGATCTGATTGTGCTGAGAATTTCTTCTTGTGAGACTGGGGTAAGAGTAGTAAGAGGTGTGCCAGAGAAGGAAGGGTCAGGTGGGCATGGTTGACAGGGTGTCCTGTCGAGCCTGTCACGAAGAGTTTATATTTTGGTGGTGAAATACTTGGAGAATACAGATGAGAGTTCTTCATTTGTGTGTTTTGTTGGGAGAGGTAAATCTTTTCGTGTGCCAAGGAGATGATTCATGGTTGTAAAGAGTTCTTTTGAAGAAGAGGCATTCAGGATTTTGGTTTGGAAATAGTTTGTTTTTGCAGATGCAATGAGGGTGGATACTTTTGTTTTAGAGGCTTGGAAAAGTTGCCTATGTACAGTGAGTTTGGATTTGCGCCAGCGGCGCTCTGCTCTGCGGCGGGCACGTCTTGCACAGGCAATCTCATGAGTGAGCCAGGGGGTAGGGGGGCGGTCAGGTAAAAGACGGGTTGTGGCTGGAACATGAGTGTCCAGAAGACGGTGGAGAGTAGTGTAGAATTCATCGGCAAGGTTATGTGACTTTTCAGAAAGGAGACGGAAGGCATCAGATGAAAATGAGGAGAGGTCGATAGATTTGAGATTGCGTAGAGTCACTGTGCGCATGGTACGGGAAGGAGGAGGAATGTCAAGAGAACAGAGAATTGCAGAGTGGTCAGATGGAAGGGCTGAAGTTAGACGGGTAGAAAGAACTAAGCAGTTATCAGTAGCTGAATTGTGGTGATCACGAGAAATGATCCAGTCAAGAATGTGACCTTTTTGATGGGTTGGTTCAGAAATGTGTTGAGTCATATTGTGATTGGACAGAGAGTTGATGATATGTCTTGTGTCATAACGGTGAGTGTTGTCATAGTGGACATTGATGTCACCTAGAATGATAAGATTTCCAGGTAAGAGACAGTAGTAATCAAGAAGTTGATCAAAGTCAGAGAGAAACATGGATGTGGTGAGCTTGTTGGCAGAGCTAGGTGGAGGTCGATAGACACAGGAGAAGGTGATGGGGTGAGGGGTGGATTGGAAGGATACTTCAACGTGCTCGAAAGAAGGATGGGAGAAAGGCAGAGACTGCGAGAAAGGAATGGAGTGAGTCGTTGTAGAGGATGGCGATACCACCACCTCGGGATGAGCGATGGAAAGAAGCAAGCCTGTAACCACTCGGAGTGAGATTCACATGTATAGGTTCATGACCAAGGGGGTTAAGCCATGTTTCGGTGATAAAAGCAATGTCAACATGCTCATCTGCGATAAAGTCAGCAATGACATCAGCTTTGCCATCAGTGCATATTGACTGAGCGTAAAAAAGGCATAGTTTCAGTTTATCACAATGCGGCGGCCGAGGTGGAGACGAAGGCAGCACCGACGGGACAGAAGACGAAGGCGACACCAGCGGGGCAGAAGACGAAGGCAGCAACGACGGGACAGAAGACGAAGGAGGCACCAGCGGGACAGAAGACAAAGACAGCACCAGCGGGACAGAAGACGAGGGCAGCGCCGGCGGGAAAGAAGACGAAAGCGGCACCGGCGGGACAGAAGGCGAAGGCGGCACCGGCGGGACAGAAGGCGAAGGCGAAGACGGCAGAGGAGGAGACGAAGTTTGCAGCAGCAAGGTCGAGTGCAGGGGCAGTGGAGGAGACGAAGAAGCAGAGCAGGAGGCAGATTGTGCCAAAGTCGGTGGAGACGTCCACCACGACAGGATTGCGCAGTGCGGGGCTTAGGACACAGCCCCAGTGTTCGTATGCGCTGGTAGACGCCTCCACCGAGGTAGCACTTGCTGTGTTTAAAAAGTGTCAGTCCAATTTGTTTTATAAAAGAAGGGTCCATAATTGCGAGCCAGTCAGGAGAGGAAGATACTTGCAGAGAACACAAAGGTTTGGGAAAGCTGTAGCGTTGGGCGAACACAGTAGGCTAAAATGTAAACACAGTTCACAGATAAAATGTCCGACTTGAGCGGCTGAATTAAAATGATGAAAAGTAGGTGTAAAAACTTTGAAATCAGATTATCTGCAGCGAGCACATGAGAGAATCATGCTTGTTATCACTGGAAAGAACGCAAAACGGCTCAGTGGATCAGAGAAAGAACAAAAGTGCGAGACATGCTGGAAACCATCAACAGACTGAAGTAGAACTGGGCAGGACATCTCACCTGGAAAATGGACAATTGTTGGACAACAAAAACCACGTTCTAGATACCAAGAGACGGCACTGGCAATAGAGGAAGACAGAAAACTAGATGGAGAGACGACCTAGATGGATTTGACAAGAACTGGAGAGAAAAAGCGCTGGAACGAAGTGAATGAAGCAGTTGGGGAAGGCCTACGTCCGACAATGGATTTTCGCTGGCTAAAAGATACCATTCGACATATAACACACTAACCCTGATATCATTCGATCTATAACACAATAAACCTAATATCAGTCGATGTGTAATACACTAAGCTTTATATCATTTGATATGTAATACCTAAGCTGATATCATTCGATATGTAATACATTACCTGATATCATGTGATATGCTATCACTAAGCCTGATATCATGTGATATTAATAAACTAAGCCTGATATCATGTGATATGTATACACTAAGCCTGATATCATGTGATATGTAGTACACTAAGCCTGATATCATGTGATATGTAATACACTAAGCCTGATATCATGTGATATGTAATACACTAAGCCTGATATCATGTGATATGTAATACACTAAGCCTGATATCATGTGATATGTAATACACTAAGCCTGATATCATGTGATATGTAATACACTAAGGCTGATATCATGTGATATACTATACACTAAGCCTGATATCATGTGATATGTAATACACTAAGCCTGATATCATGTGATATACTATACATTAAGCCTGATATCATGTGATATATTATACACTAAGCCTGATATCATGTGATATGTAATACACTAAGCCTGATATCATGTGATATACTATACACTAAGCCTGATATCATGTGATAATTATAACTAAGCCTGATATCATGTGATATACTATACACTAAGCCTGATATCATGTGATATATTATACACTAAGCCTGATATCATGTGATATTAATACACTAAGCCTGATATCATGTGATATTAATACACTAAGACTGATATCATGTGATATATTATACACTAAGCCTGATATCATGTGATATTATACACTAAGCCTGATATCATGTGATATATTATACACTAAGCCTGATATCATGTGATATATTATAACTAAGCCTGATATCATGTGATATATTATACACAAGCCTGATATCATGTGATATGTAATACACTAAGCCTGATATCATGTGATATGTAATACACTAAGCCTGATATCATGTGATTATTATAAACTAAGCCTGATATCATGTGATATTATACCCCAAGCTGATATCATGTGACATGTAATACACTAAGCTGATATCATTGATATGTATACACTAAGCCTGATATCATGTGATATATTATACACTAAGCCTGATATCATGTGATATATATACACTAAGCCTGATATCATGTATATTAATACACAACTGATATCATTTGATATATTATACACTAAGCCTGATATTATGTGATATGTAATACACTAAGCCTGATATTATGTGATATGTAATACACTAAGCCCGATATCATGTGATATATTATACACTAAGCCTGATATCATGTGATATATTGTACACTAAGCCTGATATCATGTGATATGTAATACACTAAGCCTGATATCATGTGATATATTATACACTAAGCCTGATATCATTTGATATGTAATACACTAAGCCTGATGTCATGTGATATATTATACACTAAGCCTGATATCATTTGATATGTAATACACTAAGTCTGATATCATTCGATATGTAATACACTAAGCCTGATATCATGTGATATACTATACACTAAGCGTGATATCATGTGATAATTATACATTAGCTGATCATATTTAAATTAAGCCTGATATCATGTGATATATTATACATAAGCCTGATATCATGTGATATATTATACATAAGCCTGATATCATGTGATATATTACATAGCTATATAGTAACTGCCTGATATCATGTGATATATTATACATTAAGCCTGATATCATGTGATATATTATACACTAAGCCTGATATCATTCGATATGTAATACACTAAGCCTGATATCATGTGATATACTATACACTAAGCCTGATATCATGTAATATATAATACGCAAAGCAAGATATCATTCAATGCATAATACACTAAGCATAATATAATTCGATATATGATACACGTCGTACATTCTTCTGGTTTGCTTTAACAATTTCTGCCATCTTGCAGTTCTACCATCCTCACCTCACCCCACCCCCACTTATCCCCTAGTAACACGTGAACTTACAGATAACATTGATGACCTGACGAAGGTGTACAGTGACAGCATGAACATTGATGACCTGACGAAGGTGTACAGTGACAGCATGAACATTGATGACCTGACGAAGGTGTACAGTGATAGTATGAACATTGATGACCTGACGAAGGTGTACAGTGACAGCATGAACATTGATGACCTGACGAAGGTGTACAGTGACAGCATGAACATTGATGACCTGACGAAGGTGTACAGTGACAGCATGAACATTGATGACCTGACGAAGGTGTACAGTGACAGCATGAACATTGATGACCTGACGAAGGTGTACAGTGACAGCATGAAATGTCAGGCACAACAGGCAAGGCACATGCAGCATTAACCCTTTCACTGCATTCACTCTGTATACAAAATAACACTTTCACATCTTTTATCCTATCTACAAATTAAACTCTGTCACAAATTAAACTCTGACAGAAAATCCGATGGAAGGCAACAGGAAAGCACCATCGTATCTTCCCTAGACAAATTATACCCCAAAACAGTATCAATAAAGTGGACGACGCAAATAGGGGCTCCGCTGGGCACCTTTGTCTGATATAAGAAGTTATGGTAAGCAGGTGACACCAGACTGTAATCAAGCAACTGCTATGAAATTGAAGAAAATATCAGAATTGCAATATGGAATGTTAGAATAATGATCCAGAACAGAAAACTAGAAAATGTCAAGATAGAGATGGAAATATTAAAAATCAAATTTTAGGAACAGAAGAGGTGAGATGGAAGGAAACAGGCATGATGACATCGGACAACCATGAAATTATTCAATGCTCTGGTAAATGTTGTGGACAGTGAGGAACGCGGACAATCAACACGCAAAATCAAAACAAGATCGAGGCAGCTGAAATGTGGCTTTCAAGAAAACTTTTGAGAGTTCCATGGACAGCAAAGAAACAAACAAAGCGATCTTGAGAGAAGCATACACAAGGAGAACATTAATGAAGAAATTTAGGAAAAGACAAGCAACATTTATAGGACATTTTATGAGGCAAGAAAATTTGAATACCTGGTCACAACAGGAAAGCTAGAGGGAAAAATCACCAGGCAGACCCAGGGAGAAAATATTAGACTGTTTTTTGCAGAATGGGTGGGGACAAGAAGGATAGGAGATGTACTTGCAGAGACAAAAGATAGATTCATATGGAGTGCCATGATCACCAATGCCATGCGGCAAGGCGAATGATGTTACAAAATGAATTAGTCATTTCACTCCATCACCACATCCATAAATTAACCTTTTTCACTCCCTTCATTCTATCTGCAAACCAGTCCTTTCATTCTTTTCATCCTATCCATGGATTAACCCTTTCACTTCATTCACTCTCGTGGCAAATCAACTGTCATTCAGTTCGCCTTGATCACAAATTAACCCTTTCATTTCTTTCATCTTATCCTTTAATTAACCCTTTGAATCCCTTTGCACTGTTTACAAATTGATCCTTATGTTCCCCTCACCTTATCCATAAATTAACCCTTTCACTATTGATCCTTATGTTCCCCTCACCTTATCCATAAATTAACCCTTTCAC
>JAPXFY010000016.1:38069965-38089965 GCA_030674185.1 Monoplex corrugatus
TGCTCTAACTTCATCTTTCATTATGGGTGGTCCTTCAAAGTTCTTTTTTATAATGTGTTCTTCGTTTCTGTCATCCTCAAAGAGGTCTTTAATGTACTCTCCCCATCTGTCTAATATTTTGTCTTTTTCCATGATAAGCGTGCCATCTTTCGATTTTAAGCAACCAGTTGATGTGCATGTATTTTTCCTGTGGACAATTTCTTCAATTCGCCTGTACATACCCTGAGGATCCGTTTTGTGTCGGTCTTCTATTTCTTTGCATTTTGTGTTCAGCCAAGCTTCCTTAGCTTTATTGCACCTATACCTGATTTCTTTGTTTATCTTCCTGTATATCTCCTCGTTTCTCTTTGCCTTCCTCCTTTCCTCCATCAAGCCCAAAATTTCATTAGTCATCCAGCTCTTTTTTGCTTTTCTATCTGCCTTAGGGATTTCTTCACAAGCTTCATTTATCGAATTTCTCAACTTTGTCCATTGTTCCTCACTGTCACCAACGTCTTCCAGAGCACTGAATTTGTTTTGAACATGTACATTAAATTTTTGACGTATCACTTCATCTGTCTGTAAGAGTCCAAGGCTTAGTTTGATGTTGCTTTTGGTCTGTTTCCTTTTCCTTAATTTCAGCCTAAATCTTCCCACTACAGGACTGTGGTCACTGTTGCAGTCTGCGCGTGGTAGTGTTTTTGCTGACAGTAAAGAATTTCTAAATCTTTTGTTGATCAGGATGTAGTCAATTTGATTTTTGGTATTATCTCCTGGATTCATCCAAGTCCATTTTCTTCTATCAGGCTGCTCAAACCAGGTGTTTCCTACTATGAACTCATACATCTATGCCCATTCTACAAGTTTCCCTCCCCTTTCATTTTGTGTTCCAAGGCCATGAGGTCCAACTATATCCTCCATCCTATCCTGTCCCACTTTAGCATTTACATATCCCTGACTTGACTGTAATATGCACGTTCATCATCATCATCATCATCATCATCATGGACTTCCATCTGTCTCTGTCTCTCGTTGCCTCCAGCATCTCCCCCACCCTCCTCGTCACCAGCCATTCTGCAAGTCCGTCCAGCATTTTTTTCTTATGCACGTTACGTACTGAAATTCAAATGAAATTAAAGACTGTGCAGAGTTAAATGGCTATTCTATTTTCAGTGTTACATTGAAGACATTTTTTTTGTGTGAATAAGTGTTGGAAATGGGGACTGTTGATATGGTGTGACAATATCATTCGTTTTTAACCTCATTCTGTCAATGGCGGCATGAGTTGGCGTCAGTTCTTGTAAGGGATGTTATTCTGGTGACTTTCTGCAAACGCCACCAACTTGATTGGGGTAATTATAGTTGACGGCCATGTTAGACACATCAACATGCGGCTTCTTCACATCCACCACCCACCTTCACCACAACCCCCACCCCACCCCAACCCCTACCCCTCCACTAATTTGTCCTGGTTTGTCTCTTCTGTCATCTCTCATTTCATGTTGTGTTTGTCACAGAAAAGTTGTGTTCGAAAGGATATATTCAGATTATATCGAGAGAGAGAGAGACAAACAGACAGACAAACAGACAGACAGACGGACAGAGACAGAGAGACGGAGAGACAGAGAGACAAAGAGAGACAGACAGACAGACAGACAGACAGGCAGACAGACAGGCAGGCAGGCAGACAGACAGAGAGGGAGAAACAGAGAGACAAAGAGACAGCGAGAGACAAAGAGAGAGAGAGAGAGAGTGTGTGTGTGTGTGTGTGTGTGTGTGTGTGTGTGTGTGTGTGTGTGTGTGTGTGTGTGTGTGTGTGTGTGTGTGTGTGTTCGTTCGTTCCTTGATTTAACGTCTTTTCACTATAAGTGATATTAGACGTGTGTGTGTGTGTGTGTGTGTGTGTGTGTGTGTGTGTGTGTGTGTGTGTGTGTGTGTGTGTGTGTGTATGTGTGTGTGTGTGTGTGTGTGTGTGTGTGTGTGTGTTGTGTATGTGTGTGCGTGTATGTGAGAGAGAAAGAGAAAGAAAGTAAGAGAGAGAGAGCGGGGGGGGGGGGGGGCGGTTGGATCAGACTTGAGACTTTTTATTCAAACAAGGAGCTAAGCCTCGTCTGAAAGAATTGCTTATACGATAAAGCAAATAATTAAATACAGTACAGTGAATAAAATCAACAAACAATACAAAATAAACAACGCATCACAACAAAATGATTTCCCTATTTCAAATGCTTTAAGCAGCCTCATCCTCTTCCTGTCGGCGTCACCGGGTTCGGTGATGGCCGTTGCACATCTGGATGCCACCATCTCCCTCCAGGCCGCTCTGTCTTGACTTTAGTGGACAATTTCTTGAATATTTAGGCCACTGATGTTGGTTATACTCTCAATATACGAGATTGGAGGTTTGCCTTTCTTCCTTTTTGCCTTTGTTTTTCTTTGAAAGATAGTTGCCATGAGGTCTGTTTACTTGCCACGTGACACATGGCCAATGTATTTTAATCTTCTCTTGTTGATGTCTGCTACTAGTTTTCTGGTGGTATCAAGTTCTTCGAGGACATTTTCATTAGTTCTTCTGTCTATTCATTTGACATGTAGTAGTCTCCGATAAAACCAAATCTCTGCTGCCTCAGTTCTTCTGTAATCAGCTTAAAGCAACCCAAGTCTGAATTCTTACATAACCCAAACTAGAAGGATACCCTGGATTAAAGGTTGGAGGAAAAATGATAAACAACATTGGTTACGCAGCTGACACCATGTAATTGCAGAAAATGAAAGGAACCTACAAAACCTTGTGAATATACTAGAAATAGAAAGCAAAAATAAAGAGTTGGAGCTAAATAGCAAGAAGACTGAAGTCATGGTGATCAGTAAAAAACATGAAATCCCCTCATGCAAAATAACAGCAAACGGCACAACCTTGAAACAGGTTGATAAGTTTAAATGTCTGGGAACGATCATCTCACCAGACGGCAGATGCACATCAGAAATAGCCACCAGAATCGGCCAAGCCAAAACAGCATTCAAGAAGATGAAAAGCATTCTTACCAACAAATGCCCATCAATTAACATCAGGAAGAGAGTTCTTGAATGTTATATAGAACCAACACTGTTGTACGGTTGTGAGGCGTGAACAGTCAACAAGCAAAGACAGAACAAGATTGAGGCAGCTGAGAAGTGGTTTCTGAGAAGAAGGTTGAGAGTTCCATGGACAGCAAAGAAAACAAACGAGACAGTCTTGATGGAGGCTGACACAAGATCATTGATAAGGAAGATTAGGAAAAGACAGGAAACATTTATAGGCCATTGTATAAGGAAAGGGGAATTAGAGCACCTGGTCACAACAGGAAAGGTGGAAGGAAAGAGAACACCAGGTAGGCCCAGGAAAAAATATTGGACGGACTTGCAGGGTGGCTGAGGACAGAGAGGGTGGAAGATGTGCTTGCGGCAAACAGGGGATAGATACATATGGAGGGCCATGATCACCAATGTCATGCGGTAGGGCGCTTGATGACGATGATGACCCCAACGGGTTGAATTCAGCAAAACAGTTTCAACATGTCTGGGTTTCTATGATACTTCAGCGGAATAAACTTTGACCACAAGAGAGAAGAGAGATGCTTGTCAACACATCAACTTGACAGATTCTTTGTCCACCATCCCAGTCTCCCTCCCTCTCCACATGTGTGTTCTGGGCTTTCTTTCTGTGAGACTGTCATTTCATGTCGTGTATGGCACACAGAAGGTCTGTTGGAGAGAGAGAGAGGGGGGGGGGAGATACAGACAGACAGAGACAGACAGATTCAGACAAAGACAGACACAAAGAGACAGGGACATAGATAAAGACAGAGAGAGACGGAGTCGGACACTCAGACATAGAAAGACAGAAAGAAAAAAAACGAAACAGACCGACAAGGAAAGAGACAGACATACAGACAGACAGACAGCGAGAGAGATGGGGACAGAAATAGAGAAAGCCGTACAGAGACAGACAGGAAGACAATGGCGATGACAATGATTCTTTATATTCCAGTGGTAGAAGTTGTTGGTTAGACGCTAATTTTTCAAACTTGTCATTGATGATCCATATATCTGCCTAGAACCAAGAAATAATGGCAAAGTATCACGTCAGTAAATCAATAATATCAGGCAGCTCTTAAGGAAATCAAAGGGTAATAGCGTTTGCTGTCGTTAAAGAGAGAGGGGGGACAGACAGAGAGAGAGAGAGAGAGAGAGCAAGAGAGAGAGAGAGAGAGAGAGCAAGAGAGAGATAGAGAGCAAGAGAGAGAGAGAGCAAGAAAGAGAGAGAGAGAGAATAAGAAATGGAAGGAAAAGAAATGAAATGAAATACAGTGAAATGAAATGAACTATGGTTTTCCTGCATTACAGATCTCAGCCCATAGACCCATGTACAAATCTCCTGTTGGTAGTCTATTTACCGTTAAAGTAATAGAAAATAGGAGACTGCAAACAATTGAAACATGGAACAACTAGCACATATTTGGTTCGAGTGCTTATGGGATTGTCCTAGTGTTATGAATTCCTCTTGAACAAATTGAGGACTTCAGACTCTCTTGGTGGAATCGGACAGAGCGCGTGTGGAGTTGTCCGAATGTCTGTGGGACGAACGTGCAAGCCTAGATATCTAATTGTGTGTTGATGAAGACAATACCCATATTGTGTAAGGACCATTCAGTTGGTCATGTCCATGAGACATCTAATAAATGTGTATAACATACCAGCTTGCTCTAGAAAATCCTGACTACATGTGTCTGAACGGGCTTGCAATACATACAATACAATACAATACATACAATACAATACAATACAGGGCAAGGCAAGACAAGGCACCGCAACGCAACACATGCAATACAGTACAATACAATACAATACAATACAGTACAATACAAAGCTGTACAGAGCAATGCAATACAATAAAGAGTAAAATGCAGAACAAGGCAGTGTGATACAGTACAATGCAATGCAGTACAAAACAGTACAATGCAACGAATACAACACAACACAAAATAATGTAATACAGTACAATGCAATGCAGCGCAGTACAATGCAATACCATGGAATGCCATGCAATACAACAAAGACAACAAATACAATGCAAAGCAATATAATACAAGAAATACAAGTGCGGTACGATATAATACAACACAATAAATACAAATACAATACAATGCAACAGATACAATACGATACAAACCAATACAACACACATAACACAACAAACACAATGCAACAAACACAGAACAGCAAACACAACAAACACATTGCAATGCAACAAATGCAATACAGGACCTGGTTAGCACCAGGATATATTATGTACGTAAGTGTAAAAGTCATTGCTTTTGTTATTGTTTCTCAAAGCCCAGCCGACTGCGCAGAGCCATATGAGGGCTATAACTATCTCACAAATACGCCATGCCTCAATGGAAAGAAAACAACTGAAAAAGAAAATTATACACATCAATGCATTCGCGCATATAGTCTAAGGATATGCCCGTGGTGTTGACCACTCAGTCCAATTTATCATCAGGGGTTTTAAAAAAATTGTTACAAATTCAAACGTAACTAAGGACACTGAAACATATAACAACAGGCCTAAATTACCTAAAACTGCTTCTGCGTATCACATTTCCTTAGAACCAAATATACACTAAATATATGTACTCGGTTTTCAATTCTAAGAAGGTATGCAAGGCTTTAAAGAACACATACAGGCAGAAAATGATAGAAGATATGACAGACAGCAAAAGGAACACGGCAGAAACAAAGAGAGTGACAGAAAAGGGGAACATTTCTAGCACAGAATGTCCAGAAGATGGGGATACTGTTTATACTGAAAAAGCCCCGGTATCCTCACGGGAAGAAGTGTGAAGTACAGCCCTGTCACACAGTCTCGGTGTGAACTTAGAACTCCATATCATTATCATTATCATCTCCATTCTCACCATCATAACATTGTGAACAATTGTCCTGATTCTGTGGCCCTTCATGGTGGCCTCAATGTCGGTGGGGTTGGGGTGGTGGTGTAGTTGGAGAGCTGAAGCAAGAGATAATTAGGGGGGGGGGGGAGGTGACATACAGATGGCGCAGAAGATGTGGAAGACAAAGACAAACAAACAAACAAAACAACCATAATCCTCTTCCCCTTCCGTGCGCCTCTCTCAACCCACAGGAAAGGAGAGCGATAAAAAGGGAGGTAAACAGGGGATTGATGCCTCATTGAATTACAGCTCCTGACCTTGATGGCATCGTTATCACAGTGAGAGAGAGAGAGTGTGGTGTGTGTGTGTGTGTGTGTGTGTGTGTGTGTGTGTGTGTGTGTGTGTGTGTGTGTGTGTGTGTGTGTGTGTGTTTGCGTGCGTGCGTGCTTGCGTGCGTGCGCGTGTGTGTATGTGTTTGTGTGGTTCCGTGTGTGAACGTTTGTGTGTGTGTAGGCATGTGTGTGTTGGTGGTGGGTGGTGGTGGGTTTGAGACAGAGAGAAAGAAAGAGAGAAAAAAGGCGGAAGAGAGAGAGAGAGAGGAGACAGATAGACAGACAGACAGAGACAGACAGACAGAGACAGAGGTTCTCTCTCTATCTGTTTCTCCAAAGTGCCCGTCAGAACTTGACAGGTAAAAATGCAATTTATAATTCTCTGGCGCGTCGCTATGGAAATCCCCTAGAGTATTATAAACACACACAGTCACCTTTTCCTTCAAGGACAATTATTTCAAAACCTCATGTCAAATACCCATCAAGCAATATCAGTACGCTCAACTACTTCATGTTTGATTACATACAAGCCTGGTGTAATCCAGTTTATCAATGTACATTTGCATGCATCAGTCTGTCAGCGACTATCTATCCATGCTGTTGCTACTTGTTCCAGAACCGATAATTGTGGTACTGTTACAACTACAATTATTAGATGAATAATATCTTAGTTTAATGTAATATTGACAAGTTTTCATCCAAGTTTTACTTTGTTAAATTTGATTTTTGATATTCATTGCCTTGCTTCAGTTTTCTATCCAGAGTTTGATTTTGTTGTATACACGGATTTTATTTGATTTCTTTAACAACCAAATTTTTCTCGAATTTTCCGAAGTGGCATAATTTGGGGGGGGGGGGGGGTTGTTTTTCGACTGATCTAATCTGACGGTAATTGTCCATTGAGAATTTAGCCTTTTCCTGTTGAGCTTGTTTTTGTTATGAATTTAAGATAGCGTTGATGGTAGAGCTGGTATGTTCTCTCTCTGTCTCCTTCCCTCCCTCTCTCTCCCACCCTCCTCTCTTTCTCTCTTTTGTCTCTTTGCCTCTGTTTCCGTTTCTGTCTCCATCTCTTCCTGTCTCTCTCTGTAGCTCTTTCTCTCTCTGTCTCTCTATCTCTCTGTCTCTCTGTTTCTATCCCTCTCTGTCTCTGTCTCTCTGTCTCTCTCTCTCTCTCTCTCTTCTCTCTCTCTTCCCTGTTGTCTGTCTGTCTGTCTGTCTGTCTGTCTCTCTCTCTCTCTCTCTCTCTCTCTCTCTCTCTCTCGGCAAATTCTCCATTTAACAGAAGAGCCCCATCAGTTACTGACTCTGGTAACGGCACCCCGCTGGAAAAGTCAAGGGTGACTGTGACGAGTCAGCAGGGGAAACAGAAGTGACACTTCACTATCTGCACAAGCCTGCTATGGACTTCTGGACCGCTAAAAAAGGTTCAGACTTGTTCCATCACTACCTTCACTGTGGAGGGGAGTGAAGTGGTAGAGACCTCAACTTCTCTCAGAGGTGGTATTCGATCCTCTCCCTCCCTGCTTGGCTGTCCATGACCGTGAGGAAGATCAGTTGCCCATTTACAGTTGGGTAGACTGGAGGCTCTATGCACAACGTTTTCCCTGGGTCAGGTTCAAACCCATGCAATCTGATTGGCATAAACTGACCCATGTGTGGCAAACTGGACAATTGTGTCATAAACTGGCCCCAGTGTAAGAACGCTTATTTAATACAAGACAGGCGCAGATTTTCTTCCAACTGGCCTTTGTCAAGCGTAAGATCACAAACAAACACCAGATATAAAGATTAGGAGAAAAAGACTAATTTTTGTATGTGGTGTTTGTTTGTGATCTTACGCTTGACAAAGGCCAGTTGGCCGAAAATTTGCGCCTGTCTTGTCTTGTTGTATTAAATACACGTTCTTATTCCTTTTTTCGTGTTCTTTCTGGTTCTTGTTTGCTTGAACGCGGGTAGTCACACTTGTTTTGGCCCCAGTGTGTCATAAGTTGGACCAATATGTTATAAATCGGGACCAATTTATTATAAAGTGGACTAATATGTCATAACTTGGACCAACGTGTCAGAAATTGGACCAATCTATTATAAAATGGATCAATGTGCCATAAATTGGATCAATATATCACAAATGAGACCAGTATGTCATAAATGAAACAGTATGTCATAAATTGGACCAATGTGTCATAAATTGAATCAGTGTCATGGATTGGAATAATGACATAAACTGTACCAGGGTGTTATAGATTAAACCAGTGTGTCATGAACTGAGTCAGTAGATCATGAATTGGCCCAGTGTGTCTTAAATTGGCTCTGTGTGTCGTAAATTAGACTAATGTGTCGGAAATTGGCCCAGTGTGTCGTAAATCGGACCAATGTGTCATAAATTGGACCATTGTATAATTAATTGACTCAGTTTATAATGGATTGTCAGTCTATAATTGGATTAAATCAGATTTAATGGGATTAAATCAGTCAGTAATGGGATTAAATAAATCAGTAATGAGAATAAATTTGACTATAATGGATTAAATCAGCCAGTAATGCTATTAAATCAACCAGTAATGGTATTAAATCAATCAGTAATGGGATTAAATAAAGTCAGTACTGGGATTTAATCTGTCTGGAATGATACGGAATCAGACAAGTCCGTAAGAGACACGTGGACTGGAGCTGTCTGTTTCTAGCTGTGGTGTGTTCAGATCCCGCATTGTGAGTGACAAGAACAGTAATATGTATGGAATCTATAATGGAAAAAGATCAATCAGGAATGTAGTAGTCATCAGTGGACAGTGGCAGAGAAACGGAAAACTCATTGAAAGAGAGAGAGAGAGAGACAGAGACAGAACAGAGACAGAGACAGAGACAGACAGACAGACAGACAGATAGTTAAAGGCAGACAGAGCGACACAGAGACAGAAACAGCGACGCATACACAGACAGACAGACAGACAGAGAGAGTGAGAGAGAGAGGGGGGAGAGGGAAGGAGGATGGGGAGAAATATAACAGGAAGGGAAAGAGAGAGAGGAGGGAGAGAGGTAAATAGTAAGAGAAAGAAAGAGAGAGAGGGGGGGGGTGGGCGGGGGAAAGACAGAGGTCTTTTATTGTTTTCCATGTAAATGCAATTGGCTGAAAACTAGTTTTTAAATCTCGTTGCTTACACGTCATGCACGACAGTTATAAACAACAATGATATAAACACGGGCGTGCGTGCACACTCCCACACACTCAGACTTATCCACACACAGAGACACACAGACACACGTACGCACGCACGCTCACACATACACACACACACACACACACACACACACACACACACACACACACACACATACACACGCACACAAGGTCGCACGTATGAATGCACACGCACACACACACACACACGCCTATATATATATATATATATATATATATATATATATATATATATATATATATATATATATATATATGTATATGTATATATGTATATGTATATATCTGTCTCTGTATATATGTATATACACAATTGTATATACATATATATGTATACAACACACACACTCATACACACAAATAAAGATGTATATATAGATAGATAGGTAGATAGATAGATAGATTTTTTTCTTTTTCTTTTATTGTTGTTTAAAGCCCAGCCGACTGCGCAGAGCCATATCAGGGCTATAGCCGCTTCAAAACACACAAAACTTCAACAGGAAAAAAAAAGAAAAATTTAAGTACACATATCAATGCATTCGTGCACATAATGTAAGGACATGCCCCTGGCGTTGACCACTCCGTCCGATTTACCGCACAGGGGAGATTTAAAAAACACACCTGAATACAAATATAAGCATACATAAGGACACCAAAACATATATAAAAACAGGCATAAATTACCTAAAATTGCTTCCGCATATCTCACCTCCTTAGAGCCAAAAATGCACTTAATACATGTACCGAATTATCAATCCGAAGAAAAAGTACGTAAGACTTTATCGAAAAAATACAGATGAAAGGACCATTAAGGCAGAAAATAAGTAGAAATGACAGAAAGCAAGGGAACAAGGCAGAAACAAAGAGAGTGACAGAAAAGAGGAAATTTCTAGCACAGAATTTCTAGAAAGTGGGTTTACTAATTTATACTGAAAGAGCCCATGGCAACCCAATGGGGGAAGATAGATACATAGATAGATAGATACATCCATCCATACATACGTACATACATACATACATACATACATACATACATACATACATACATACGTACATACGTACATACATACATGCATACATACATACATACATACATACATACGTACTTACGTACGTACATACATACATACATACATACATACATACATACATACATACATACATACATACATACATACATACATACATACATACATATACCACGCACGACAAAAATCAACACGAACTTTACCCATTCAGTGACATAAGGAGAAGACATCCCATCAAACTGTAATGTTTCATTGTCTCTTTGTCTCCAGTGTAAAATGATATGTCTATTTCCTTGCCATCTTTTGTTTATTCTCTTTATCGGTGTTAATGTCATCTTTAACTTTTATCATTGCACTGAGGCTTCAGACAGTTCGGGAAGTGCGCAAGATGAATGACCTTTGACATTCCTGAGTTATTCCTTTTGTCCAATGACTGATACATGAGACATCCATTTGACGATCTCCCATAACGAACAGTTATTTGTAAACACTATGAACAACATCTATTTCTTAAAGCTTTCGTTACTAACAAGTGTTTGTCAACAATATAAGGAACATTCATTTGTCATGTTTCCATAACGAACAGGTATCTATCAACACTATAAACAACATCCATTTCTCAAGCTTCCATAACTAACGAGCATTTGTCAATAATATGAACAACATGCATTTGTCATGTTTCCATCACTGAAAGTATTTGTCAACAATAGAATAAACATCCATTTGTCAAGTTTCCATAACTAACAAGTATTTGTCAACAATATGATTGCTTCTGCTCACCTTTCGTCTTCAACTGTTTATTCACGTTTTAAACTCATCCTCGTCATTACTATTATTTTATGTTAAAAAAGGATGAAAAGGCAGTGTTACCATATCTTGCCAACACTTCTGGGTATTATCTATTTAGCTCTGTAACATGCACAATTAACAATGTTATGTGCATTACATCATTTGTTTGTTTGTTTGTTGTTGTTCTTTTTCACAGCACAAACTTCTGTTTGTTGGAAGGAGACATGGTCAGTGGAAATGTTTCGTGTATCCAGCCATATTTGCAAGCTTTTTTCCTGATTTCATTATTTACAGGGAACCAAACACTTTGATTTTGAAGGGGGTGGGGCATCATCGTCATCGTTTTATCATCATCATCATCATCATCATCATCATCATCATCATCATCATCATCATCATCATCATCATCAACATGATGCAAATGTTTGTGATGTGCTAATTCTTGCAAAAGAAGAAAATATTTGTCTGTCTGTCGCTGTCCCTTTCTTTCTGTCTCTCTGTCTCTATGTTTCTTTTTCTGCGTCTTTATGTTTCTGTCTCTGTCTGCCTCTCTCCGTCTCTCTCTGTCTGTCTCTCTGTCTGTCGCTGTCTCTGTCTCTCTGTCTCTGTCTCTGTCTCTGTCTCTATCTCTCTCTCTCTCTCTCTCTCTCTCTCTCTCTCAGAACTCAGAACTCAGAGTTCTGAGTTCTCTCTCTCTCTCTCTCTCTCTCTCTCTCTCTCTCTCTGTTATTAGAGAGATTATCCTTTCTTTTTTTTTTGTGCATATGTGTGACTATTACAACTAATCTGCATGCTCTTATTCTATAATTGAAGAAAGGCCGTTTGACCCATACTGGTTTCCCATGATATCTTGTTTTTCCTGAATGTTTATGATGTTTTCAAACCCTTTCAAATGGGACTTTAGTCTTAATACATTTCTGATTATGATGTGTGTGTGTGTGTGTGTGTGTGTGTGTGTGTGTGTGTGTGTGTGTGTGTGTGTGTGTGTGTGTGTGTGTGTGTGTGTGTGTGTGTGTGTGTGTGTGTGTTAGAGAGAAATCTTTGTTGTCTTTGTTGTTGTTGTTTATCTGTCAATGACAGAGCCATTTTATCGCTCGGTCAAAACAATCGAACATGCGATCTATCAGAAGTTATTTCAGCTCTCAGAACGTAGATACAACCAGTCGATACAAAGCCACAGAAATTGATAATAAAAATGATACACGAACGAACAGGTATATGAATGACTGAAAATTAATTAATTCATTTATTAATGAAGGTGAATAAATACAAAAAATAAATCATCATCATCATGTGCCCTGCCGCATGACGTTTGGCGATCATGGCCCTCCATGCATATCTATCCCTTGTCGCTGCAAATACATCTCCCACCCTCTCTGTCCTCAGCCACCCTGCAAGTCTGTCCAATATTTTCTCCCTGGGTCTACCTGGTGTTTCCTTTCCCTCCAGCTTTCCTGTTGTGTGCAAGTGCTCTAATTTCTCTTTCCTCATAAAATGTATGTAAATAGATAAGATAGATAGATAGATAGATAGATAGATAGATAGATAGATAGATAGATAGATAGATAGATAGATAGATAGATAGATAGATAGATAGATAGATACATAACGAACAAACAACGTACTAATGAATGAATGAATGAATGAATGAATGAATGAATGAACAAGCAATTAAATACCTTTCCCCTGTCCTGAGCTGTGTGCACAAATCCCTCTCACTGTCACTGCCATCTTCTCCTGTCAGATTGTTCATCCTGTTGTGATTCACTTAATATCCACAGCCAGCAACAGGCAGCCTTTTGTCTGGTTGGATATCTTTCTAATCTGATTATATCCATCAACGGCTATTGTTTATTGATGAAGAACGGGGATTTCAAGGTCAGGCAGTAACAGACAATGTCACAATATGCTAATGAGTGAAAGAAATCAGAACTTGTTTTTTTACAGTCACCGTCTCAAGATTGAAGTAAGTTAAGTCAGGTCGAGACTACTTCAAGTTAACTTGTAACGTGCCTTCAGCATGACTGGTAAGGTGATAATACCATCGTCACTACATCTTGGTCACCGTATCATTGTCCCTGTCATCTGATGAAGACACACCATGCCCCTTCATCGTGAATAATAAGGTGATAATATCATCGTCACTGTCTTCTGATGAACCAAACCACAGAGCTATATCTTATTCATCATGAATGATAAGATGTTGATATCATCGTCACAATCTTCTGGTGAACCCGGTCACAGAGCTATAACTTATTCATCATGAATGGTTAGGTGCTGATATCATTGTCACTGTCTTCTGGTGAACCTAGTCACAGAGCTATATCTTACTCACCATGAATGGTTAGGTGTTGATATCATTGTCACTGTCTTCTGGTGAACATACAGAGCTAGTCACTGTCTTCTGATGAACCCAGTCACAGAGCTACACCATGTTCACCGTGAATGCTAAGGTGCTAACATAATCGTCACTGTCTTCCAATGGAATTGTGATATCCCTGTCTATGTCTTTGTCACAGTAATACAGTAACCAGTGTGTGTGTGTGTGTGTGTGTGTGTGTGTGTGTGTGTGTGTGTGTGTGTGTGTGTGTGTGTGTCTGTGTGTCTGTGTGTCTATGTGTGTGTGTGTGTGTTAAGTATGTGTGTAAATGTGTGTTAAGTGTGTTTTAAGCGTATGTGTATGCGTTTGTGCGTTAAGTGGGTGTGTAAGTTTATGTATATGTGTGCGTGTGTGTGTGTGTGTGTGTATGTGTGTGTGTGTTGCTGTCGTTTTTAACCAACTGCCAGTAGAATCAATGAATACTGACGCCTGTGAAAAAATTTGCCACCCTTCATGTTGCAAACATGAGAATGCATGTGTGTGTGAAAGGCAGTGAGAGAGAGAGAGAAGGGGAGACAGAGAGAGGGGAGAGAGAGAGAGAAAAAGAAACAGACAGACGGAGACGAAGAGACAAGAGAGATGCGCAGAGAGACAGAGGAACAGACAGACAGACAGACAGACAGACAGACAGACAGACATAGCGTGACACAGATGACAAGCAGGGGCAGGAAAAGGATGATGATGATGATGATGATTTATTTTCCAACAGTTCGAGTGTTTAACTTGAAATCCATTTTTCAAACTTGCTGTTGCTCGAGTGAAAGATGTGTTTATGTTTCCATATGCCAGCTACTTAAGAGACTGACGAGCATATTTGATATTCTGCACGAGTATACACATGAAGAGGAATTTGACACTAGCGGATTGCATAAATGTCAATGTAAGAGATCGGAAAAAAACGTAGAAAGAGGAATGTAGAGGGAGGGGAACAGACAGAGAGGAGTGTGGATGATTTATGGGGGAGGGGAGGGGGGAGTAGGGGCTTTGGAAGAAGGAGAAAGACAACTGGTCGATTCCTGTCTGTATGACTACTGGCTTTTAATACAAATGTTCTGCCCTCAACTCACAACCACAGACCACACACACACACACACACACACACACACACACACACACACACACATACAAACACACACGCATACACACACACACGCAACACACACACACACACACACACACACTGTACACATACTGTGGTTTATCTGTGTGCATATCTCCAGAAAAACAAACATTACACGTAACCGTCAAAAACATTGGGAGGGAGGGGGTGTACATTGAACAGTGTGTGTATGTTTGTATGTTTGTATGTTTTGTTGCTGTTGTTGCTGTTGTTGTTGTTGTTGTTTAGTTTTGTCTTGTTTTGTTTTTTTTGGAGATAGGATGTGACGTGTGTTGACAGTAAACAGCGTGCGGGTAACAGCACGGCATGATATTCGTTTAAATGATAACTGATTGCTGTTCACTGTGATATGTATATATACTGTAGTCAGTTGAGAATCAGACAGCGACGAGTAAAGACGTAGAAGCATTGCCCTGTCTTCCGAGTTGGCTGTAGAAAGAACGAAACATGGTGTCAGAATCGTGATTACGAACTCCAACAAAAATCCAGAATACTGAAGACTAAAGTTCAACCATGGAAGATAAGATGAACAAGAAGAGAGAAGAGCCAGTCGACGACATGCCAAGATTCCCTTGCCTCCTAAACTTGATGTGAATGGAGGAAACTTGCAGAGCAGCTGGAGGAAATTCAAGAGGCTTTGGGACAGCTATGAAATTGTGACAACACAGACAGAAGAAGACTCAACATACAGAACAGCAGTTTTTCTTTCTTGCATCGGGCTGGATGCTATGGACATCTATGAAGGATTGGCATTTGCTAATGAAGCTGAAAGAAATGACATTGACACTGTTCTCCAGAAATTCGAAGAATATTGTGTGGGTTCAACCAATGAAACGTACGAAGCATTCAGATTCAACTGCAGACATCAAGCAGCAGGAGAATCTATCGAACAGTTTGTAGCAGAACTGCGGAGACTGATCAAGACCTGTAACTATGGTACACTCGAAGACAGACTGTTGAGAGATCAAATCGTACTGGGTGTACATGACGAGACTCTGCGATCAAAATTACTGGAAGTGCGACAGCTGACATTGACTGCATGCATTGATATGTGCAGAGCGCATGAATCAAGTCAACATTAAACCGTCCAAATGATGAGAAAAACGCAGGACACGCAGGAAGTCCAAGCTTTCAAAGAAAAGAAGACAGCAAAGCAGTATAGCAGCAAACCAGAGTACAGAGAAAAATGCGGATATTGTGGTGGAAAGCACTCAAGAGCAAAAGAGAAATGTCCAGCATTTGGAAGGAAATGCAAAGCTTGTGGAGGAAATAATCACTTTGCTTCATGCTGCAGAACACCCAAGAAAAATCAAAAGAAAACAAGAGTTCGGAACTTCGAAGAAGAAGAGACTGACACTGAAAGCAGTAATGAAATCCTCGGGATCGAAGAGAAAACCAGAAAAAAAGGAGAGAAACATACGAGCAAAAATGCTGATAAATGAGATGCCGGTAACATTTCTTCTTGACACAGGTGCAACAACAAACGTGATGTCTGAGAGCCTGTACAGAGAAGTCACAGGAGATGAAAGAAAGTCTGACCTGCAAGAGACGAAGAAGAAGCTGGTGATGTTCAACGGAACAGAAATGAAGCCTGTGGGGGATAGCAGTGCAAGAGAAAGTGAAGGACGAGCTGAAGAGGTTGAAAAAACTGGACGTGGTCACTAAAGTAGACACGCCAACGGAGTGGATAAGCAGTTTGGTCGTAACAACAAAGAGCAATGGGAAAGTCAGACTGTGCATCGACCCTAAGCCACTGAACAAAGCCCTCAGGAGAAACGAGTACCCCATGCCAACCATTGATGACGTACTGCCTCTCCTCAAAGATGCAAAATACTTCACACACCTGGACGCGAAAAAACGGGTTTTGGCACGTTGAACTGGACGAAGACAGCAGCTACCTGACAACATTTGAGACGCCTTTTGGCAAATACCGATGGAAACGAATGCCCTTTGGAATTTCACCAGCCCGAGAAGAATTCCAGAGGAGGATTGACATCGCTCTGGCAGGACTGCCAGGCGTGGTGGCGGTTCATGATGACATCTTTGTTTTTGGCAGAGGACCAACCGACGAAGCAGGAGCACAAGTTCATGATACCAACCTGAACCGTTTGCTACAACGATGCCGAGAGACTGGAATCAAACTCAACAAGGAGAAGGTTGAGATGAAACGAACAGAGATATCATATTTGGGACACATCTTCTCAAGAGAAGGCTTGAAAGCCGACCCAAAGAAATTGGACGCTGTCCAACAAATCCCAGTGCCAGAAGACAAAGCAGCTGTGCAGAGACTACTCGGTGTAGTCGGATACCTTCAGAAATTTGCACCAAACCTGTCTGAGGCAGCAGCACCACTCAGAGAACTGATAAAAAAAAAGACGTCCACTTCAGATGGGATGAAGACGTCCACGGAGAAGCCCTGAAGAAAGTGAAGAAGATACTCTCTGAGCCACCGGTACTTCGCTACTTTGACTCTTCAGGAAAGTGTACAACCACCCTTCAGTGTGATGCTTCACAGTTTGGACTTGGAGCTTGTCTCATGCAGGATGGTCAACCGATTCAGTACGCATCACGAGCCTTGACCGAGACAGAAAAAAGCTATGCTCAAATAGAAAAGGAGATGTTGGCAATACTCTTCGGTCTGGAAAGGTTTGAGAGATACGTCTATGGAAGAGACATCCTGATGGAGACCGACCACAAACCACTAGAGACCATTCACAAGAAGAGTCTGCTCTCAGCACCTAAGAGGATTCAGAGGATGCTACTCAGAACTCAGAAGTTCAGGTACACGGTAGTGTACAAGCGTGGATCTGAGATGCACCTGGCTGACACCCTCAGCAGAGCAGTCTGTGGAAAAGCGGAACAGCAAGTCACCCACAAGGAAGCCGGTTTCCTCACAGACCTGGAGAAAACAGACTCATTGCAAGAACTGGCCATCAGCCAAGAGAGACTGAGCAGTCTGCAGCAAGCAACTCAGGAAGATGCAACCATGAAAACCATGAAAGCTGTCATTCTACAAGGCGGGCCAGAGGAGAAACAACAACTTTCATTACAGTTGCAACAATACTTTCCTTTCAGGGAGGAACTGTCAGTCCACAACGGACTTGTCTTCAAAAGCCACAGAGTAATTGTACCTGAAAGCGAAAGAGCAGACATCCTTGAGAAACTTCATGCAAGCCACTCAGGAATTCAGAGCTGCATAAGAAGAGCACGTGAGGTAGTCTACTGGCCCAGGATGAACATGGACATTGAAGATTTTGTCAAAACATGCAGCGCCTGTAACACATACCAACGTGGTCAGCAGAAGGAACCACTTATCAGTACAGAGATCCCTGACCTGCCCTGGCAACACATCGCTTGTGACATCTTTGAACATAATGGCAATGAATACCTGGTCACGGTCGATCACTACTCTGATTTCTTTGAGATCGATCGGTTACAAACAAGAGAATCCAAAGAGGTCATCATCTGTCTGAAGAGACACTTGGCAAGACACGGAATACCAGAACGCCTGACAACAGACTGTGGAACTCAATTCACATCAAACCAGTCTGGAAAGTTCAGGAAAACATATGGGTTTGAACACGTAACAAGCTCACCACACTACCCTCAATCCAATGGAAAAGCAGAGAGCGCGGTGAAGGCTGCAAAGACGTGCATGAAGAAAGCAGAACACAACAAGGTTCAGTGATAGCACCGCTTTTATTTAATATCCTTATACAGGATCTTCCTAAAGCACTCTCAAATCGTGTTGTTTTGGCACAGTATGCTGATGATATATGTATTTGGATGACTATTACTTTAAAAAAGACAACTCCACAGAGAGCACAGAATTACATTAGGAAATTGTATCAATCTGATCTTGATAATCTTGGAAACTATATGTTAGAAAATGGTCTGTCGTTGTCAGCGGAAAAAACTAACATGATGCTATTTAATTCTGGTGGTACTTTAAGTAACTTGCCTACTTTCAGATTGCTTGGTGAAGTGTTACATTACAAACAGGTTGTAAAATTTCTGGGAGTCTTTATGACATCGAAATTAAACTGGAATGTCCATTTTGATTATATTTCAACAAAAGCAAGAAAAGCCCTAAATTTTCTAAAGATAATAAGCCGATTACCTTGGGGAATGGATACGAACATACTAATTCATCTGTCAACAGCACTTGTACGATCTAAATTATCCTATGCGCAAGAAGTGTTTTTCAGTGCACCAAAATATTTATTAAAGAAGATACAAAGCTTAGACTGCAAAAGTATTAAAATTGCTCTAGGTGTCCCTACTCATGCCTCTAATCTGGAAACGTACAAAGTTGCTGGAATTCTGCCTCTGAACAACTATCGTGAGCTAGCGACAGCAAAATTTGCAGTTAGAACTACTTCACAAACGGACAATTTTGTGAGTAAGGAAATTAAAATCAGGTCTGATGTTGACTTTCCAAAGCGAGCAAAAAGCATTTCATCACAAATGACTGTTTCAACTTACATATCTGACTTGGTCAAACAGTCTAACATAAATATGGATGAAATAGCTGAGACACCATCAACAACGCCTATCCCTACATGTGAAATGCAAAAAGCCTCTTTTGATATTGATTATACAGACGCTAAGAAATCTGAAAACGTCAACATTTCGATATCCACAGCAAGAGAACACATCGATGAAAAATACCGTACCCATCTTCACATTTTTACCGATGGATCAGTCTTAGAAAATAAATGTGCTGGAGCAGCTTTTTATGTTCCAAAATTTAAGATAAAAAAGTCATTTTTCGTTGGGGCAAACTTATCGATCTTTACAGCGGAATTAGTCGCTATTAATCAAGCATTGCATTATCTAGTAAATCTTAAAACCATGTCTTTCAAAGTAGTTCTCTTTGTTGACTCAAAATCTGTATTATATGCCTTACGGTCTTTTAATGCCGACACAAGACCTGATTTAATTACTGAGGCAAATCATCTTATACATCGTTTAAGGGTCAAAGGTACAGATATCAGTTTATGCTGGGTGCCTTCTCATGTTGGTCTTCACGGCAACGAAGTAGTTGACAGAGCAGCTAAGCAAGGCGCCCAGAATGCTGATAATGCTATAGAATTACATGTTCATACCTCCGTAAAAGAAGCTTGCAACTTGCTCGAATCAGCCTCATGGACTCGATTTCTTGAACATTCAGATGAACAGTTTGTGTCACAACAAATGATAAAACTTACCGTTCAAAATGTATGTAAAAAATTGCAGTA
>JAPXFY010000016.1:38094965-38102465 GCA_030674185.1 Monoplex corrugatus
TGGTTTCTGTCACGCTTTATGGTTTCTGTCACGCTTTATGGTTTCTATCACGCTATATGGTTTCTGTCACGCTATATGGTTTCTGTCACGCTTTATGGTTTCTGTCACGCTTTATGGTTTCTATCACGCTTTATGGTTTCTGTCACGCTTTATGGTTTCTATCACGCTATATGGTTTCTGTCACGCTTTATGGTTTCTGTCACGCTTTATGGTTTCTCTCACGCTTTATGGTTTCTATCACGCTTTATGGTTTCTATCACGCTTTATGGTTTCTATCACGCTTTATGGTCCCCGTCCTCGTTACGCTTTACGGTTAACATCCTGCTTTATAGTCCACGTCACGCTTTATGGTTTCTATCACGCTTTATGGTTTCTATCACGCTTTATGGTCCCCGTCCTCGTTACGCTTTACGGTTAACATCCTGCTTTATAGTCCACGTCACGCTTTATAGTCCACGTCACGCTTTATAGTCCACGTCACGCTTTATAGTCCACGTCACGCTTTATAGTCCACGTCACGATATATGGTCCACGTCACGATATATGGTCCACGTCACGATATATGGTCCACGTCACGCTTTATAGTCCACGTCACGCTTTATAGTCCACGTCACGCTTTATAGTCCACGTCACGCTTTATAGTCCACGTCACGATATATGGTCCACGTCACGATATATGGTCCACGTCACGATATATGGTCCACGTCCAGCCTAATGGTTCACCTCACGCTTCATGGTCCACATCCTGCATTATGGTCCACGTCACGATTTCGTCACGCTCAATGGTAAATATCTCACCTTATGGTCCACGTCACACCTATGGTCTGCATCACTTCCTTTGGTCCAAGTTACGCTTTATGTCCACGTTTTGTCTTATGGTCCACGTCACGCCTTACGATCTGTATCGCGCCTTATTATCCACGTCGCATCTTAGGGTCCATGTCATGGTTTACGATCCACGTCACACGATATGGTCCACGTCACGCTTTATGTTCCACGTCACGCTTTATGGTCTACATCACGCTTTATGGTCCATGTCACACTTTATGGTCTACATCACGCTTTATGGTCCATGTCACGCTTTATGGTCTACATCACGCTTTATGGGTCAAGTCACGCTTCATGGTCCATGTCACGCCATATGATCCAGGTCACGCCCTATGGTCCACGTCACGCCTCATGGTTCACATGCGGTTGTCGTTCATATGAACTGCTATTGTCAATATCACTTGCGTCCCATTGTGTAGTTGGGGAAATGTGTGATCACTGGGGAACTGCCATCCTGAAATGTGTGATCACTGGGGAACTGCCGCCCTGAAATGTGTGATCACTGGGGAACTGCCGCCCTGAAATGTGTGATCACTGGGGAACTGCCGCCCTGAAATGTGTGATCACTGGGGAACTGCCATCCTGAAATGTGTGATCACTGGGGAACTGCCGCCCTGAAATGTGTGAACATTGGGGAACTGCCGCCCTGAAATGTGTGATCACTGGGAACTGCCGCCCTGAAATGTGTGATCACTGGGGAACTGCCATCCTGAAATGTGTGATCACTGGGGAACTGCCGCCCTGAAATGTGTGAACATTGGGGAACTGCCGCCCTGAAATGTGTGAACATTGGGGAACTGCCGCCCTGAAATGTGTGAACATTGGGGAACTGCCGCCCTGAAATGTGTGAACATTGGGGAACTGCCATCCTGAAATGTGTGAACATTGGGGAACTGCCGCCCTGAAATGTGTGAACATTGGGGAACTGCCGCCCTGAAATGTGTGATCACTGGGGAACTGCCGCCCTGAAATGTGTGAACATTGGGGAACTGCCGCCCTGAAATGTGTGAACATTGGGGAACTCATCATCATCATCATCAGGTGCCCTGCCGCATGGCGTTGGCGACCATGGACTTCCAACCATCTCTATCTCTCGTTGCCCCCAGCATCTCCCCCACCCTCTTCATCCCCAGCCACTCTGCAAGTCCGTCCAGCATTCTCTCCCTGGGTCTACCTGGTGCTCTCTTTCCCTCCAGCTTTCCCGTTGTGACCAGGTGCTCCAAATCCCCCTTCCTCATAAAATGGCCTATAAATGTTGCTTGTCTTTTCCTAATCTTCCTTATGAGTGATCTATTTGTGTCTGCCTCCATCAAGACTGTCTCGTTTGTTTTCTTTGCTGTCCATGGAACTCTCAACATTCCTCTGAGAAACCACATCTCGGCTGCCTCGATCCTGCTCTGGCTTTGCTTGCTGACTGTCCACGCCTCGCATCCGTACAACAGTATTGGTTCTATATAACATTCAAGGACTCTCTTTCTGATGTTAATTGATAGGCATTTGTTGATAAGAATGCTTGTCATCTTCTTGAATACTGTTTTGGCTTGGCCGATTCTGCCAGCTATTTCCGATGTGCATCTGCCGTCTGATGAAATGACCGTTCCCAGGTATTTGAACTTATTAACCTGTGTCAAGGTTGTGCCATTTGCTGTTATTTTGCAGTAGGGGATTTCATGTTTTTTACTGATCACCATGACTTCAGTCTTCCTGCTGTTTAGTTCCAACCCCTTACCTTTGCTTTCTGTTTCTAGTATATTCACAAGGTTTTGTAGGTCCCTTTCATTTTCTGCAATTAGCACGGTGTCATCTGCGTACCGAATGTTGTTTTTTGATAAACTGGGGAACTGCCGCCCTGAAATGTGTGAACACTGGGGAACTGCCGCCCTGAAATGTGTGAACACTGGGGAACTGCCGCCCTGAAATGTGTGAACACTGGGGAACTGCCGCCCTGAAATGTGTGAACACTGGGGAACTGCCGCCCTCAAATCTGACTGCATAGCTTCAGCCTGTCTTGGGGGAAAAATATGTCCATGTAGCCTCCAGTCTGCCCAGCTGTGAATGTGTACCTGACCCTGTTAAGGAGTTGGGAAAGGTAAAGCATCAAGATAGAGGAGATGGGCCTCACCCACATAATAATGATCCTAAGAGAAGTTGAGGTCTTTACCACCTCTCTCCCCTACGATCTCAGTTTTAATGGACAACGTGTACTTGTTGAACCCATAGTGAAATGGAGAGGTATATTGTACACCTGTTTGGACCTCAGCAGGTCAAAATGCAGGCTTGTCAGCACACAGTTAACACAGACACACATACCGCTAAACACACAGCCAAGCAGACCAACAATTAGACTGCGTCAGGCGTTCAGTTTCCTGGACTGTTTCACGGGTTGTGAACCATCATGGTACGTGGTACTGGGAACTGATCAATCAGCTGTGACTAACTGACACACGTGACCGATAGAGCGTGATGTTACAGATGGCATGCACGCACACACACACACACACACACACACACACACACACACACACACACACACACACACACACACACACACACACACATACACACAGATGTCAACTTTGTGATGTTACAGCTGACATCTACACGCCACACACACACACATATTCACAAACCAATATTTTATCAGTGTGTTTCTCAAATTAAAATTTCCGTTCCCAGAACAAAATCATATGGACTGATGCTATTGGGGAGATCCAAAATGATAATCCTGCATGTAAACCCCTACTCTGGCAAGATCTTGTGGTCCTATATGTTCTATGGGTAAAACTTTGGTGCAGGATGATCATACCCTGAACCTATACTTTAGTGTTATGACGCTGAACAGGTCACTAGTCAATGACTATTCAGTAGGACTGATCGCTTTTGATGCAGCCACTGACAGACCTGCAATGTTGTGTCACCACAGTGTGTGGTCATTGTGTGGTTCACTACATCAGTTCAGCCGTGTCTTTATGGCCATCAAACACGCGTTGGTTGTGACACCAGACTTTATAACAGGATATATATATATCAATATCCCCTTCATTAGAGACCTTTAGATTACACGTCACGTATCCAATACGGGCCAGATACGTAACGTACCCCCAACCCTCAACCCTGTCTGCCCCCCCCCCTTTCCCATTTTCCATGCACACACACACACATTCACGTACAGAGGAAACACACCATTATGAAGTCACAAAATGACAGGTGCGGTAATCAAGCAGGTAAATGTCAGACTTGTAATGAGAATGTCCGGGTTTGGTTCCTTCTGAGTACCTCCTGCCTGGTAAAAAAGGATGGAGAATTTGTTAAGTTCTCTAGTCAGCGTGTGTTCAGACCTGCCAGTGTCTAAAACCCTTTGTGTGCATGCTCATGCGGAAAATCAAATATGCACTATAAAGATCTTGTAAGTCATGTCTTGTGTGTTTGGTGGCTTATGGAAGCTTGGCCCAGCTAGCATATCCACCAAATCAGAGTATGCAGACTGCACCAGTACACTGCCTGCACAGTGTGGACAAAACTGCGCATATACATATCTAAATGATATAGAAAGATCATAAGGTTTTTCTAAAAAATAACACAAACTGAGCAGATCTGTGCCACTAAAAAAAAATAAGCAAAGATCAGGGAAAGGGGAATGATTGTTTTGTACACGTTACTTTTTTTTTTTTTTTTTTACTAATCAGTCGTCTTCATTTTTATGGTAGAAAAACAAAAACAAAAATGTACATGTCTCAGAACATGTATAATCTTTCAGAACAGTTTTCAGAATTCATTTTGTCACAATAAAGGATTCATATGCCCATATAGTAAATATTTTCGTCACACGGAAAGGGTGTTGCAAGTGCATGATTTGTGGTGCGGGAGGGCGCGTGTGTGTGTGTGTGTGTGTGTACACAAAGACTGAGTTATTAATTATAGTGTAAAGTATGTACACAAAGACTGAGTTGATAATTAAAGTGCGAAATATATACTTACTTAACTTAATCACAATTTGAATTTATAAACAATTTCTGTTCTTCCTTGCTAGCATTAAATAAAAGTACAGAAATATATATATATGTAATCAAAAATTTCAGCCACGATTTATTGACACAGATGAAGCATTGGGCACACACACACACACACACACACACACACACACACACACACACACACACACACACACACACACACACACACACACACACACACAATCAATAGCATTCATTGCCTATAATGTCATATTGAATGATGTCATAATATTGGAGCAACCAAGCTGCTAGGAAAGATAAAAAGTAATTGCTAGATCTATTTTCCGTTCTGAAAAATCCGAGTATAACAATTTAGTTCGTCGTCACATTGGTAGTATCAATGAAAAACAAAATGCTATATGTTTATAATGTCACACGTCGTAAAGTACAGGAAAGGCTGTAGTTACGTCCTTGCTTCGGGGAGGGTGGGGCGTAGGGGGGGGGGGGGGAACGTAGATCTGTTTCACGTGTAATCTAAACCCAAATCGCTTTCACGTACGGGACACGAAAGTATCGCGATACGCGTACGTGCTGGGAGATACGTGACGTGTAATCTAAAGGTCTCTATTATATCTGTCCAACTGTGTCTTTATGGCGAATAGGCATGTATTAATTAATCGTAGTACCACACTATGCATGTCTGATCGCTGTACCGTTCACTGTGTCTAACCGTGGCTTTATGGCCAGTAAACGCACCTTTTATCGTAGCATCAAATTATGTGAATGCACAGTGCGTCATAATCAATAGCCTGTGGCTGACATACTCGGCAATTTTGTGTGGTACTTCGTCGACTTGACGGATGAGCAGGCATACTGGTTTACAGCGTCTGGTGTAAGTTTGCATATGGAGTAGAAAACCCCGCCTTGAAGGCAAATGCTCCACTGCAGGTACTGCATGGGAAGAAGTCCTGCAGCCACTAGTTCTTCATTTGTTGAGCAGCAGGTGTTTTGCGATGTTCAAGTGTGATGGTGAATGCAGTCTTGAAGGTAACGTCCCAAGGTCAATTCAGTTTCAGTTTCAATATTCAATATGGCGTCTCTGCGCTCGGATTAAATTCCACATGTATGGATGCCACTCAATGGACTGTACCTAAGATGATCATGGCACATGTCATAAGCATGAACATAAGCCCTCTGCTCTGGCAAGGTATTAGGGTTCTACCTAACATATGTGAAAGCACAAGATTACTCGGACCCAACAAAAATTTCGTTAATCAGCGGGGCAGGGGGGTTGTTTTGTTTTTGTTTTTTGAGGAATGTGTGGGAACAGTGTTGTCATCCACGTCTGTCAATATTGACTTTTTTTTCACTTTTGGGACAGTAAGTCATTGTCTTAGAATCACCTTAAGTTTTATTTCGAAAATTCCCGACCAGAAGGCTGTGTATACCTTTCTCTGTTTTGTGTGTGAGATTACGCTCTTATGGCAGTTAACCCTCCACTTTTACTTAGGCTTCTTGAGGATTACATTGACCTTGAGAAGTACGTAATCTGGACTTTCTGTAATAGCATTTACATGAAATGGGAGATTGTTGGAATGGCTTAACCGTCTGTGTTTGTTTGTTTGTCTGTCAGTCTCTCTGTTTGTTTTATTTGGTTTGGTTGCTTTGTTTGTGAGTGGTTTTTGTTATGGTGGTGGTGGTGTTTTTGTTTTGTTTTGTTTTGTTTGTTTGTTGGTTGGTTGGTTGGTTGGTTGGTTGTTGGGTGGTTGGTTGGTTGGGTGGTTGGTTGGTTGATCGGTTGGTTGTGGTTGGTTGATTGTTGTTGGTTGGTTGGCTGTTGTGTGGTTGGTTGGCTGGTTGGTAGGTTGGTTGGTTGGTTGGTTGGTTGGTTGGTTGGTTGGTGTTGGTGGTTGGTTTGTTGGGTGGTTGGTTGGTTGATCGTTTTGGTTGGTTGGTTGATTGTTGTTGTTGTTGTGGTTGTAGGTTGTTGGTTCGGTTGATTGTTGACTGTTGTTGGTTGGGTGGTATTGTTTTTCGTTTGTTCGTCGTTCGTTCGTTGTTCTTTCTAGTTTGTTCGTTTCTTTGTTGTTTGGTTGTTGTTCGTTCTTTCGTTTGTTTGTTTCTCTTCGTTCTTTGTTTGTTTGTTTGTTCGTTTGTTTGTTTTGTTCTTTTTTTTTTTTGTCGTCGTCCTTCGTTCTTCGTTCCTTTGTTCGATCGTTTGTTTGTTGTTTGTTTGTGTATCCTGCAGCGGCCTGCAATGTTTCCGGATGGTCCCTGATGCAAGCCCTCATGGGTCCTGACATTTCCCAGCTTTGGTGATCTGACAACACTTGACGTTGATCCGGATTGTCTTTGTTTCCTCTTCTTGTTCTTGGAAGACAAGTCACAAGTTTGTGTTTTGCTTTTGTTTCTGTTTTGTTTTGTTTTTCCACGGCCTGAGCGATCGTTGGTGAGTGAGGTGGTAGAGAGCTCAGTTTCTTTTCTGGGAATCGGCATTATGGGAGCAGTTCCCGTCTCTTCCCCGTCTCCGCTTTGCATTCCCCAACCCTGAACATCGTCTAGTACCTGTTTATAACTGGGAAGACTATGACCCGAGGCATGACGATTGTCTCTAGTCAGATTCACAAGCTTACAGTCACCATCTTCTTCCTCTTCTTATGTTTGCCGTCTTGCGTGCTCAGACCACATCTGGTGATCAACGTGACTGTTTGTTTTGTTT
>JAPXFY010000016.1:38112465-38117465 GCA_030674185.1 Monoplex corrugatus
GATGCTGTGAAGTTCCGTCGTGGGTTGAGACTGGCGTGACAGGGCTGTGCTCTACGCTGTTATAATAGATCCTAGCGTCAGCCAGGCCGGAGTGATACAGACACCTGTTGTGTGATCAGGAAATTTGAACAATTCCTTCAATTACACGTCCATGAAATGGATGAGAATCGACTATGTAGTACTTAGGTCTTCCCAGTAACCCATACCACAATCAACTCTGTGTAAGAACCAGTTAGTGGCCATGTTTCTGCTCTCCAGTGCAAGCCCTTGCCAGTCTCGTCTTGTGTATAAATTCCATCTGTGGTCACCAGTGGGATAAGGATTTCGGATCAGAAGATCTGGATGAAATGTTATTTTTTTCTCTCTAACTCCGTGAAGAGGTGTTGGGCTGCTGCACTAAAGAACAGTTCCCCCGAATCCTTCAGCTCTGTCGGTTGTGTGCCAAAGCCCAGGAGAAAAAAAGCAACACAAAGATTTGGAACAAGAACACAAGTAACACAAAGATTAGAAACAAACTGGAAACAAGAACACAAGCAGTACTGAGATTGGAAACAAGAACAGAAAGATTGGAAACAAGAACACAAACAACACAAAGACTAGAAACAAGAAAATAAACAACACAAAGATTGGAAAACAAGAACACAAACAACACAAAGATTGGAAACAAGAACACAAGCAACACAAAGATTGGAAACAAGAACACAAGCAACATAAAGATTGGAAACATGAACTCAAGCAACATGAAGATTGGAAACAAGAACACAAACAACACAAAGATTGGAGACAAACAACACAAAGATTGGAGACAAGAACACAAGCAACATAAAGATTGGAAACAAGAACACAAGCAACATAAAGATTGGAAATAAGAACACAAGCAACATAAAGATTGGAAACAAGAACACAAACAACACAAAGATTGGAGACAAACAACACAAAGATTGGAGACAAGAACACAAGCAACATAAAGATTGGAAACAAGAACACAAGCAACATAAAGATTGGAAACAAGAACACAAGCAACATAAAGATTGGAAACAAGAACACAAGCAACATAAAGATTGGAAATAAGAACACAAGCAACATAAAGATTGGAAATAAGAACACAAGCAACATAAAGATTGGAAACAAGAATACAAGCAACATAAAGATTGGAAACAAGAACACAAGCAACATAAAGATTGGAAACAAGAACATAAGCAACATAAAGATTGGAAATAAGAACACAAGCAACATAAAGATTGGAAACAAGAACACAAGCAACATAAAGATTGGAAACAAGAACACAAGCAACATAAAGATTGGAAACAAGAACATAAGCAACATAAAGATTGGAAATAAGAACACAAGCAACATAAAGATTGGAAATAAGAACACAAGCAACATAAAGATTGGAAACAAGAACACAAGCTACATAAAGATTGGAAACAAGAACACAAGCAACATAAAGATTGGAAACAAGAACACAAGCAACATAAAGATTGGAAACAAGAACAAAGCAACATAAAGATTGGAAATAAGAACACAAGCAACATAAAGATTGGAAATAAGAACACAAGCAACATAAAGATTGGAAATAAGAACACAAGCAACATAAAGATTGGAAACAAGAACATAAGCAACATAAAGATTGGAAACAAGAACACAAGCAACATAAAGATTGGAAATCAAGAACACAAGCAACATAAAGATTGGAAACAAGAACACAAGCAACATAAAGATTGGAAATACGTACATAAGCAACATAAAGATTGGAAACAAGAACACAAGCAACATAAAGATTGGAAATAAGAACATAAGCAACATAAAGATTGGAAACAAGAACACAAGCAACATAAAGATTGGAAATAAGAACATAAGCAACATAAAGATTGGAAACAAGAACACAAGCAACATAAAGATTGGAAACAAGAACACAAGCAACATAAAGATTGGAAACAAGAACACAAGCAACATAAAGATTGGAAAAAGAACATAAGCAACATAAAGATTGGAAACAAGAACACAAGCAACATAAAGATTGGAAATAAGAACACAAGCAAACACAAAAACTAGAAACAAGAATACAAGCAATACAAAGACTAGAAACAAGAATACAAGCAACACAAAGACTAGGAACAAGAATACAAGCAACACAAAGACTAGGAACAAGAATACAAGTAATAATACAAACAATAGAAAGGAAAATACAAGTAACACCAGATTTACAAGACAAGAAGTAAGTCCATCCACCTATTCTCAGCTGCTTCTAACCTCACCTCCATCGAGATACAGTCATCACTTTAACCCAGTATACCTAACGTCAGTGGAAGTTTAACCCTTTGACTCCCACGTCCTGTCCGCCAACGGCAAATACTTAACCCTTTGACTCCCTCACCCTATCCACCAGCTTCCTGTTGCAGGAAGCTGGTGGATAGGGTGAGGGAGTCAAAGGGTTAAGTTTTTGCTTTGTTAGCGTGGTTGACAATGCAGGATGCTGATGGACAGGGTGCGGGAGTCAAAGGGTTAATTAAACAAACACATTGTCATGTTGAAGATCACATTAACTGAGCGAGTAAAAAAAAAAAAAAGATCGTAAGACTGGCTTGACAATCTAGATTTCCATTCCACGGACTCTTCAAAAGTGTTGAAGTGCTGGACAATGACGACTAGATCTTCTGCTGCTGCTGCTACTTGTGAGAACTTTCTCAAAAACCGATCTTCAATAAGGAGCTCTCCTGTCCATGTGTCACAGTTCCCAACATCTATCCCCACGCCCCACTCTACACACCCTCCCTACCCTGCCCCTTATTCTTTCAGAACAGCGGTGGCCACTTGGTTAGGCACCTGCGTGGGATGCAGAGATCATAGAATATTTTCACGGCTGGAAAAGGATTTTTTTTTCTTTTTTCTTTTTTTTTTTTTTTTCGTTTTTTTCCCCACTTTACTTCCACTAGACTTTGATTATTTGTGATCTGAGTGCTAATCTTTCAAATGAAACGATAAACTGAGGGCCTGAGTGTTTCGTGTACTCGGTTCTTGTGAAGATTCTACGGCAGCAAAGGGGTTAGTTCCTGGCAACATTCTTATCGGAATCGCGATTGTATGGTGCTTTTCCAAAATGATTAGGACTCACCGCACATTTTACGAGCAGATGGGAGGTCTTTATAAAAGCGAAGGGCCAGAGGCCATCACAATCTTGCATATTGGCACGAGAGAGAGTGATAGAGAGAGGAGGAGAGAGAGAGAGGAAGAGAGAGAGGGGGGGAGAGAGAGAAAGCGAGAGAGAGAGAATTCTATAAAGCTAGAGAGAGAGAGAGAGAGAAAATTCTATAAAGCTACAGAGAGAGAAAATTCTATAAAGCTACACAGAGAGAGAGACACAGAGGAGAGAGAGAGAGAGAGTGTGTGTGTGTGTGTGTGTGTGTGTGTGTGTGTGTGTGTGTGTGTGTGTGTGTGTGTGTGTGTGTGTGTGTGGACTTGTGTAAGAGAGCTCCACTAAAGGAGCATGGAGAACTCAAGCTGTCAGGTGGGCTGACCATATTGCACTATGTTGTTGTCCATATCTGCATCTTTGGAGTTGGCGTGCTTGTTGGGTGTTTTCATGTTTCCATAAGCCAGCCTCTGAAATGACTTACAGGATCTTCAAAATGCATGTTTGCTATTCTACATGCGTGAGAGATAGAGAGAGAGAAAGAAAGAGAGGGGGAAGGAGGAGATATGCGGAAGCAATTTTAGGTAATTTAAGCCTGTTCATATGTTTAAGTGTCTTTGGTTATGTTTGAATTATGTTTTAGTGTCCTTAGTTAAGTTTAAATTCGTAAATCAGGTGCAGCTTTGGACAACAATGTAGTGGAATGTGGTCAGTCCACCGAACAGCTTGACTGTTAGCAAATTGTTATGAAGTGTTGATTAATTGTTGTATGTTATTATTTGACATTGTTAATTAATTGTTCCGAATTATAATTGTAATTGTTCCCCTTTTTACATTCAAACTCCCACTCCCCCCTCACCATCCCCTTCTTTTGTGTGTGTGTGTGTGTGTGTGTGTGCGTGTGTGTGTGTGTGTGTTGTGTTGTGTGTGTGTGTGTTGTGTGTGTGTGTGTGTGTGTATGTGAGAACAGACATTAAATAAAAGATTCCTTCCTTCCTTCCTTCCTAATAGCTGGAGTTCTCCATGCTCCTTTAGTGGAGCTCTTTTACACAAATACATTCTCTCTGTCTCTGTCTGTCTGTCTGTCTTTCTCTCTCTCTCTCTCTCTCTCTCTCTCTCTCTCTCCTCTCTCTTCTTTCTCTCTCTCCATTGATAACTTGGCCTTTTCCTGTTTAGTTTGTTGTTCATGTTATAAATTTAAGATAGTGGTGATGATAGAGCTTTCATGTTCTCTCTCTCTCTCTGTCTGTCTCTATCTGTCTGTCTCTCTCTCTCTCTCTCTCTCTCATTCTCTGTCTCTGTCTCTCTGTCTGTCTGTCTCTCTCTCTCTCTCTCTCTCTCTCTCTCTCTCTCTCACACACACACACACACACACACACACACACACACGAAAGGAGTTTAGGCACTGGCAGGTCTGCACACATGTTCAGCTGACAGATCGGGAAAAAAATGTCCGCTCTTTACCCATCATCACCATCAGTTGTCTTGCCGCATGACGTTGGAGATCATGGACTTCCATCTGTCTCTATCTCTTAATGCCTCAAGCATCTCTTCCACCCCCTTTGTCCTCAGTCACTCTGCAAGTCCGTCTAGTATCTTCTCCCTGGGTCTACCTGGTGCTCTCTTCCCCTCCAGCTTTCCCGTCGTGACCAGGTGCTCCAATTCCCCCCTCCTCATAAAACGGCCTACAAATGTTGCCTATCTTTTCCTAATCTTCCTTATGAATGATCTTCTTGTGTCTGCATCCATCAAGACTGTCTCGTTTGTTTTCTTTGCTGTCCATGAAACTCTCAACATTCTTCTTAGAAACCCCATCTCGGCTACCTCAATCTTGTTCTGGTTTTTGCTTGTTGACTGTCCACGCCTC
>JAPXFY010000016.1:38122465-38127465 GCA_030674185.1 Monoplex corrugatus
CATTGACTGGCAGTGACAACAATGACTTCAGGCCACAGCGGAAAAGAATGTGTAGACAATTGCTGAGAAGGGGGGGGGGGGGGGGGGACAAAAGAGGACTGGTATAGGGGATGAAGGGGAGTGGGGGCAATCAGTGCTGGACACAAACGTTAATTACACTTACAGGAAGAAAGGGTTTGTCTGTATCAAGGAGACAGGGGAAGCTCACTGTGTGTGTACGGACCAGACACAGAAAACGAATGGTGACCGAATGTAGAACCAGATGTTGGAGGAATGTGTAAAGACACAGTATCAGGAACTGAAGGAAGAGATCGGACAGGGGTGGACATTGGAAGATGGTGACAGGGATAAGTAGGTGCTGCACTTATGGCACAACGTGCTGATTTTGTAAGAAATTATTTGAGTAACAGGTAACCAGACGGCAGATGCACATCAGAAATAGCCAGCAGAATCGGCCGGGCCAAAACTGCATTCAAGAAGACAAATAGCAGTATTACCGACAAATGCACATCAGTTAACATCAGGAAAAGAGTTCTTGAATGTTACATAGAACCGATAATGTTATACGTTTGTGAGGCGTGGACAGTCAGTCAACAATCAAAGACAGAACAAGATTGAGGCAGCCGAAATGTGGTTTCTAAGAAGAATGTTGAGTTCCATGGACAGCAGAGAAAACAAACGAGGCAGTCTTGATGGAGACACAAGAAGATCACTCATAAGGAAGATTAGGAAAAAACAGGCAACATTTAGAGGCCATTTTATGAGGAAGGGGGAATTAAAGCACCAAGTCACAGCAGGAAAGCTGGAGGGAAAGACAACACAAGGTAGACCCAGGGAGAAAATATTGGACGGACTTGCAGGATGGCTGAGGACAGAGAGGGTGGAAGATGTACTTGCGGCGATAAGGCATAGATGCACATGGAGGGCCATGATCGCCAACGCCATGCGGCAGGGCACATGATGATGATGATGATGAACAGATAACCACAGGAAGGACTGAAGCAAGGAAGAGTTGTGTAGTGCATGTCACACACACACAATTGTAGCCGTGACGACCCTGAGTAGGTTTGTTGTAGGTGGTTACGAAGCCTCTGGGCCAACGGGGATCGCAGGTTCGATCCTTCAGATGGGTCACAGTGTTTTGTGTGGGCCCGTTTGTCCAGGTGGTTACTTTCATAGCTACACATAACTTCATTCATGTATACAAAAAAAGAACAATTGTGGCACTGAACTATGGTGACACACTGTGTACGGGTTTAGCAGTCACGTAGAAAAATCCGCTGTCCAAACAATCCAATTCAAATGAATCCAGTACAAATCCAATGGGTGAGCAGAACACTTGTGTCGTTCACATCACAGACAGGTTGGTGGCAGCCATAACCTTCTGAGCAGCATAAATCTCTCTAGCTTTACAGCATAAAGTGTTGGCCATAAACCAGTCATTGTTTGTTCCTACTGGAATCTCCCGTGAATAAATAGACGAATGAGTGAATAAATGAATAAATAAGCAATCGATCTTTTCAATAGGCTGGAAGCTTTCCTACTCACGGGCGTGCATGCTTGAGAGAGATAGATAGATAGATAGAGAGAGAGAGAGAGAGAGAGAGAGAGAGAGAGAGAGAGAGAGAGAGAGAGAGAGAGAACAAAATTAAGACATTATTCGTTTTTGTTTTTGTTCATTTCTTTCTTTCTTTGTTTTTGTTTGTTTGTTTGTTTGTTTTTGATGGGTGGGGTGTTTTTGTTTTGTTTAGTTATCAGTACAAAACTAAAACAATGCTGTTTTTTGCTCATTCTCCAAGTGTTCACTAGTTTGCTCCCCTGTTTCTTCGTTTGATTGGGCGTTCGGTTACTGTGTTTCACTGGTTGGTTTGGTTGGCTTGTTAGCTGGTTGACTGGCTGTTGGTTGGCTTGTTAGCTGGTTGACTGGCTATTGGTTGGCTTGTTAACTGGTTGACTGGCTGTTGGTTGGCTTGTTAACTGGTTGACTGGCTTTGGTTGGCTTGTTAACTGGTTGACTGGCTGTTGGTCTGGCTTGTTAACTGGTTGACTGGCTGTTGGTTGGCTTGTTAACTGGTTGACTGGCTATTGGTTGGCTTGTTAACTGGTTGACTGGCTTTGGTTGGCTTGTTAACTGGTTGACTGGCTATTGGTTGGCTTGTTAACTGGTTGACTGGCTGTTGGTTGGCTTGTTAACTGGTTGACTGGCTTTGGTTGGTTTGTTAACTGGTTGACTGGCTATTGGTTGGCTTGTTAACTGGTTGACTGGCTATTAGTTGTTGTAACCATGCTGGACAGTTCTTTTAACTGGAATACGGACTATTGTCTAAAAGAAGCCATCTGCAAAACAAGTTTCAGTCTGAATCCGATCCCCATTCATCGTAAAATTTGTAATGTTTATGAATTGACCAAAAAAAATTACGGTTCACTCCCCTTCACTCTCTCATATTTTGTCTGTGCTCTTCTTAACAAACTTCTTCCTCTCTCTCTCTCTCTGTGCTCGACTCGTTCTTTGTGGTCGTGCGTTGATGTGTGTGTGGTGTGTGTGTGTGTGTGTGTGTGTGTGTGTGTGTGTGTGTGTGTGTGTGTGTGTGTGTGTGTGTGTGTGTGTGTGTTGACATCGTCTTTCTGTGACCGTTTCATGCAGAGGATGTCCGTTAACAATTTGACTCCCGCAGCCTGTCCACCAACATCTTACATTGCTAACCATGCTAGCAAAGCAATAACGTAACCCTTTGACTCCTGCAGGAAGCTGGTGGATAAGATGAGAGAGTCAAAGGGTTGATTTTGTTTTTGCAGTTGGTGGATTGAGTGTGGAGGTCAAAGAGTTAAAAAAAAAAAAGCAGGAGAACAAAATGGGCATTCTAGCAATCAACCCTGTTTATACTTTGAAAATCAAGATCTTGTGTTAGTAAAATTCATTGTGACCTTTAAAGAAAACTTCAAATAAACTCTAACTGGGCATGAAAAGAGGCCAATGGCAGACTATCCCATTCCCAACAGTGAAAACAGATTTTAAATATTGTCACAAGTTTCAGACAAGGTGATGTTCATACAACTCTATTGACATGTACTTAAATCTTCATGTTCACTTTTAAAACTCCAATGCATAAAATGTTATGTCAGTTCTATATGTTATATGTTGTTCGTATGTCAACAGTACTTTTAGCTATATGTACATGTATATGAATTGATATAATTTTTTGTTTCCACATTGCACACTGATGTCAAAAAATGAATACAAATAAAACTAATTTAAAGAAATTCCTCAAAAACTGCTTACTTTCAGTAATTATATTTTTGGTCCCTGTCACATTGTCCTCCACATTCATGTATCAATGACTTCCCAACGGTCCACATCTTTGACCAAGACTGGATACAGATCTATCAGAACACAGCTGAGTAAATCTTAATAATTGTTTTGTAACTCATACGTATACACGCACATACAAACACACACATACGCACGCGCGAGAGCGTACGCACACACACTTACACACTCACTTACGCATACATGCTCATTCCCATAAACGCAACACACACGCACACGTGCATACACACATAGACGCACGCTCATAAACACACACACGCGCGCACACAACACACACGCGCACACGCACACGCACACGCACACGCGCACACGCACACGCACACGCACACGCCATGCACACATCACACACACACGGACACAAACACACAAACGCACGCACACACACACAGCACACGCGCACACTCACACACACACACGCACCCACATATACACGCACACACACATCAAAAAACACACATGCACATACACATGCACACATACGGTCGCGTGCACATACACACAGCATAAACAAGCACACACACGCACTGAAACACTTCCCTCCCGAGTAACAGTGAATAAATTACATGTAATATGTTAATATATCTGTGTATGTGTGTGTGCATGCGTGCTTGCGTGCGTCCGTGTGTGTGTGCGTGCGTGCGTGCATTGCGTGCGTGCGTGCGTGCGTGTGTGTGTGTGTGTGTGTGTGTGTGTGTGTAACAGGACCTGGGACATCTTCAGGTAGAGCTGTTGTTGGAGCCTCGGGAAGACAGACTAACAGTGGGCGTTGTTCAGGCCAAGGGGTTGCCCTCCCATCACCTGGCCGCGGCTCCAGGTGAGTGCTCTTTTTCTTCTGAACTCGTTATCAGTGTAGTGTTTGGCGAATTGGTGGGGCCACAGACATTGACAGGGAGACAGGCAACTACCTCTGTCACGCCATAGACATGGACAAGCAACTACCTGTCACACTATAGACATAGAAAGACAACTTACTACCTCTCTGTCATACTATAGACATTGACAGGGAGACAGGCAACTACCTCTGTCACACCACAGACATGGATAGGGAGACAGACAACTACCTCTGTCACACCACAGACATGAAGAGGGAGACAGACAACTACCTCTGTCACACCACAGACATGGATAGGGAGACAGGCAACTACCTCTGTCAACCACAGACATGGATAGGGAGACAGACAACTACCTCTGTCACACCACAGACATGGATAGGGAGACAGACAACTACCTCTGTCACACCACAGACATGAAGAGGGAGACAGACAACTACCTCTGTCACACCACAGACATGGATAGGGAGACAGACAACTACCTCTGTCACACCACAGACATGGATAGGGAGACAGGCAACTACCTCTGTCAACCACAGACATGGATAGGGAGACAGACAACTACCTCTGTCACACCACAGACATGGATAGGGAGACAGGCAACTACCTCTGTCACACCACAGACATGGATAGGGAGACAGGCAACTACCTCTGTCACACCACAGACATGGATAGGGAGACAGACAACTACCTCTGTCACACCACAGACATGGATAGGGAGACAGACAACTACCTCTGTCACACCACAGACATGGATAGGGAGACAGGCAACTACCTCTGTCAACCACAGACATGGATAGGGAGACAGACAACTACCTCTGTCACACCACAGACATGGATAG
>JAPXFY010000016.1:38132465-38152465 GCA_030674185.1 Monoplex corrugatus
GTACTGTCCACATCTGCCTGTTACAGTAATTTGTACTGTCCACATCTGCCTGTTACAGTAATTTGTACTGTACACATCTGTCTGCTACAGTGATTTGTACTGTCCACATCTGTCTGCTACAGTAATTTGTACTGTACACATCTGTCTGCTACAGTGATTTGTACTGTCCACATCTGTCTGCTACAGTAATTTGTACTGTACACATCTGTCTGTTACAGTGATTTGTACTGTCCCCAGCTGTCTGCTACAGTAATTTGTACTGTCCATCTGTCTGTTACAGTGATTTGTACTGTCTACATCTGTCTGCTACAGTGATTTGTACTGTCTACATCTGTCTGCTACAGTGATTTGTACTGTCCACATCTGTCTGCTACAGTGATTTGTACTGTCCACATCTGTCTGCTACAGTGATTTGTACTGTCTACATCTGTCTGTTACAGTGATTTGTACTGTCCACATCTGTCTGCTACAGTGATTTGTACTGTCCACATCTGTCTGCTACAGTGATTTGTACTGTCCACATCTGTCTGCTACAGTGATTTGTACTGTCCACATCTGTCTGCTACAGTGATTTGTACTGTCCACATCTGTCTGCTACAGTGATTTGTACTGTCTACATCTGTCTGCTACAGTGATTTGTACTGTCCACATCTGTCTGTTACAGTGATTTGTACTGTCCACATCTGCCTGTTACAGTGATTTGTACTGTCCACATCTGTCTGTAACAGTGATTTGTACTGTCCACATCTGTCTGCTACAGTGATTTGTACTGTACACATCTGTCTGCTACAGTGATTTGTACTGTCCACATCTGTCTGCTACAGTGATTTGTACTGTACACATCTGTCTGCTACAGTGATTTGTACTGTCCACATCTGTCTGCTACAGTGATTTGTACTGTACACATCTGTCTGTTACAGTAATTTGTACTGTTCTAAGCCCTCTGCTACTGTAATTTGTACTGTTCTAAGCCTCTGCTACTGTAATTTGTACTGTTCTAAGCCCTCTGCTACAGTAATTTGTACTGTTCTAAGCCCTCTGCTACAGTAATTTGTACTGTTCTAAGCCCTCTGCTACAGTAATTTGTACTGTTCTAAGCCTCTGCTACAGTAATTTGTACTGTTCTAAGACCTCTGCTACTGTAATTTGTACTGTTCTAAGCCCTCTGCTACAGTAATTTGTACTGTTCTAAGACCTCTGCTACAGTAATTTGTACTGTTCTAAGCCTCTGCTACTGTAATTTGTACTGTTCTAAGACCTCTGCTACAGTAATTTGTACTGTTCTAAGCCCTCTGCTACTGTAATTTGTACTGTTCTAAGCCCTCTGGTACTGTAATTTGTACTGTCCCAGCTGTCTGCTATAGTAATTGTACTGTACACATCTGTCTGCTACAGTAAATTGTACTGTCCCCAGCTGTCTGCTACAGTAATTTGTACTGTCCCAGCTGTCTGCTACAGTAATTTGTACTGTACAACTGTCTGCTACAGTAATATGTACTGTCCCCACTGTCTGCTACAGTAATTTGTACTGTTCTAAGCCCTCTGCTACTGTAATTTGTACTGTTCTAAGCCCTCTGCTATTGTAATTTGTACAGTTCTAAGCCTCTGCTACAGTAATTTGTACTGTTCTAAGACCTCTGCTACAGTAATTTGTACTGTTCTAAGCCCTCTGCTACAGTAATTTGTACTGTTCTAAGCCTTCTGGTACTGTAATTTGTACTGTTCTAAGCCCTCTGCTACTGTAATTCGTACTGTTCTAAGCCTCTGCTACAGTAATTTGTACTGTTCTAAGCCCTCTGCTACAGTAATTTGTACTGTTCTAAGCCCTCTGCTACTGTAATTTGTACTGTTCTAAGACCTCTGCTACAGTAATTTGTACTGTTCTAAGCCCTCTGCTACTGTAATTTGTACTGTTCTAAGCCCTCTGCTACAGTAATTTGTGCAGTTCTAAGACCTCTGCTACAGTAATTTGTACTGTTGTAAGCCCTCTGCTACAGTAATTTGTACTGTTCTAAGACCTCTGCTACAGTAATTTGTACTGTTCTAAGCCCTCTGCTACAGTAATTTGTACTGTTCTAAGACCTCTGCTACAGTAATTTGTACTGTTCTAAGCCCTCTGCTGCAGTAATTGTACTGTTCTAAGCCCTCTGGTACTATAATTTGTACTGTTCTAAGCCCTCTGGTTACTGTAATTTGTACTGTTCTAAGCCCTCTGCTACTATAATTTGTACTGTTCTAAGCCCTCTGCTACTGTAATTTGTGCAGTTCTAAGCCCTCTGCTACTGTAATTTGTACTGTTGTAAGCCCTCTGCTACAGTAATTTGTACTGTTCTAAGCCCTCTGCTACAGTAATTTGTACTGTTGTAAGCCCTCTGCTACAGTAATTTGAACTGTTCTAAGCCCTCTGCTACTGTAATTTGTACAGTTCTAAGCCCTCTGCTACAGTAATTTGTACTGTTCTAAGCCCTCTGCTACAGTAATTTGTACTGTTCTAAGCCCTCTGCTACTGTAATTTGTACAGTTCTAAGCCCTCTGCTACAGTAATTTATACTGTTCTAAGCCCTCTGCTACAGTAATTTGTACTATCCTCAGCCCTCTACGATAATGATTTGTGCTGTTGCCAGCCCTCAGCAACGGCCTATGTAACGAACCACGGACCAAGGCACCAAAACTGCTTGTCAGAGAACAAGTTACCAATCTCTTTTCGTGTCTCTGGAAACACCCAGACCCACATCAAGACAGGGTGACGAGGGGCTGGGAGGGACTGGAGATCACGAGCCGGCAAAGACTATTAGTTCCAGACACCATGGGTGAAGGATGTGACATGATCACACAGGCCTTGGGAATTGAGGAGTGTGGAGTCTGATTCCCCATTGGGACATGGATTTGTGTATCTCCACCTTCACTGGGCCTTGTAGGGTGTCTTAAGCGCTATCTCTTGCACGACATGATTAGTTATCTAGGAATTTTTTTGATATTATAAAATCAGTTGAATATATAGCATAGTTATGACCAGACTATATTCCACGCGATGTAAAACAGTATCATGCTTATTAAGAAAGCGTGTATTTTTTGGATTAGGGTGGGGATGGGGGTAATGGTGTACAATGCTACAATACAGTCCAACTCAACAGAATCCAAAATGACAGCAAAATATAACGCATCACAATGCAACGTAATACAAGAGAATACAGTCAAATTTAACGACGTAATACAATACAGTACAACACAACACAACACAGTGAAACACAACACGATACATACTAACACTACAAACACAGTACACATTAACACGATACAATGTAACAATTAAACACAACACAACACAACATATAATAAAAAATATAAATGGCATTAACATGGCACATCAAAGCCACATACGACAACCCAGGCTTACAGAAGGGAACAAAGACTACGGTCATGTACAACATTGAGCAGCATAGCTGACAGTCCAGAATTATAGAGGACACAGCACAAAAGATGGAGGAAGAAGAAGAAAAAGCACAGGCCGTTGGTCCCTGGAGACTGCACGGGGAAGGAGTTGGCAACGACACTCGGGGCAAAGCGAAGACAGGGTGACAGGACTTTGTAGGGATTGGGGATCACAACTTGTCAAAGAGTATTAGTGCCAGACACCTAGACTAAAAGAACCCAAAACATCACACTCACCACTCACCCTGGCCTATTGGTTAGCGTAACGGATTTTCGACTAAGGGGTTTGGGGTTTGAATCTGGGAATTGGGAGGGAGGGATTGCCGATCAGAAGTTGGCAGAGAGTATTAGTGCCAGACACCTTTAATGGGGAAACGACCAGACTCACCAGTCACCATCATGTTGTGGTTAGCATAATGGGCTGAAGACTGGGAGATCGTGGTCTGGAATCCCATCAGTTGTCATAATCACTATAGGGTGTTTTGACCCCAGCTGACTCCTATCCAGAGATGAGCGTGCTTTTTGTTCATTGGAAAGACAAGGACCGCACTGTTGAATGTCATTCTTTTCGTATATTCACCACTGAGGGAGTTGTTTCAACCTCTGACTATCATCGCCTGGTTAAATCGAGGATGTATGAAAACTGACCATATAATACAACATTTACAGGTATCTACAAATAGTTATAGTATCTGTCCACATCTAGGGTGCACGTTCAGCCCACTGTGCAACTCCTTAGTGTCTGAAGGAAGACAATAACCAGTACAAACAAAGGAGATGATATTAAGTAAAATAAAAGGGAGATAGTACACAGGAAAGAAAAGGCAGACAACACACAGTAACTGAAAGGAAATCATATATAGTACAACTAAAGAGAGAGAATGGACAATATAACTAAAGTGAGACAATACAATGCACAACTAAAGGGAGACAATACCAAGTACAACTAATAGGAGATAATGCACTGTATGTCTGAAGGGAGGCATTGCAATTACATCTGAAGGGAGACAATTCACACTATAACTAAAGGGAGACTAATGCATAGTGAAAATACGTGGCAATGCGTGGTATAATTGAGAGGAGACAATATCCAGTAAAACGAAACGGAGACAATACTCAGTATAAAACTAAAGGTAGACAATTCACAGTACAATTAATGGGAAATGAAATCTAGTGAAACTATAGTGAGGCAATAACTATACTCAAAATAAATGGAAACAATATTCAGTACAACGAAACAGAGAGCATATTACTATAGTAACGCAATGTCCAGCACAACTAAAGGGAGATAATTACTACTAGAGACCTTTAGATTACACGTCACGCATCCAAATACGGGTCAGATACGTTACGTACCGACTACGTATCGCATTTTCTCGCGCGATTTTATCGATACGTATCGCTTCGATAGGGACGTGTCTACGTATGGAAGTCCGCTCATACATGCTTTTGCCCGTATCTGGTTTGGGACTGCATATCTCAAGTTTCAAGGTAAGGAATATTTTGGTCGTGTTTTGAAACCCTTTTTCTACCTTGTTATGTATGTCTTTTGTCACTGAGTTGTAAACAATTTATGTACGAGTCGATCAAACGCACCAAGTGTCGGCAAGCAAAAGCCTGCTGCTGGGAAGTACATATGTACGTATCGCCAGCTGAACTAATTAAAATGTCGAACGAGACTTCTGCTCGGAGGCCCGAATCGTCTGCAATTTTTGCTATGAAATGCTATTTTGTGGACGTGAAACGTTAGAAATGTTGTGCGTGACGTCATTTTTTGTTGTTTTTGGTTAGTTGCTGATAAATTTTCGAACGAAAAATGTATAATGAATGCAGCGTTTAAGGAAATTGATCTAGCCTTGCGTTCACTGTCTGGTTTCTCATCAAGATCAAGGCCACATAGGCCTATCCTGGTAAGAGAAGCTGCTGAGGAGCAAGGGTGGACTGTGTTTGCACAGGCGGCAGAAACTGATAGTGGTGATGATGGTTATATATATTATTTATTTATTTATTTATTTATTTATTTATTCATTCATTTATTTATTATCATGATTACAATTATTATTATTATTGTTATCAGTATCATCATCATCATCATCATAATGAATGAATATGTAAACAAATAAAAAGACAAATGAAATGTTTCTTCCTGTTTTCAGATCTAAGTGTTCCCCATGCCAAATCAAGAAATCACACAGCCCAGCTGCATGGTGGTCTACAACCTTGGAGTACCGGCAAGATTAAATACAAAACAGAAGAATAAAGCAAAAAGACTGATTTTGACATTTAGAATGATTAATGTGAAGAGAGAAAATAAAGAAGCCCAGAAGCCGCAGGATGCAAACAATCGCCTGAATGTTAGAAAAACATCTATCTTTCATTGTATTTACACTCATCTCTAATGTTGTTGTAAAAGCAGATTTATACTCAACCGGTGCTAAACAGAAAAGGAAAGGAAGGAATCTTTTACTTCATGTCTGTTCACAAAAAAGGAAGGAATCTTTTATTTAATGTCTGTTGCTAAACAGAAGAATGTTAGAAAAAGCACATATTTATGTTCATTGTATTTACACTTATCCCTAATGCTTTTGGAGGAAGCATTTTAACAAAATGCACCATGTATTGATAAGAGTCCAAAAAGTGGACATAACTGAGATAACATTTGTGAATCATAATATTCACACTGTGGTTGGCTGTGTTGTTTTAATGCTTCCTGTTTGTGCCTCCCCACTGGATCATACTCTTTGTACACAGCCATCGGTAAAACAGATGGAAATTCTTTGTAGACACATCCATGATCTAACACACACACACACACGCACACACACGCATGCACGCACGCACGCACGCACGCACGCACACACACACACACATATATATATATATTGTGTGTGTGTGTGTGGTGTTGGTGTTGTGTGTGTGTGTGTGTGTGTGTATTTGAAATCTAAAGAGAAATTGGCAGATATACTCGCATATGATTATAAAGTTCTGGCCCAGGCTAACCTTGATGAATGATGACAGACTTTATGGTTTTAGGCTTACAGGTTCAGAATTACAGCAAATGGACTTGTATAGTCCACAACGTTCTTTATAAGTTTGGAAATACAAGTTGTGTTGATAATGTTAAAACATTCTTGATGAATTAAGACAAAAGCTCGTTGATTCCTTTTTTTTCAAGACTGGCATTCTTCCCTCGACAACTACGAATTCTATCATGTCAAATTCAAGATGTGAATTGAAGGAAATGTTTCACTAGTTTTAGGACAGAAATTTCACTTTTAAATTGTCACTTTCTACAATACAAACCAACAAATAATAACAGAAACCACAATCGTCCATTTTGTGAAGATAACACAGAAATGGATATTGAGACTGATGTTATGCTAGTCTGCCCTATTCTAACATCCTGAGAGCTGACTTGATTCCAATAAAGTTCTACCGACATGTTTAGATTTACGTTATTAACGGCATGTACCTATGAAACAACAACAACAACAACAAAACTAGCACTATTCGTTTATAAGGCGTTTGATTTTTTTCTTAAATCTCGCATTGATGGCTTGATATGATTCTTTGTACTTGTTTGCTTTATTTCTGATTTTTTTCTTTACCCCTATTGTAATGGGCCAAAGGCCTTTTCAAAAATAAAAGCGTTTGACCTTTGACACATATTACACACACACACACACACACACACACACACACACACACACACACACACACACACACACACACACCACACACACACACACACGCACACACACACACACAATAACACACACACATACACACACACACACCACACACACACACACACACACACACACACACACACACACACACACACACACACACACACACCATATACATATACACGCTTGCGTCGACAATAATCCTGGCTTCTTTTCCCTTTGTCTTCCTTCGCCCACAGAACAAAAGTCCCCCGGGTCCGGCTCTGGCATCAACGACATGAATGATGGATGAGGGGCAGAAAAGGGGGAGGGTGATAGGACAAAGAGCGGATATGGGGGTAATAGGGAAAGAGGGGATCACAGGCCAACATTAATGTCTCTCTACCTTCCCCCTTCTCTCCCAATGCCAGTGTCCAAAAAAACAGGTGATAATTTGTTCTTTATTGCCACCCATTCACAATAACAATTCCACCAGTCTTTCTTCTTTTCTCTCGTTTTTTTTTTATGTAAGAAAGAGGAAGATGATGGGTGGCAAAATACTGGTATGATACACCAACTGAGTAAAGTTCATTCATTTCAGGAATTCCGCAAGTCGCAAGTTCACAACACGAACATTTTCAGGTTTTTTTTTTATTCTTTCTTTCTTTCTTTCTTTCTTTCTTTCTTTCTTTCTTCTCTCTCTTTCTTTCTTTCTTTCTTCTTTCTTTATTTCTTTCTTTCTTCTTTCTTTCTGTCTGTCTGTCTTTCTTTTCTTTCTTTTTTTAAGTCTGTCTGTCTGTTTTTCGTTTCTTTCTTCCTTTCTTTCTCTGTTCCTTTCTTTCTTTCTTTCTTTCTTCATTTACTTATTTATCTTTTCTTAGTTCTAATGTCTGGGCCTGAGGAAGAGGAAGGTTTAAAAAACTGGGAGTGGAAGCATGCGCAGTAAAATTTGAAATTTACAACAATCTCAGCATTTCGTTTTAATTCTCAGCAGAGAAAGTTTATCCAAATATATCCTCACATGAGTATGAATGGATTTCAACCAAAATTTCTAATGTTGTACAGATTTAGAAAAAGAAAATGTTTCGGTAACTAGAACTTTTTGTTGGAAACATTTTGTTCATATTATTACCTCGTTATTCTGCTCTCCCCTATTCCCAAGTTCCCATTGCATTACACGTTTGTTCACGCCCACAGGCACATAGCTGGAATTTTTGGTAATACTTCCGTTGGCTAAAAATCTTTGTACAGATTTTGACTTTTACCTGAAATTCTTTACATTTACATTGAGTTTAGCTAGAATAATTTGTAGCTCGTTCAGTTTTAGTGAGAAGATTTTGTAGATACATAGAGTTACAGCTAGAGTTCCTTGTGGTTACACTGAGTTTAAGTGAGAATGATTTGTAGATACATAGAGTTTCAGCTAGAATTCCTTGTAGGTACAATGAGTTTTAACTAATTTTTTGTCGATGTAATATTAGTTTTGGCTAGAAGGCTTTGGGGGTAATTCAGTTTCAGCTAAAATTCTCTGTAGTTTCTTTCAATTTTTGCTAGAAATCTTTGTAGATACTTTGACTTTCATTTGGCTAGAAGTTTTTGTAAATATATTCGGTTTTAGCTGGAGTTCTTTGTTAGATTATTCAGTTTTAGCGAGAATTTGTTATAGATATATTCAGGTTTAATTATAATTCTGTGTAAATTCATTCAGTTTTAGCTAACATTCTTTGTGGATACCGTTTTCACCAAAACGTTTGATAGAATTCTTTGTAAAAACATTCAGTTTTATTGAGTTTTAACTAAAAACATTATAGATACACGGAATTCTTTATATATAAATTTAGTTTTAGCTAGAAATCTTTGTAGATACACTGACTTTTAAAGGGAATTCTTGGTCGATAAATTCAGTTTTAGCTATTATTCTTCGTAGATATTCAGGTTTAACTAGAATTCTTTGTTGACATATTTAATATTAGCCACAAATATCAATAGATACATTCAGTTTTAGCTAAAAAAATCTTTGTAGATACATTCAGTTTTAGTCGTAACTAATTATAGATACACTGAGTTTATGCTGTAAATGTGAGATAGATCAAATTTTAGGTACAAATATTTGAAGATGTATGATTTTGAGTTGAAAATATGTAGAAACACTAAATTTTAGCAAACAATTTGTAGATACACTTAACTTCAGCTAAAATGTTTCTTAGGAACATTTAATTTGAGCTTGAAATCTTGGTAGATGCACTAAATTTGAGCTAGAAATTTTTGTAGGTGTATTGAATTTCAAGATGAAATATTTGTCGATGCACTGCATTTGAGCTATAATGTTTGTGGATAAACTTAATTTTATCTAGAAAGCTTTGTAGACGCACTGAATTTGGCCTTAAATATCTCTATATCTTTAACAATACACTGAATTTAAAGTAGAAGCATGTGCAGATAAACTGAATTTGAACCGGAATTATTTCCAGGAAAACTGAACTTGAGCTTGAAATCTTTACGGATAAATTGAAACATTCATAGATGAAATTGAGCTTGAACTCTTTGCAGATATATTGAATTCGAGCTAGAAATCTTTGCTGATAAATTGAATTTGAGCTAGACATATTCGTAGATAATTTGAATTTAAGCTGGACATATCTTCAGATAAACTAAAACTGACATAGAAATATTTGCAGATGAATCAAATTTGAGCCAGAAATCTTCCTGGAAATTTTCAGTTCCAGGTGGAAAGAGTTCCTCAGATGCAACAAACAACAAACTGTATGAGGGATGAAAGGCAGAGATGTGGAAGAGGGGGGGGGGGAACTAAGAGGGGGAGGATCGTGGTTGGAGATTGTCACAGGCTCAGTGTTAATGTCTCCAGCTGTTTCCCAGTGGACCAAAACAGTGGGTAATTTGTTCTGCACTGTCAATAATTACAACACAAAACCCCTCTGCTCTCCTTTATTCTTGCGTTTTCGGCTTCAGAAGAAACAAAAACGTACAGACTATTAGCTAATTGTTGTGAAAGGCGAATTAGTGTTATAGGATAACTAGTGTGGTAAGCTAATTGATATGACAGGATAAATGATGTGATAGGCTAACTGGCGTAATAGGCTAATTAATGTGATAGGCTAATTGGTGTGTTATACACTAGTTGGTGTGACAGGTTAATTCATGTCCTGGGTGGATTAGTGGATGTGATAGGCTAAGTGGTGTTATAGGATAGTTGGTGTGACAGGCTTATTGCTGTGATGTGATAATTGATAGGATGGGATAATTAATGTGACAGGATACTTGGTGTGATAGACTGGTTAGTATGATAGGACAGTTGGTGTGAAGGGATAATTGGTGTGACAAAACAATTGGTGTGGTAGGAAAATTAGTGTGATAGGATAATTGGTGTGATAGGATGACGAGTGTGATAGGATAATGGGTGTGATAGAATACTTGGTGAGGTAGGATGATTGATGTGATAGGATGAGTAGTGTGATACGATAAGTGGTGTGATAGCATAACTGATGTCATAGGATGATCGGCCTGATAGGATAATGGGTGTGATAGATAGTTGGTGTGATAGGACGGTTGATTTGATAGAACAATTGGTTTGTTAGGATGATAGGGCTATATGTGTGATAGGACAATTGGTGTGATAGGAGGATTGGTGTGGTAGGCTAATTAATGTGATAAACTAATTCATGTTATATGCTATTTGGTGTGCTAGGTTAATTGATGTGATGGGATGATTGGGGTGATAGGCTAATGGATGTGATATGCTAAGTGGTGTTATAAGATAACTGGTCTGATGGGATAATTGGTGTGATAAGCTAATTGATGTGAAATGCTTAGTGGTGTTATAAGATAATTGGTCTGATCGGATGATTTGGATGATAGGCTAATGGGTGTGATATGCTAAGCGGTGTTATAAGATAACTGGTCTGATGGGATAATTGGTGTGATAATCTAATCGATTTTAAAGGCTACTTGGTGTTATAAGATAATTGGTGTGGTGGGACAATTGGTGTGATAAGCTGATTGATGTGATCGGCTGAATGGTGATAGATGATGATTGATGGGATGGGATGATTGGTACGACAAATTTGTATGATAAATTGGTTGGTATGATAGGACAATTGGTGTGATAGGATAATCAGTGTAATAGGATGATTAGAGGGATAAGCTGATTGGTGTGAGAGCATAATTGGTATGATAGAATGGTTGGTGTGATATGATAAGTGGTGTGATGGGATGACTGGTCCAAAGAATAGTAGATGTGACAGGACCATTGGTGTGATAAGACAGTTAGTTTGATAGGAACATTGGTTTGATAGGATGAAAGGACTACTGGTGTGATAGGATAATTGGTGTGAGGGGACAATCGGTATGCTAGGACAATTGGTGTGATAAGACAATTGGTGTGATATGATGACTGGTGTGATATTCAAAGCTAAAGGGACACAATATGCAGTACCACTAAAAGGAGGTCATATCTAGTCAAATCAAAGGGAGACAGTATCAGTCAAATTTAAAGAGATGCAATATTCCATAAACTAAAAAGAGACAATACCTCGTAAAATTAAAGGAAGGTAATATCCAATAAAACTAAAGGGAGACAATATCCACTTAACCTGAAGAGAGGCAATTCCCAGTGAAATTAAAGGGACGTAATGTCCAATAAAGCGAAAGGCAGATACCAAATAAAATAAAAGAGAGACAATATCAAGCACAACCAAAAAGAGACATACCAAGTAAAACTGAACGGAAGCATCCAAACCTGCACAAAATCTCAATGTTTCTTTATCCTCATCGTAGCCCCCTTTTTCCCAAAAATGAATAGATAAAAGATAAACAAAAATAGTAATAAATAAATAATAATAAATGAATAAATGAATAAACAAATAAATAAGTAAATAGATATATGAATAAATAAATAAATAAATAAATAAAGTAAATAAATAAATAAATAGATAAGAAAAAGAAATAAAATATTACACCCAAGAAAATCAATGAAGATAAGTAAATGCGTAAAGAAAATCCACCATTGTTAAAGGACATTTCAACAAAATGTACCATGTAGTGATAGGTTTGGTTAAAAGTATCTGATGACTGAGATAACTCCTGTGAATCATCATAGTCACACTGTGATTGGCTTTGTTATTTGACTGCTTCCTGTTTGTGATTTCCAGAGTCAGACTTTCTGTAGACATCCATCGGTAAAATAGCTGGAAATTCTTTGCAGAAACATTCATTTCATATTCTCTCTCTCTCTGTGTCTCTCTGTCTGTCTGTCTGTCTGTCTGTCTGTCTTCTCTCTCTTTCTCTCTGCCCTCGCTCCCTCCCTCCCTCTCTCTCACTTTCACACAGCACACGGGCACATTCCAACCGCAGCCATAACGGTGACCTCTTTTCCCTCTGTCTTCTTACGCTAATAGAAAAAAGTCTCTCAGGTCCGTCTCTGGCATCATGGATATGAAAGATGGATGAGAGACAGCGAGGGAGAAGAGGACAAAGAAGATGGGTGATGGAGAGGAAAGGTTGTCACTGGCCCAGTGTAAATGTCTCCCTACCCCCCCCCCCCCCTCACCCATTCTTCCAGTAGGGAGGGTGGTTCGTGCTTCTTCGTCCCACGTTTACAACCAAGAAAACATACCGCTCTTTCTTCTTCTCCCGGCGGTTTTGGCCAGTGTAAGAGAAGGCTGTCAGGCTACAAGTAACAGATAGGCTAAGAGGTGCGATAGGCTACTTGTTGTGATAGTCTTAAAGATGTTATAGCTTAACGGGTGTGATAGGCTCATCGGTGTGATAGGTTTATGAGTGTAATAGGCTAATTAGTGTGGTAAAGAGGTGTCGGTAGGAGGCAAGCAGGAACAGCGGAGTCCCACATGGGATGAAGGGTCATTCATTGTCACCCCACCGTTCAATACAAAAAGTTATGGCTGCCCTCACACCCACCACCCTCGCCACCCTGTCCTTAAGTGCTAATGGCGGCCAGCAGAGTGTGAGTTCTCTGTCATTCTGATATTATGGTTGTGAGGCCTGGTTGGCGCAGAGCTAAGGTTTCCTCTCATTAACGTGACTTCATGGGCTGAGAGTTGGCTTCAGCAATATTTGGAAAGACAGAAATGGACAGAAGAGCACTGCATCTTTTGAAACAGGCCGTTATGTCATCGATGTCAGTACCCATGTTTGAGTCTTTCTGTTCGTTCCATCCTTGCAGCATGCAGCATTATCCGTTACAGTTCACATTTATTAAACACTGAACAAACGTGTGACGAGCCTTCCAGTACAGCATCATCACCAAACAAAAACTATTAGAACTGTATTTTTCCGCCATACTTTATGGTTCAGTGTGCTGGAGGATGACAGAACAACCTTAGCCATAGAAAGAATCACTGAAGATTTATAAGAATCTTTTGGCTCAGTATCATCTCTGACCAACAACTACTTACCCAGTACAGTTTTAGACTTGCAAGATTAACGGTGAGCATGGTTTTTAACTATTGTCTTTTATCTTAATCTGGTTGTCGTTTTAGACGTGGTGTTCACCCTGATAAAACTTTAGTAGTTGGTTGGGCTATAAGCAATATCAACTTGAACTTGAGCCCAGTACAGTCAAAACAGTATGAACAAGTATCATCATGAAGAAATAGTGGATATAGATCGGACATGTCATCCGAGGAGAGCAGGCTACCTTTCACTGGACACCAGAAGAAAGACAAGCGATGAAGACGAATGGACAGCAGGCAATGACTAGTAAAACTCAAGGCCTTCAAACACACATGGTGTACCATAAAGAATGGCGCATCTTCGTTACCGCCTGACATGTCAATGGCACAATGGGCATTCTCTCACCTGTCTCACCTGTCTCACCTGTCGGCGTCACCGGGTTTGGTGTTGGCCGCTGCACTTTTTGACACCACCATCTCCCTCCAGGCCGCTCTACCTTGACTTTTGTGAACAATTTCTTGAATAATTAGGTCACTGATGTTGGTAATGTTCTCGATGTATGAGATGGGAGGTCTGCCTTTCTTCCTTTTTGCCTGTTTTTCCTTGAAAGATGGTTGCCATGAGGTTCGTATTCGTGCTGCGTGACACATGGCCAGTGTGTTTTAGTCTTCTCTTGTTGATGTTTACTGGTACTTTTCTGGTGGTATCAAGTTCTTCCAGGACAGTTTCATTAGTTCTTCTATATCTGTCCATTTGACACGTAGTAGTCTCCTATAAAACCACATCTCTGTTGCCTCAATTCTTCTGTAATCAGTTTTTCTCAGAGTCCAGGCTTCGCTGCCATAAATCATGACTGGCCAGATCAAGCCTTTTAAAACTTATCATGGGCACAAGTTTTCACGCAACAGTGATGTCCATAACAACTATGAAATATGTTGAGCCCGCTGATCCTACACGCATCGTATTACTAACAGACACTAAACTCCAACAAATGGGTCAGTCTACTTCAGTTCAGACCCATTTACCAAGGATTATTTAGTCACCACTGATGACTTGTCCACAAACCCTTGCTATTTGTCATGATCCTGTGAAGCCCTCTGTGACTTGGCGAATTAAGGTCATCCATCTATGTACAATGTCGTCTCATCTCTTTTCTTGTCAACTGTATGTCCCTCTGGTATGGTGCTTTGACGGATTTTCTGTGACCCATCTTCTACACTGCTTCACTGGCCCCGTACCGCTCATTTCAGCTCTCCAATACACTACTGATCATGGTGATCAGTGAAAAACATGAAATCCCCTCATGCAAAATAACAGCAAATGGCACAACCTTGACACAGGTTAATACGTTCAAATACCTGGGAACGGTCATTTCATCAGACAGCAGATGCACATCAGAAATAACCGGCAGAATCGGCCAAGCAAACACAGCATTCAAGAAGATGACAAACATTCTCACCAACAAATGCCTATCAATTAACATCAGAAAGAGAGTCCTTGAATGTTATATAGAACCAATATTGTTGTACGGATGCGAGAAAAGCCAGAGCAAGATTGAGGCAGCCGAGATGTGGTTTCTAAGAAGAATGTTGAGAGTTCCATGGACAGCAAAGAAAACAAACGAGACAGTCTTGATGGAGGCAGACACAAGTAGATCACTCATAAGGAAGATTAGGAAAAGACAAGCAACATTTATAGGCCATTTTATGAGGAAGGGGGATTTGGAGCACCTGGTCACAACGGGAAAGCTGGAGGGAAAAAGAGCACCAGGTAGACCCAGGGAGAGAATGCTGGACGGACTTGCAGAGTGGCTGGGGATGAGGAGGGTGAGGGAGATGCTGGGGGCAACGAGAGACAGAGATGGTTGGAAGTCCATGATCGCCAACGCCATGCGGCAGGGCACCTGATGATGATGATGATGAATACACTACTATACCACTGTCCATTTAATCAACATCTCAGTGCCTCTTTTCACTCACCAACATACTTTAAGCCTACCTGTATTGTGTTTTCACTTCACCGGCCGTCATTGTTTCCTCAAATTTCATTCAGCCAAGGTTTCAGAGTCAGGAAGTCTTTGAAGAGCTGTTGATAATTTCAAACTTCTATGGGGCTATTCAACTGAGGAGGCTGTGCACAGTTGTCGGATCATTTCAATGGAATTCAGTGTTGTCTGTTTTGGGTGTGTTATGGTTTTTGCAAGGCTTCTTCTTCTTTTTGATCTTCTTCCCGTTCTCTTTAATCGATCTTCTTCCACTTCTTCTTAACTGATCTTTCTTGTTCTTCTTGTTCTTGTTGTTGTTCGTCGTCTTCTTCTTGTTCTTGTTGTTGTTGTTGTTTTTCTTCTTCTTCTTCATTGATCTTCTTCTTGTTCTTCTTCTGCTTCTTCTTCTTGTTCTTCTTCTTCTTGTTCTTCTTCTTCTTTTTCTTCTTCTTCTTCTTCTTCTGCTTCTCCTCCTCCTCCTCCCCCATTTCCTCCTCCTCCTCCTCCCCCTCCTCCTCCTCATCCTTCTTCTTCTTCTTCTTCTTCTTCTTCTTCTTCTTCTTCTTCTTCTTCTTCTTCTTCTTCTTCTTCTTCGTCTTCTTCGTCTTCTTCTTCTATTTCTTGTTTTTCTTCTTCTTTCTTTACTCTGTGAAGAATCGTTTTGTTGCTGCACTAAAGAACTCTTCACCAGATTCCTTCAGATATGTCGGGTGTGTGCCAAAGCCTGGGTGTCTGCAAATGGTTTCTCGGTCCATTCCGCAACGTTGTCAGTAGTCATCGTTTTTTTGTTGTTGTTGTTTTTTTCCTGTCTGCCTGTTCGTCCATCTCCCTCCCTCCCTCAAAATTCCCTGGAGGATTGATTTAGCCAGGCCAATGGACCTTGTTACATGGCCATACCAACGTATCTTTCTGTCCTTAACTGATGTCAGCAGATCTTCATATGGTCCAGTGTGCTGCTTGATGGTTTAGCGTATGTCCTTTGGCGATATGATCAGTATGTCTGATTTTTATTTCTTGCGATAACATCTCGTTTCCATGGTTTGGGTTTGTCTTTCCAGATGCGTTATGAGGGTCCATGTCTGGCGTGCGCACAGGAGGATGTACACCTGCGCATGGAAGAGCCTGATCTTGTGTTTGATGGATTTGTTCCTGTCCTTCCATACAGGTTTCAGCCTGGACAGTGTTGTCGTTGTATTTGCTGCTCTTGTGAGGATGTTTGGTTTGTGTGTGATGGATTTCAGATAAGTGAACAGTTAAACAGTTCTTAGCTTGTCCACGGACAGTTACGTCAGTGGCGATGTGAGTATTGTGGCTGGCCATCAGTTTGGTCTTCTAAGTCTAGATGATCTTGAAACATGGCATGCCATCTAGATGATTTTGAAACATGGCATGCCATCTGGATGATCTTGAAATATGGCATACAATCTAGATGATCTTGAAACATGGCATGCCATCTAGATGATTTTGAAATATGGCATACAATCTGGATGATCTTGAAACATGGCATGCCATCTAGATGATTTTGAAATATGGCATGCCATCTAGATGATCTTGAAACATGGCATAGCATCTAGATGATCTTGAAATATGGCATACCATCTAGATGATCTTGAAACATGGTGGTACCATCTAGAATATAGATGATCTTAAAAACGTGCCTTTATCATTACATCCTTTCTCTTCTTGCCCCCCTCCCCTCACACACACACACACACACACACACTCTCTCTCTCTCTCTCTCTCTCTCCCTCTCTCTCTTTCTCTCTCTCTACCCATGTTCACTTCACTGAAGCTCTCTCTCTCTCCCTCTCTCTCTTTCTCTCTCTCTACCCATGTTCACTTCACTGAAGCACGAAAACAATATCCACCACCATCTTTCTTATAATTTCATCCATCTACTCAGTCACCACTTCAGTTCCAGACGAAGAAAAGAAAGAAGAAAAAGACATTAAAACAAGGACAACTTTAACACAAACAGGACAGGTATGTCGCCAACAGCATAAACGCAGAACCAATATTAAATTGCAATAATAACAATCATCATATTAAATTGCAGTAGTACTACTCATATTAAATGGCAGTAGTAACTATCATCATATCAAATTGCAATATTAATAATCATCAATGATGGCCAATGGTTTGTTTTCTGTTCGTACAGACTATTTTCACAGTGATGTGATGGGTTTGTGGGGTAGACTGGAACACAAAATTTTGTAAAAGCACTAATGTTCATATGTGAAAGCTTGATGGCGTTAAAAGCTGGGCAAACATCATAAAACATCAGAAGACACAGAATTTTGTGTGTTTGGCTGGCACATGTTTTCATTGCGCACGGTATAACGCTTTCTTGCCCGGCAGCTTTGTTTAGTTTGATGTTTTCTAAAGCCCTGAGCACCTCCTCGTCATTCACTTCAATCCTGCCCCCCTCCCCTCACACACACACACACACACACTCTCTCTCTCTCTCTCTCTCTCTCTCTCTCTCTCCTCTCTCTCTCTTTCTCTCTCTCTACCCATGTTCACTTCACTGAAGCACGAAAACAATATCCACCACCATCTTTCTTATAATTTCATCCATCTACTCAGTCACCACTTCAGTTCCAGACGAAGAAAAGAAAGAAGAAAAAGACATTAAAACAAGGACAACTTTAACACAAACAGGACAGGTATGTCGCCAACAGCATAAACGCAGAACCAATATTAAATTGCAATAATAACAATCATCATATTAAATTGCAGTAGTACTACTCATATTAAATGGCAGTAGTAACTATCATCATATCAAATTGCAATATTAATAATCATCAAATTAAATTGCAATAGTGATAAGCATTATATTCAATTGCAATAGTAATAATCATTATATTAAACTGTAGTAGTGGTAATAATCGTATGAAATTGCATTAGTAATAATCATCATATGAAATTGTAGTAAAAGTAATCATCATATTTAATTGTACTAGTACTAATCATTATATTAAATTGGAGAAGTAATAATCATCATATTAGACTGCAGTAGTAGTAATCATCATATTGAATTTTAGTAGTAACAATCATCATATGAAATTGCATTAGTAATAATCATCATATGAAATTGTAGTAAAAGTAATCATCATATTTAATTGTACTAGTACTAATCATCATATAAATTGCAGTAGTAATAACCATCATATTAGACTGTCGTGGTAATAATCATCATATTGAATAAATTGTAGCAAAAATAATCATCATATTAAATTGTAGCAATAATAATCATATTAAACTATAGTAATAATTATCATCATATGAAATTGCAGTAGTAATAATCATCATATCAGATTGTAGTAGTAATGATCATCATATTGAATTATAGTAATGATAACCATCACATTACATTGTAGTAGTAATAAACATATTACAGTGGTAATAATCGTCACAATAAATGTATTGTAGTAGTAAGACCTTGCCAGGGTTCATGTGCAGGCTTAAGGATCTTTTCTATCACATTGCATCAGTGGCGTCATCCGCATTGAATTTGTTCTGAGTAGACGTAGTCTTGGGAGACTAAAACTGAAACTGGACTTCAGATACATTGTTAGCTACAGTATTCAGCTATGTACAGACTGAAATGTTCGCCCGAAAATGAACCACATCTGTAACTGACAGATCTTTGTCTTCTTCAGATGAACCGTCAGCCCCCAGATCTATAGCAATCCATCTTGAAACAGGATGTCAAACCATCTCAGAAACAACCACTGATACAGTTCAATATTCGTGGTCACTGTGACCCGTAACGTACAGCCATCTTCAACTTCAGCGGCCTGTTTTCACAACTTTTTACCAGAATGTGCCCAAAAACTGTAAAAAAAAAAAGTAAATAGCTAAAGAAAGAAAGGAAGATATATAAATAGATCAAAAGATAGATAAATAGATTAATTAATTATTTAAGTAATGAAATTATTTTTTAATGACAAATCGATGAAAAGCTGAGGTGAAATGAAAGTACGAAAATAAAAACAAATTATCAATTCACGAATGGCCCTGAAATCTTTCCTGGTACTCTAAGTTTTTTTTTATACGGAGAGAGAGAAAGGGGGGGGGGGAGAGAGACAGACAAGAGACAGACAGACAGACTAGACAGACAGACAGACAGGGACAGAGACAGAGAGACAGACAGGAAGACAGACAGAGTCAGAGAGACAGAGAAAGTGACAGACAGACAGACACAGAGAGAGGAAGAGAAGGGGGATATAAGATATGATTGCTTGGTGACAATCAGCGTTACATACAATGCCACCAAAAAAAATCCAAAGAGAACATGGACATCAACCAACGTTTCAGAAATGATTCTCTTCTACTGAACTGTGAACCCTCAATTCCCACCGGCCTTGCTACCTCTACCCCACCCCACCCCCACCCCACCCCACACGCACCTCTCTCTCTCTCTCTCTCTCTCTCTCTCTCTGTCTCTCTCTCTCTCTCTGTTTCTTTTTTTTTTATTCTTTGTC
>JAPXFY010000016.1:38157465-38162465 GCA_030674185.1 Monoplex corrugatus
GCTCTCCATCTTCCTGTATTTCGTACATCATCATCATCATCATCATCATCATCATCAGTGCCTTGCCGCATGGCGTTGGCGATTATGGACTTCCATCTGTCTCTATCACTTGTTGCCTCAAGCATCTCTTCCACCCTCCTTGTCCCCAGCCACTCTGCAAGTCCTGTATTACATGTGAGATTTATCTCTGTCTGTCTTTATCGCTAATGCTTGATGCAAAGAAATCAATATTTCATTAAAAGTCATGTTTTATTTCTTTGACATTTCATGTGTTACGGTTCGTCCGTTTTTATCATAGCGTCACAGTGGAAGTGTTTCTCCTCTCCCACTTTTCTTTCTACAGCTTTCTTCACTTTCTTCTTCTTCATTTTTATTGCTTAGGTTATCTGTGTAGAATAGCAAGGGTTAGCTGCAAGACAGATCTAATATTTGTGTGTGTGTGTGTATGTATGTATATATGTATGTACATATGTATATGTGTATATATCTATATATGTATATATATATATATATATATATGTGTGTGTGTGTGTGTGTGTGTGTGTGTGTGTGTGTGTGTGTGTGTGTGTGTGTGTGTGTGTGTGTGTGTGTGTGTGTGTGTATAAATGACAAAATTAGGCAAACACCTATATCATTGTATGTAATTTTTTAACTTATTCATTTATATATTTATTGATTAAGATTTGTTTTCGAAGAGACTTCTTAGGCTTATTGACTTGTTTCCGGTCCGAAATGTGAAACTGAAATCAGAAAAAGGCAGTTTCAGAATATCAAATGTCACGGCGCTAACAATAATAAAATAACTCCGTGTGTGGTGTGTGTCGTGCTTCAGTGCTTATTGTGTGTGTGTGTGTGTGTGTGTGTGTGTGTGTGTGTGTGTGTGTGTGTGTGTGTGTATGCTACAGTGCTTCATATGTGTGTGTGCGTGTGTGTGTATGTGTGTGTGTATGTGTGTGTATGTGTGTGTGTGTGTGTGTGTATGCTACAGTGCTTCATTTTTGCGCTATATAAATATTGTAATTATTATTATTATATGTGGTGGTGTGTGGTGTGTGTGTGTGTGTGTGTGGTGTGTGTGTTAGTGTGTGTGTGTATGCTACAGTGCTTCATATGTGTGTGTGGATGTGCATGCGTGTGTGAATGTGTGTGTGCGTGCGTGCATGTATGTCTGCGTGTGTGTGTGTGTGTGTGTGTGCGTGGTGTGTGTGTGTGTGTGTGTGTGTGTGTGTCGTGTGTGTGTGAGTGCGCGCACGCATGCGTGCGTGCATGTATGTCTGCGTGTGTGTGCGTGCGTGTGTGTGGTGTGCGCGTAAGTGCGTGCGTGTGTGTGGTGTGTACGTGTGTGTGTGTGTGTGTGTGTGCGCGCGCGCGCGCGCGTGTGTGTGTGTGTGTATGTGAGTGCTACAGAATGTAAAATCTCTATGTTATAAATGTTATAATCCTTGTGAATGTGTGTGTAGGCGTGCACGCACGCGCGCGTGTGTGTATGTGTGTGTGTGTTTAACAGAACGTAATGTTTGTGTGCTACGTGTGTTACAGACCCATACGTATGCGCCCGCATCGAGCAGCACGGCAAAGTCATCGCAGAGCGGCAGACACGCATGCGCAAGAAAACAGGGGTCCCTGTGTTCCGGGAGTGGTTTGAGGTTCGTCTGTCCTGTTGTCCTGAGGACCTGCGACATACCGGGGTCCGATTCCGGGTTTTTGACCACGAGCGACTGCGGCAGGACCCTGTGCTGGGAGAAGTGTGGCTGGGCAGTGGTGCACGTGAGGAGAGTGTGCTCACGCACTGGCAGGAAATGATGCACGCGCCAGGCCGGAAGTTACGTCGCTGGCACTACATTCTCAGCGCGGAAGAAACAGCGTCTTAGTCGTGGCGTGGTGTGCAGATTTCTTGTGGGCTTGGAATTTGTTCATCTGGTGTTGTGCAGATTTCTTGTTGATTTCGTTCGTTCATCTCGTGTTGTGACAGTTTTGTTTGTTTGTTTTTTTCCTCTCTTCCTCTTTCCTTCCTTCCCGTAGTTTTCAATATCTCCCTTTTGAAAAGAGCATGGTGAAATGATCAAGCCACTCCGTTCTGTTCCTGTTTCTGTGTACTTGTTGTAATAGAGGTGTGTGTGTGTTTGTGTGTGTGTGTTTGTGTGTGTGTGTGTGTTTGTGTGTGTGTTTGTGTGTGTGTGTGTGTTTTGTGTGTGTGTTTTTGTGTGTTTGTGTGTTGTGTGTGTGTGTGTGTGTGTGTGTGTGTGTGTGTGTGTGTGTGTGTGTATGCGTGTGTAGGCATAAGTGAGCGTTTATGTGTGTGCATGACTGTGTCTGTAAATGTGTGCGTGTTTGTGTGTGTGGGTGTGGGTGTGTGTGCGTGTGTGACTGTATCTATGTATTTGCGTGTATGTATGTGCGAGTACGTGTGCGTTTGCATGTGTTTGCGTGTGCGTTTGCATGTTTGTCTGTGTGTGTGTATATGTGAGTATGTTTTGTCTGTGTGTGTGTATATGTGAGTATGTTTGTCTGTGTGTGTGTATATGTGAGTATGTTTGTCTGTGTGTATGTCTGTATGAGAGATCATCATGAATCTTGCTAGAAGAGACAGAGTGTGCGTGCGTGTGTGTGTATATGTGTGTGTGTGTGTGTGTGTGCGTGCGTTATTTCAACGATAAGATTACAGAAGTTTCATGCCATGTCAGACAGTGCAGTTGGATGATTGGATTCTGTGGGACTCAGACAACCAGCGTGCTGCCTCCCCCTACTCGACATTTACATATCATGATCAAATCAAAATGGTCAGGTTACCCAGACATGTATCCATTTACAAGCAGATCTGTATCGGTACAGAGCAGAATCTGTAAAACGCTAAGCTGAAAAACATCAAAATGATTGTAACATTAAGATAGACAGCGAACGGACCAATTTTCATGTTGCAGGTCGGAATTGAACTGTAGTTATCCAATCTTGAAATAAGATTTCTATCATTGAGCCACACAGTCTTCAAAGAAGAAGCGAAAGAATGAGGAGAAGAGGAGAAGAACAAAATAACAAAGAGGCAAAAGAGTGTGCAGAAGAGTTTCACGCCTGTTCAGACAATACAATTAGATAATTGGAATCTGTAGCACTCAGACAGCTAGCGTGTTGTCACCATACTCGATATATCTGATCCCAGGGAGCACTACAGCCTTCTGGCTGTGCACGCTAAAGATCCCATGCCAGTTTGAAAATCGTGAAGAGGACATTCGCCCGGCTGCCGTGGTATAAAACATTGGAGGGATAGGTTCATTTCCCAGGTTCTTGCCTTTGAAGACGAGTTAGCCTTCTTGCCTTTCTGAAGTCTTGGTATCATTGGGTGGCGCTGCACTGTGGCGATATGCTCTCGATGGGAAGAGCAGCCCGAGTTTCATATGGTAAATCCATTGTGACAAGCAAAAAAAAAAAAAAGGATATGAATATGGAGAGCATTACAGTTCGTTGTCTGAAACGGATTATAACGGTTTGGGGAAATATGTTAAACATTTCGTTCTAGAAAGATCGTGATAAACATTAATAACGTTAAAAGTAAAAGAACATTCTTTGTCCAGCCTGTGCACAGGAAGTGATATGAGCAATATAGCAAAGCGTCATTGTGTCAGTCTCACTACAAGAAGTACTTTTCAGGTACAATCGCAATACAAAGTTTGTCTGAGTTATCTCCCTTACATGCCCCCTCGCCCGCCCCGCCCCCCCTCCCCTCCGTCTCCCCGCACACTCACACAAACCGAATAATTTGAATAGAAACAATCGAACAAATACTCATGTGGCCTGACCATCTGGTCATATTTCATGTTGATTCTGTGTTGGTTTTGTTTACGTGAAAAAAACATCGCTTGAGAGGCAGACGAGAACGAATGTCTGTATGTTCTGGCCACCCCGTTGTGGTGTAGGTTTTCTTCTGTGTTGAAATGTGACGATGTTTATGCGGAATAATAAAGAACCGTAGGACGGTTTATGTGGCTTGACCACCCGATTATGTTTCATGTTGGCATCTGCACTGACAGTCGGCGATGATTTTTACATTGTGGGCTGTTCCATGATCATTGAGGAGAGAGGAATGAGGATTGTTATGGTTGGCGAGTGAGGATTGTTATGATTGACGACAGGTGAGTGAGGATTGTTATGATTGACGACAGATGAGTGAGGATTGTTATGGTTGACGACAGTGAGTGAGATTGTTATGATTGACGACAGATGAGTGAGGATTGTTATGGTTGACGACAGATGAGTGAGGATTGTTACGATTGACGACAGATGAGTGAGGATTGTTATGGTTGACGACAGGTGAGTGAGGATTGATATGATTGACGACAGATGAGTGAGGATTGTTATGGTTGACGACAGATGAGTGAGGATTGTTATGATTGACGACAGATGAGTGAGGATTGTTATGATTGACGACAGATGAGTGAGGATTGTTATGATTGACGACAGATGAGTGAGGATTGTTATGATTGACGACAGATGAGTGAGGATTGTTATGATTGACGACAGTGAGTGAGGATTGTTATGTTGACGACAGATGAGTGAGGATTGTTATGATTGACGACAGATGAGTGAGGATTGTTATGATTGACGACAGATGAGTGAGGATTGTTATGATTGACGACAGATGAGTGAGGATTGTTATGATTGACGACAGATGAGTGAGGATTGTTATGGTTGACGACAGATGAGTGAGGATTGTTATGATTGACGACAGGTGAGTGAGGATTGTTATGGTTGACGACAGATGAGTGAGGATTGTTATGGTTGACGACAGATGAGTGAGGATTGTTATGATTGACGACAGATGAGTGAGGATTGTTATGGTTGACGACAGATGAGTGAGGATTGTTACGATTGACGACAGATGAGTGAGGATTGTTATGGTTGACGACAGATGAGTGAGGATTGATATGATTGACGACAGATGAGTGAGGATTGTTATGATTGACGACAGTGAGTGAGGATTGATATGATTGACGACAGATGAGTGA
>JAPXFY010000016.1:38169965-38199965 GCA_030674185.1 Monoplex corrugatus
ATGACTTACACACTCTTTGACGTCATCATCATCATGTTCCCTGCCATCACACACAGACATGACTTACACACTCTTTGACGTCATCATCATCATGTTCCCTGCCATCACACACAGACATGACTTACACACTCTTTGACGTCATCATCATCATGTTCCCTGCCATCACACACAGACATGACTTACACACTCTTTGACGTCATCATCATCATGTTCCCTGCCATCACACACAGACATGACTTACACACTCTTTGACGTCATCATCATCATGTTCCCTGCCGCATGGCGTTGACGATGATAATCCTCCATACGAATTTATCCCTCGTCACTGCAAGTATATCTCCCAGCTTCTCTGTCCTCAGCCACCCTGCAAGTCCGTCCAATATTTTCTCCCTGGGTCTACCTGCTGCTTTCTTTCCCTCCAGCTTTCCTGTTGTAATTAGGTGGTCTAATTTCTCTTGCCTCATAAAATGTCCTATAAATGTTCCTTGCTCTTTCTCTAATCTTCTTCATTAATGTTGTTTATGCGTCTGCGTCCTTCAAGACTGTTTCGTTTGTTTTCTTTGCTGTCCATAGATCTTTGATGTACATATTTGATATTCTGTGTGCGTATACACACAAAGAGGGGTTAGGCATTCACAGGTCTGCTTTCGTGTTGATTTGGGAGATGGAAAAAATCTCCACCCTTTATCCACCAGGCGGGACGTATACGGTATACAAGCAGAATTGAACCTCGACATTCCGAATGGGTGTCCGAAGCCATATCCACATGCATATCACGCCCATCACTAATGTTTTAATCAGGGAAGATGGAGCTCACTGGTCCTGGCAAGGCTGTCCGTGTAGGAGAGGGAACAGTCTGATTTAACAAACTAACGAAGTGTCAGTGACAGCAACAAATCTTGAACAGGTCAGACTCTGGGTCCATATAACTATGCTCTGAGCCTCAGGTAATTGTTCACATACGACAACTATGTCCATAGTTTAGATAATTGTCTACACACCATAACTATGTCCATAGTTTAGATAACTGTCCACACATCATAACTATGTCCATACCCTGGGTAACTGTCCATACATCACAACTAGGACTCATCAAACATACCACTGAGGAAGATTCTGCAGCCAGAGGCCAAAAGACAGTCTTCCAATTCCCGACAACAAAGCTGTTTGCTTCTTTCCACAATGACATCCTGACCAGGGTGCAAGAGATCCAAGTCTCTCCCTTCACGAAATGATGTGACACAGGGAGGTGTTCTGGCACCCACACTCTTCTCCGTCCTCTTTGCAGCCAAATGGAACATTGTCCAGCGGTTGACACTTTTTTAGCTGTGTGCAGCAACGGTGATGGTGTATCTCGAACGGCTGTTGATTACAAATGCGGGATAGACTGTTATTCGTTTCCTGATACATCACTAGTATAAAAAAAAATATAGACTGGATAAAAACATAGTCTAGGTAGGACTTCAGGATGTGGCCAGCTCGTGGGTTTATGTGCAGCTTTGTGCCATGGTCACCATACACGTGTCACCTGTGACGTTATTGCATATGAAATTCGTTCCGAGCGCGAAGACGTCGTCTTGTGAAACTGAAGCTGAAATTGCAGCAATGCTGATTGATGAATTCAGATATTTGACAAATCAGGTCCAGTTCACATGGACATCTATTTAACCTGCAGAGACTCTAAGCCCAAACTGAAGTGCTCAAAGTTGTACTGCGGAAAATGTTCTCTTTTCCACAGCCTGATACACATAGAGAACATCCAACATATCGTCACATCGTTGACATAGTCCATTAATAGGACACTGTCCTGCCAATAGGTGTGTGTGTGTGTGTGTTGTGTGTGTGTGTGTGTGTGTGTGTGTTGTTGTGTGTGTGTGTGTGTGTGTGTGTGTGTGTGTGTGTTGTTGTTTTGTGTGTGTGTGTGTGTTTGTGCATGTCTTTGTGTGTGTGTGTGTATGTGTGTGTGCATGTCTTTGTGTGTGTGTATGTGTGTGTGTTTGTGTGTTTGTGTTTGTGTGTGTGTGTATATGTGTTTTGTGTGTGTGTGTGTGTTTGTGCATGTCTTTGTGTATGTGTGTGTGTGTGTATGTATGTGTGTATGTGTGTGTATGTGTGTTAGTGTTTGTGTATATACATATATATATACATATGTGTGTGTGTGTGCGCGCACGTGCGCGCGTGCGCGTGTGTGTGTGTATGAGTGTGTGTGTGTGTGTATGTGTGTATGTGTTTGTGTATGTGTGTGTATGTATGCGCGTGCGCGCGCGTGTGTGTGTATGTGCGTGTGTGTGTGTGTGTGTTGTGTGTGTGTGTGTGTGTGTGTGTGTGGTGTGTGTGTGTGTGTGTGTTCGTATGTGCGTGTTCGCATGTGTGTGTAAATGTGTGTGTGTGTGTGTGTGTGTGCGTGCGCGCGCGCGTGTGTGTGTATGTGCGTGTGTGTGCGCGGGGCGTGCGTGTGTTTGTGCATGTGGTTACAGCAGGACCAAGCGATATAGTGCATTGTTTTCCCGCTGTTGTCAGTCTGTGTGCCTGACAGATGTGACATAACACTACACCCAAGTGACCTTGCTGCGCTTAGTACTGTATGGCGCTCATGTCACAGCACAGGTACCGTGTGAAAGTTGGGCTGCTGTCCTTAGGCTCACCTCCACGCTAGGGTACAGTCAGATCTTTAACGTGCGCCGTTTTTCGTCATGGGAGGTGGTAACGAGGTGAAGTAGGGTATTGCTGGGTCTGAGTGAAGTACGGTGTGGATTTAAGCCACATCGGCGTTGCGCTAGCCGTGAAGGCCGACCCGGGTAGGTGTTATACGCTAGCCGTGAAGTCCGACCCGGTAGGTGTTATACGCTAGCCATGAAGTCCGACCCGGGTAGGTGTTATACGCTAGCCATGAAGTCCGACCCGGGTAGGTGTTATACGCTAGCCATGAAGTCCGACCCGGGTAGGTGTTATACGCTAGCCATGAAGTCCGACCCGGGTAGGTGTTATACGCTAGCCATGAAGGCCGACCCGGGTAGGTGTATCGTCATAAGCCGACGGGTGGTTACGTACCATGAAGGCCGACCCGGGTAGGTGTTATACGCTAGCCATGAAGGCCGACCCGGGTAGTGTTATACGCTAGCCATGAAGGCCGACCCGGGTAGGTGTTATCGCTAGCCATGAAGGCCGACCCGGGTAGTGTTACGCTAGCCATGAAGGCCGACCCGGGTAGGTGTTACGCTAGCCATGAAGCCGACCGGTAGTGTTACGCACCATGAAGGCGACCCGGGTAGGTGTTACGCTAGCCATGAAGGCCGACCCGGGTAGGTGTTACGCTAGCCATGAAGGCCGACCCGGGTAGGTGTTACGCTAGCCATGAAGGCCGACCCGGGTAGGTGTTACGCTAGCCATGAAGGCCGACCCGGGTAGGTGTTACGCTAGCCATGAAGGCCGACCCGGGTAGGTGTTACGCTAGCCATGAAGGCCGACCCGGGTAGGTGTTACGCTAGCCATGAAGGCCGACCCGGGTAGGTGTTACGCTAGCCATGAAGGCCGACCCAGGGTCACCTGAAGCACCCGGGTTAACGGGGCTGTGGTGAAGCTATGACAGACCTTGCAAGTCGGTAGTGGATTTCAACATATTAAAAGAAACATAAAAAAAAAATGAAAACCGTTTTTAACAACAAATGTTTATCAAATAACATCAGGAAGAGAGTTCTTCAGTGTTAATAGAATCGATAATGTTAATGGAGTTATTGGAGTTATTTCAAGAGGGATTCACCACGTTCAGACAACTCCGTATACGCTCATCCCAAATCAGACAGCAATTATCTGACAAATTTCCTGAGCCAGCACAAAACCCCTACGCACTGGATAAGTGTGGACAGTCAACACGATATTGTTGTATGGATAAGTGTGGACAGTCAACACGATATTGTTGTATGGATAAGTGTGGACAGTCAACACGATATTGTTGTATGGATAAGTGTGGACAGTCAACACGATATTGTTGTATGGATAAGTGTGGACAGTCAACACGATATTGTTGTATGGATAAGTGTGGACAGTCAACACGATATTGCTGTATGGATAAGTGTGGACAGTCAACACGATATTGTTGTATGGATAAGTGTGGACAGTCAACACGATATTGTTGTATGGATAAGTGTGGACAGTCAACACGATATTGTTGTATGGATAAGTGTGGACAGTCAAAACGATATTGTTGTATGGATAAGTGTGGACAGTCAACACGATATTGTTGTATGGATAAGTGTGGACAGTCAAAACGATATTGTTGTATGGATAAGTGTGGACAATCAATACGATATTGTTGTATGGATAAGTGTGGACAATCAACACGATATTGTTGTATGGATAAGTGTGGACAGTCAACACGATATTGTTGTATGGATAAGTGTGGACAGTCAACACGATATTGTTGTATGGATAAGTGTGGACAGTCAACACGATATTGTTGTATGGATAAGTGTGGACAATCAACACGATATTGTTGTATGGATAAGTGTGGACAATCAACACGATATTGTTGTATGGATAAGTGTGGACAGTCAACACGATATTGTTGTATGGATAAGTGTGGACAGTCAACACGATATTGTTGTATGGATAAGTGTGGACAATCAACACGATATTGTTGTATGGATAAGTGTGGACAGTCAACACGCAAAGTCAGAACAAGATTGAGGCAGCTGAAATTTGGTTTCTAAGAAGAATATTGAGAGTTCCATGGACAACAAATAAAACAACGACAAAGGATAGATTCATATGGAGGGCCATGATCGCCAACGCCATGTGGCAGGGCTCATGATGATGATGATGAAAAGAAACTACCGACACTGATAGTACCAAAAGTTATGTCTGTACGACTACCCACACTGATAGTACCATAAAGTATGTTTGTACAACTACCCACACTGATAGTACCATAAAGTATGTTTGTACAACTACCCACACTGATAGTACCATAAAGTATGTTTGTACAACTACCACACTGATAGTACCATAAAGTATGTTTGTACAACTACCCACACTAATAGTACCATAAAGTATGTTTGTACAACTACCACACTGATAGTACCATAAAGTATGTTTGTACAACTACCCACACTGAAAGTACCATAAAGTATGTTTGTACAACTACCCACACTCTGATAGTACCATAAAGTATGTCTGTACAACTACCACACTGATAGTACCATAAAGTATGTTTGTACAACTACCACACTGATAGTACCATAAAGTATGTTTGTACAACTACCCACACTCCGATAGTACCATAAAGTATGTTTGTACAACTACCCACACTGATAGTACCATAAAGTATGTCTGTACAACTACCCACACTGATAGTACCATAAAGTATGTTTGTACAACTACCCACACTGATAGTACCATAAAGTATGTTTGTACAACTACCCACACTGATAGTACCATAAAGTATGTTTGTACAACTACCCACACTGATAGTACCATAAAGTATGTCTGTACAGCTATCGACACTGATAGTACCATAAAGTATGTCTGTACAACTACCCACACTGATAGTACCATAAAGTATGTCTGTACAACTACCCACACTGATAGTACCATAAAGTATGTTTGTACAACTACCCACACTCTGATAGTACCATAAAGCATGTCTGCACAACTACCCACACTGATAGTACCATAAAGTATGTTTGTACAACTACCCACACTGATAGTACCATAAAGTATGTTTGTACAACTACCCACACTCTGATAGTACCATAAAGTATGTTTGTACAACTACCCACACTGATAGTACCATAAAGTATGTTAGTACAACTACCCACACTGATAGTACCATAAAGTATGTACAACTACCCACACTGACAGTACCATAACGTATGTTTGTACAACTACCCACACTCGGATAGTACCATAAAGTATGTTTATACAACTACCCACAATCTGATAGCACCATAAAGTATGTCTGTACAACTACCCACACTGATAGTACCATAAAGTATGTCTGCACAACTACCCACACTGATAGTACCATAAAGTATGTTTGTACAACTACCCACACTGATAGTACCATAAAGTATTTTTGTACAACTACCGACACTGATAGTACCATAAAGTATGTTTGTACAACTACCCACACTGAAAGTACCATAAAGTATGTTTGTACAACTACCCACACTCTGATAGTACCATAAAGTATGTCTGTACAACTACCACACTGATAGTACCATAAAGTATGTTTGTACAACTACCACACTGATAGTACCATAAAGTATGTTTGTACAACTACCCACACTCCGATAGTACCATAAAGTATGTTTGTACAACTACCCACACTGATAGTACCATAAAGTATGTCTGTACAACTACCCACACTGATAGTACCATAAAGTATGTTTGTACAACTACCCACACTGATAGTACCATAAAGTATGTTTGTACAACTACCCACACTGATAGTACCATAAAGTATGTTTGTACAACTACCCACACTGATAGTACCATAAAGTATGTCTGTACAGCTATCGACACTGATAGTACCATAAAGTATGTCTGTACAACTAACCACACTGATAGTACCATAAAGTATGTCTGTACAACTACCCACACTGATAGTACCATAAAGTATGTTTGTACAACTACCCACACTCTGATAGTACCATAAAGCATGTCTGCACAACTACCCACACTGATAGTACCATAAAGTATGTTTGTACAACTACCCACACTGATAGTACCATAAAGTATGTTTGTACAACTACCCACACTCTGATAGTACCATAAAGTATGTTTGTACAACTACCCACACTGATAGTACCATAAAGTATGTTAGTACAACTACCCACACTGATAGTACCATAAAGTATGTACAACTACCCACACTGACAGTACCATAACGTATGTTTGTACAACTACCCACACTCGGATAGTACCATAAAGTATGTTTATACAACTACCCACAATCTGATAGCACCATAAAGTATGTCTGTACAACTACCCACACTGATAGTACCATAAAGTATGTCTGCACAACTACCCACACTGATAGTACCATAAAGTATGTTTGTACAACTACCCACACTGATAGTACCATAAAGTATTTTTGTACAACTACCGACACTGATAGTACCATAAAGTATGTTTGTACAACTACGCACACTGATAGTACCATAAAGTATGTTTGTACAACCACGCACACTGATAGTACCATAAAGTATGTCTGTACAACTACCCACACATTCATAGTACCATAAAGTATGTCTGCACAACTACCTACACTGATAGTACCATAAAGTATGTTTGTACAACTACGCACACTGATAGTACCATAAAGTATGTTTGTACAACTACGCACACTGATAGTACCATAAAGTATGTCTGTACAACTATGCACACTGATAGTACCATAAAGTATGTTTGTACAACTACGCACACTGCTAGTACCATAAAGTATGTTTGTACAACTACGCACACTGATAGTACCATAAAGTATGTTTGTACAACTACCACACTGATAGTACCATAAAGTATGTTTGTACAACTACGCACACTGATAGTACCATAAAGTATGTCTGTACAACTACCCACACATTCATAGTACCATAAAGTATTTTCTGCACAACTACCGACACTGATAGTACCATAAAGTATGTTTGTACAACTACGCACACTGATAGTACCATAAAGTATGTTTGTACAACTACGCACACTGATAGTACCATAAAGTATGTCTGTACAACTACCCACACATTCATAGTACCATAAAGTATGTCTGCACAACTACCTACACTGATAGTACCATAAAGTATGTTTGTACAACTACCCACACTGATAGTACCATAAAGTATGTCTGCACAACTACCACACTGATAGTACCATAAAGTATGTTTGTACAACTACCCACACTGATAGTACCATAAAGTACTTTTGTACAACTACCGACACACTGATAGTACCATAAAGTATGTTTGTACAACTACGCACACTGATAGTACCATAAAGTATGTTTGTACAACTACGCACACTGATAGTACCATAAAGTATGTCTGTACAACTACCCACACATTCATAGTACCATAAAGTATGTCTGCTACAACTACCACACTGATAGTACCATAAAGTATGTTTGTACAACTACCGCACACATCATAGTACCATAAAGTATGTCTGCACAACTACCACACTGATAGTACCATAAAGTATTTTTGTACAACTACCGACACTGATAGTACCATAAAGTATGTTTGTACAACTACGACACACTGATAGTACCATAAAGTATGTTGTACAACTACCACACTGATAGTACCATAAAGTATGTTCTGTACAACTACCCACAATCTGTAAATAGTGACCCTACATGATAGTACATTAAAGTACGCAACTACCCACACTGATAGTACCATAAAGTATGTTGACAACTACCCACACTGATAGTACCATAAAGTATTTTGTACAACTACCGACACTGATAGTACCATAAAGTATGTTTGTACAACTACGCACACTGATAGTACCATAAGTATGTTTGTACAACTACCACACTGATAGTACCATAAAGTATGTCTGTACAACTACCCACATCTATAGTACCATAAAGTATGTCTGACAACTACCTACACTGATAGTACCATAAAGTATGTCTGTACAACTACCCACACTGTAGTACCATAAAGTATGTCTGTACAACTACCCACACTGATAGTACCATAAAATGTTTGTACAACTACCCACACTGATAACATTAGATAGTCTGACAACTACCACACTGATAGTACCATAAAGTATGTTTGTACAACTACCACACTGATAGTACCATAAAGTATGTCTGTCACAACTACCCACACTGATAGTACCATAAAGTATGTTGTACAACTACCCACACTGATAGTACCATAAAGTATGTTTGTACAACTACCACACTGATAGTACCATAAAGTATGTTTGTACAACTACCACACTGATAGTACCATAAAGTATGTTGTACAACTACCCACACTGATAGTACCATAAAGTATGTTGTACAACTACCCACACTGCTAGTACCATAAAGTATGTCTGTACAACTACCCACACTATGTAGTACCATAAAGTATGTTTGTACAACTACCCACACTGATAGTACTATAAATGTATGTTGTACAACTACCCACACTTGATAGCACTATAAAGTATGTCTGTACAACTACCCACACTGATAGTACCATAAAGTATGTCTGTACAACTACCCACACTGATAGTACCATAAAGTATGTTTGTACAACTACCCACACTCTGATAGCACTATAATGTATGTCTGTGCCACTATACACACAGGTTTTACCATTATTTATGTCGCGCTGTTACCTACACTAACACTGTCGCTTGTACAACTGAGTGAGTGTATCTATTTACCTACATAATTTGGGCCAAATTATAATCAGCATATTTTTTCGCCTTTTGTCATTTGGCTATGATCATAATCAGCATACCTGTTTACTATCATCACCTGGCCATGACCATAATTAGCATATTTATTTGCTATCATCAGTGGGCCATAGTTATAATCAGCATACTCATTTACATATCATCATTTGGCTATAATTATAATCAGCATATCTATTTCCTAATTATCATTTGGTTATAATTATAATAAGAATATCTCTTTACCTGTGCTCAGTTGGCTATTATTATAATCAGCACACCCATTTACTTAGTTTCGGTTGGCTATAATTACAATCACCATTCCTATTTCCCTATTTTCATGTGGCTACAATTATAATCAGCATACTTATTAGCTAGTTCATGTTGAATTTTATTATAATCAATATGCCTATTTACCTATCATCATTTGGCTACAAGTATAACCAGCATACCTATTTACCTATCATCGTTTGGCTCTAATTATAACCAGCATACCTATTTACCTATTATCGTTTGGCTCTAATTATAACCAGCATACCTATTTACCTATCATCGTTTGGCTATAAGTATAACCAGCATACCTATTTACCTATCATCATTTGGCTATAAGTATAACCAGCATACCTATTTACCTATCATCATTTGGCTATAAGTATAACCAGCATACCTATTTACCTATCATCATTTGGCCATGAGTATAATCAGCATACCTATTTACCTATCATCATTTGGCCACAAGTATAACCAGCATACCCATTTACCTATCATCATTTGGCCACGAGTATATTCAGCATACCTATTTACCTATCATCATTTGGCCACAAGTATATTCAGCATACCTATTTACCTATCATCATTTGGCCACGAGTATAATCAGCATACCTATTTACCTATCATCATTTGGCCACGAGTACAATCAGCATACCTATTTACCTATCATCATTTGGCCACAAGTATAATCAGCATACCTATTTACCTATCATCATTTGGCCACGAGTACAATCAGCATACCTATTTACCTATCATCATTTGGCCACAAGTATAATCAGCATACCTATTTACCTATCATCATTTGGCCACGAGTATAATCAGCATACCTATTTACCTATCATCATTTGGCCACGAGTACAATCAGCATACCTATTTACCTATCATCATTTGGCCACAAGTATAATCAGCATACCTATTTACCTATCATCATTTGGCCACGAGTATAATCAGCATACCTATTTACCTATCATCGTGTTCTAACTGGCCAAATTAAAGGCCCACATTTCATAATGTCATGATCTATTTTCAGTTTCCCATTAATGAATAAATAATTGACTGATTGGTTTGCTGGTTGGTTGGTTGGTTGGTTGGTTGGTTGGTTGGCTGGTTGGTTGGTTGGTTGGTTGGTTGGATAGTTGGTTGATTGGTTGGTTGGTTGGCTGGCTGGCTGGTTGGATGGTTGGTTAGTCGGTCGGTCGGTCGGTGGGTCAATTTATTTGGTGCTTTACTAACTCGCCGAAATAACAGGCCACACTTGATGCTGACATAATCTACTTTCAGCTTTCCCGTGATTGATTGATTGTTTGATGAATTTCATGTTTCACCGTCATCACACATCAAATGTGGCGAACAGAGGAACTCATCTCATGAAGCTAGGGAGGGTGGAGAAGGGGTTGGGTGGGACTGGGGGGTGGGCAACACCAACAGAACAACAATGTGTTCAGATAGCAGGAGGAAGGTCAGTTCCATCTGGCACACCCCCACAGTTCACCACTTTCCGAGAGTCACAAAGAACACATCTACTTTCAGTTTCCTGCAATTACATTGATTGTACCTACTTTCAGTTTCCTGCAATTACAGTGATTGTACCTACTTTCAGTTTCCTGCAATTACAGTGATTGTACCTACTTTCAGTTTCCTGCAATTACATTGATTGTACCTACTTTCAGTTTCCTGCAATTACAGTGATTGTACCTACTTTCAGTTTCCTGCAATTACAGTGATTGTACCTACTTTCAGTTTCCTGCAATTAAATGATTGTACCTACTTTCAGTTTTCTGCAATTACAGTGATTGTACCTACTTTCAGTTTCTGCAATTACAGTGATTGTATACTTTCAGTTTCCTGCAATTACATTGATTGTACCTACTTTCAGTTTCTGCAATTACAGTGATTGTACCTACTTTCAGTTTCTGCAATTACAGTGATTGTACCTACTTTCAGTTTCCTACAATTACATTGATTGTACCTACTTTCAGTTTCTGCAATTACAGTGATTGTACCTACTTTCAGTTTCTGCAATTACAGTGATTGTACCTACTTTCAGTTTCCTGCAATTACATTGATTGTACCTACTTTCAGTTTTGCAATTACAGTGATTGTACCTACTTTCAGTTTCTGCAATTACAGTGATTGTACTTACTTTCAGTTTCCTATGATTACAGTGATTGTACCTACTTTCAGTTTCCAGCAATTACAGTGATTGTACCAATTTTAGTTTCCTATAACTACAGTGATTGTACCTATTTTCAGTTTCCAGCAATTACAGTGATTGTACCTATTTTCAGTTTCCTACAATCACAGTGATTGTACCTATTTCCAGTTCCTACAATTACAGTGATTGTACCTACTTTCAGTTTCCTACAATTACAGTGATTGTACCTACTTTCAGTTTCTGCAAATTACAGTGATTGTATACTTTCAGTTTCCTGCAATTACATTGATTGTACCTACTTTCAGTTTCTGCAATTACAGTGATTGTACCTATTTTCAGTTTCTGCAATTACAGTGATTGTACCTACTTTCAGTTTCTGCAATTACAGTGATTGTACCTATTTCAGTTTCCTACAATTACAGTGATTGTACCTACTTTCAGTTTCCAGCAATTACAGTGATTGTACTTACTTTCAGTTTCCTAATTACAGTGATTGTACCTACTTTCAGTTTCCTACAATTACAGTGATTGTACCTATTTTCAGTTTCCAGCAATTACAGTGATTGTACTTACTTTCAGTTTCCAGCAATTACAGTGATTGTACTTACTTTCAGTTTCCTACAATTACAGTGATTGTACCTACTTTCAGTTTCTCAATTACAGTGATTGCACTACTTTCAGTTTCCTACAATTCAGTGATTGTACCTACTTTCAGTTTCCTACAATTACAGTGATTGTACCTATTTTCAGTTTCCTACAATTATAGTGATTGTACCTATTTTCAGTTTCCAGCAATTACAGTGATTGGTACAATCAGTTTCCTACACTTGCAATTGTCTCATCTACTTTCAGGTGGCTATGATTACAATTATCTCGCCTTCATTCAAATGGCTATAATTATAATGGCTCCCATATACTTCAGGTCGCTATAATCGCAATCATCTCGCCTACATTCATGTGGCTATAATTATAATCATCTATCTACTTTCAGGTGGCTATAACCTACTTTCAGGTGGCTATAATTAAATCATTTCATCTACTTTCAGGTGGCTATAATTACAATCATTTAACCTACTTTCAGGTGACTATTATTACAATCATTTCACCTACTTTCAGGTGGCTATAATTAAAATCATTTCATCTACTTTCAAATAATAACAACCATCTCACCTACTTTCAGGTGGCTATAATTACAATCATCTCACCTACTTTTAGGTATCGATAATTAGAATCATCCCATCTATTTTCAGGCGGCGATAATTACAATCATTTCATCTACTTTCAGGTGGCTATAATCATAATTATCTCACCTACTATCAAATAAGTATAATAACAATCATCTCATCTACTTTCAGGTTGCTATAATCACAATCATCGCACCTACTCGCAGATGGCTATAACTACAATCATCTCATCCATATTTAGGTGGCTGTAATTACAATCACCTAAAACCATCTCATCTATATCTAGGTGGCAGTAATTACAATCACCTAAAACCATCTCATCTATATCTAGGTGGCAGTAATTACAATCACCTAAAACCGTCTCATCTATATTTAGGTGGCAGTAATTACAATCACCTAAAACCATCTCATCTATATCTAGGTGGCAGTAATTACAATCACGTCAATCATCTCATCTATATCTAGGTGGCAGTAATTACAATCACGTCAATCATCTCATCTTATATCTAGGTGGCAGTAATTACAATCACGTCAATCATCTCATCTATATTTTGGTGGCAGTAATTACAATCACCTAAAACCATCTCATCTATATCTAGGTGGCAGTAATTACAATCACGTCAATCATCTCATCTATATTTTGGTGGCAGTAATTACAATCACCTAAAACCATCTCATCTATATCTAGGTGGCAGTAATTACAATCACCTAAAACCATCTCATCTATATCTAGGTGGCAGTAATTACAATCACGTCAATCATCGCATCTATATCTAGGTAGCAGTAATTACAATCACGTCAATCATCTCATCTATATTTAGGTGGCAGTAATTACAATCACCTAAAACCATCTCATCTATATTTAGGTGGCAGTAATTACAATCACCTCAACCATCTCATCTATATTTAGGTGGCAGTAATTACAATCACGTCAATCATCTCATCTATATTTAGGTGGCTGTAATTACAATCACCTAAAACCATCTCATCTATATCTAGGTGGCAGTAATTACAATCACGTCAATCATCTCATCTATATTTAGGTGGCAGTAATTACAATCACCTAAAACCATCTCATCTATATCTAGGTGGCAGTAATTACAATCACGTCAATCATCGCATCTATATCTAGGTGGCAGTAATTACAATCACGTCAATCATCTCATCTATATTTAGGTGGCAGTAATTACAATCACCTAAAACCATCTCATCTATATCTAGGTGGCATAATTACAATCACGTCAATCATCTCATCTATATTTAGGTGGCAGTAATTACAATCACCTAAAACCATCTCATCTATATCTAGGTGGCAGTAATTACAATCACGTCAATCATCCATCTATATCTAGGTGGCAGTAATTACAATCACGTCAATCATCTCATCTATATTTAGGTGGCAGTAATTACAATCACCTAAAACCATCTCATCTATATTTAGGTGGCAGTAATTACAATCACCTCAACCATCTCATCTATATTTAGGTGGCAGTAATTACAATCACGTCAATCATCTCATCTATATTTAGGTGGCTGTAATTACAATCACGTCAATCATCTCATCTATATTTAGGTGGCAGTAATTACAATCACGTCAATCATCTCATCTATATCTAGGTGGCTGTAATTACAATCACGTCAATCATCTCATCTATATTTAGGTGACAGTAATTACAATCACCTCATCCACTTTCAGGTAGCTGTGATCATAATGATCCCCTCTACTTTCATTTAGCTATAATTACGATTATCTCACCTGCTTTCAGGTGGTTATTGTTACAGCTACAACCTGGCTGATTCAGTTGGCTGCCCATAGACTTCAGATCTGGTGTCTCGAGTTCAATCCCAGCCTGCGATCTATGAAATTGGTATGACATCAACGCAAACACAAACGTGAATAGTCACCTCTCTACCCCCCAGACATATTAACAAACTCACTCTCTCTCTCTCTCTCTCTCTCTCTCTCTCTCTCTCTCTTGTGTCTGTCTGTCTGTCTCTCTCTCACTCTCTCTTCTGTCTGCCTCTCTCTGTCTCTGTCTGTCTGTCTGTCTGTCCGTCTCTCTTCTCTCTCTCTCTGTCTCTGTCTCTGTATATCTCTGTCTGTCTGTCTGTCTGTGTCTGTCTGTCTGTCTCTCTCTCTATCTCTCTTTCTCTCTCTCTTTCTTTCTTTCTCTCTCTGTCTCTCTCTCTCTCTGTCTCTCTTTCTCTCTCTTTTCACACACACACATACACACACACACACGCACACACACACACCACAAAGAAACAGACACACACACACACACACACACACACACACACGGACACACACACATACGCGCGTGCGTGCGCACGCACACACGCATATGTATATGTATATGTATACATATGTACATATATACATAAATATATGTATAAATATATACATACATACATATTCTAAGCAAGAGACTTTTACGCCATTGTACATGTACTTACAGGCTAAGTGTTCACATTCTGTAACAATAGAATATCACACCATTGTATTTGTAGGCTAAATATACTTGAACAACGGACAATTACACCATTGTACTTATAGGAAAAGGATATTCTGAACAATACACTATTATATCATTGAACTTACAAACTAAAACACACACACACACACACACACACACACACACACACACACACACACACACACACACACACACACACAGGTCAGGTCGGATAGATGTATCCGCTACTGGTAACCTGGAACCCAGTACTACATGTCACAGGGTCGAATTGCTGGCGACTAAACCAGCAACCCCACCAGTCCTCTCAGGAGGATGGTGAGGAGGGTGGCTAGAAACCCTGGCGGAAATAAATTAGATCCATCAAAGGGCGCCAGCTCTGGAGAGCTACCCGCGGCCATCTAGCTAAGGGAGTAAACCCTGACAGTAAATCCGGTGTGGGGCCCCTAAGGCGGTTGGATGGCAAACTTTGTCACTTTCCGGCAGCTCCTGCGGCCGCGTTGGCACCAAAACGTAACAGTCCTGCTGTTCCTTTGGATCTGTCAGCGAGGTGGAGAGGGGGGACAAGTTGCATGGGCAACAGCCTGTCTTCCATATTACACTGCCCAGGCTTACATCCGTCCATTCATCCACAAACACTCTGCACCTACGACCTGGAGAGGACACTCCAGCCTCGCTACTAACACTAGTGTCGGCACAACACGGGAAGCAACAGATACCGGTGATAAGTCATTGCTCAACTGGCGTAGAGCTGACGCCAGGGGTTGCTTTTGACGGTGGGAGAGACCTTCGTGTCTTACTGGACAGCTACCGCCCGCCTAAGCTGGGCAGCCCCCAGCCAGTTAGGTGCTGTCCCGCCACGACCTGCCTTCTTCATTGGGTGCATGAAGATTAGGAGAAAATCTGACAAGCAGGTCGTTAATTACCGCACCAAACAAAAAGAAAAATTCAAATTCAAGAAACGGATCAGGAAAAGGATCAGCAGTGAAACTGGGCTGTTGGAATGTCCGAACAATGATGCCTGGGCTCTCCCAAGATCTGCAAGACATCAGCGACGCCAGAAAAATCGCCGTCATAAACAGCGAACTAAAGAGGCTCAATGTGGACATTGCCACTCTGCAGGAAACACGGCTGGCTGACTCAGGAACACTAAAGGAAAGGGACTACACCTTCTTCTGGCAAGGAAAGAGTTCTGATGCCCCAAGAGAGCACGGAGTAGGCTTTGCAGTAAGGAACAGCCTGCTGAACATGATTGAACCAGGCAGCGGCGGTTCAGAACGACTCTTGACTCTCCGCCTGAACACCACCGAAGGCTATGTCACTCTCATCAGCGTTTATGCCCCAACTCTGTCCGCCTCTCCAGACACCAAGGATGAGTTCTACGAAAATCTTGCATCAACCATAAGGAACATCCCCAGGACAGAACAACTTGTTCTCCCGGGCGACTTCAACGCCAGAGTGGGTGCAGACAATGACTCATGGCCCTTCTGCCTCGGTTCCTTTGGAGTGGGGAAAATGAATGAGAATGGACAGCGACTGCTTGAGTTGTGCGCCTGCCATGAACTGTGCATCGCCAACTCCTTCTTCAAGACGAAGCCTCAGCACAAAGTCTCCTGGAGGCATCCCCGCTCAAAACATTGGCACCAACTGGATTTGATCCTAGTAAGACGTGCCGCTATCAAAAACGTTCTCCACACTCGCTCTTATCACAGCGCAGACTGCGACACAGACCACTCTCTGGTATGTTGCAAGATCAGGCTACAACCGAAGAAGTTCCACTGCTCAAAGAAACAAGGGAACCCTCGCATTGACGTCATCAGCAAGATGTCTCAGCCAGATCTTGTAGAACAGTTCGCAGAGGCCTTTCAGAGAGAATACGATGCATTGCAGCCCAGAGACTCTGCCACTGAGAGATGGGAAACGCTACGAGACACCATGCACCGCATTGCTATGGCCACCTTTGGGAAGAAAACTGTGAAGTCCCACGACTGGTTTGAGGCCAAATCATCAGAGATGACTCCCACTGTTGAGGCCAAGCGTGCTGCACTCACCAAGTATAAGCGGTCACCCAGTGAGAAGAACCTGCAAATCCTCAGGGCTGCCAGAAGTAAGGTTCAGCTTAACGCCAGGCGCTGCGCAAACGAGTACTGGACAGAGCTCAGCGAAGAGATACAGAGTGCTGCTGAAAGAGACAACATCCGAGGAATGTATGATGGCATCAAGAAGGCACTGGGACCAACACAGAGCAAGATCGCCCCCCTCAAATCCTCCACTGGGGAAGTAATCAGCAATCCTAGCCAACAGATGGAAAGATGGGCGGAACACTACTCCGACCTCTACTCCACACAGAACATGGTGTCCCCCTTAGCCCTCGATGCCATCAAGTGCATGCCGGTAATGGAAGAACTTGACGCAGAGCCAACTGCGGACGAACTCAGCAAGGCCATTGATAGCCTGGCATCAGGGAAGGCACCTGGCAACGACGGAATTCCCCCAGACCTCATCAAGCACTGCAAGACTTCTCTTCTGCATCCTTTGCACGCAGTTCTCTGTCAGTGTTGGAATGAGGGAGCTGTACCACAGGACATGAGGGACGTCAAGATCGTCACCCTGTACAAAAACAAGGGCGAAAGGAGCGACTGCAACAACTACAGAGGTATCTTGCTCCTCAGCATTGTTGGCAAAGTCTATGCTCGGGTCCTCCTAATCCGCCTGCAGAAACTGGCTGAACGCGTCTACCCGGAATCACAGTGTGGTTTTCGAGCAGAGAGATCCACGGTAGACATGGTCTTCTCCCTTCGCCAAATCCAGGAGAAGTGCAGAGAGCAGCGGATGCCCCTGTATGTGGCATTCATTGACCTCACCAAGGCCTTTGACCTAGTCAGCAGAGATGGCCTTTTCAGGGCTCTCCGAAAAATCGGCTGCCCCCCCAAACTGCACAGCTTAATTGAGTCCTTCCACTCAAACATGAAAGGGATGGTGCAGTTCAACGGAAACCTCTCCAAGCCCTTCGACGTACGCAGCGGTGTGAAACAAGGCTGCGTCCTGGCCCCAACCCTCTTTGGAATCTTCTTCGCTCTCCTCCTGAGGCATGCGTTCAGCACAGCGCAAGAAGGGATCCACCTGCGGACCAGATCAGATGGCAGGCTCTTCAACCTCGCCCGCCTCAGAGCAAGGACAAAGGTCCGTGAAGCCCTCATCAGAGACATGCTATTTGCCGACAATGCCACAGTTGTGACCCATACTCAGCGGGACTTGCAGTCACTAATGGACCGCTTCTCCCAGGCCTGCAAAGATTTTGGTCTGACCATCAGTCTTAAGAAGACAAACGTCCTGGGCCAAGACACGCCATCTCCATTGATGACTACGAGCTTGAAGCCATCCATCAATTCACATATCTTGGGTCCACCATCACCGATAACCTCTCCCTTGACACAGAGGTCGACAAGAGGATCGGGAAGGCAGCCACAACACTAGCCCGCCTCACACAAACGGTTTGGACAAATCCCAAGCTGACCACAAAGACAAAGATGGCTGTATACAACGCCTGTGTCCTCAGCACCTTGCTGTATGGCAGCGAGGCGTGGACCACGCATGCTCATCAGGAGAAAAGGCTCAATACCTTCCACCTGAGAAGCCTACGGCGCATACTTGGCATTTCCTGGCAAGACAAGGTGACCAACACCGAAGTCCTAACCTGCGCTGGCCTCCCAACCATGCATACCATGCTGAGACAGCGTCGGCTGCGCTGGTTGGGCCACGTTCGCCGCATGGAAGATGGTCGCATCCCAAAATACATCCTTTATGGTGAGCTTGCCACAGGGCAGAGAAACATTGGCCGCCCACAGCTGAGATACAAAGACGTTTGCAAGCGTGACATGAAGGCGCTTGAGATCAACACTGAGTCCTGGGAGGACCTCGCAGACGACCGCAACAGCTGGAGAACTACTCTCAAGAAACAGCTGCGGATTGGTGAGGACAAACTATCAGCTGCTGCAGCAGAAAAGCGAGTTCGCAGAAAAGGGATGACAGCCAACAGACCAGCATCAGCATACACATGCGACCGCTGCGACAGAGACTGCCTCTCTCGCATTGGTCTGTACAGTCACAGGCGACGCTGCTTGGACCAAGCAGACAGCCCATCTAGACATTAGAACGGATGTACTTTGTCCATGGTCAGTCATGACCGAAGGAGGCCTACTACTATGTATATATACACACATATGTATATACATATATATGTATATCGATAGATAGATAGATAGATAGACAGACAGACAGACAGATAGATAGACAGATAGATAGATAGATAGATAGACAGATAGATAGATAGATAGATACATACATACATACATACATAGGTGTTCTGAACAATAGACTATTGCACCATTGTACTGACAGATGAAATATACAGTGTATACAAATCAACAATGACATCTGTTGACTTACAGAGTGAGTGATAAGTTATTCTTTCAGTGACCCCATCACTATCAGATAATGGTGAGTCATGGCGATAACATGGAGGTCGTGGATATGACCCATGGGGACCAGTTTTCTTCTTGATCTTGTTTCGTGCAGGCTTGACAGTGTCTGTTGAAAGAACCATGGGCTCAAGATCTGATGTTTATAAGTTCAACTCCTCTCCCCGTGGGGATGCCGTGGGCTCTTTCAGTATAAATGTTATCCCCACCTTCTGGGAATTCTGTGCTAGAAATTTCCTCTTTTCTGTCACTCTTTTGTTTCTGCCTTGTTCCTTTGCTTTCTGTCATTTCTTCCTATCATTTTCTGCCTTGCTGGTCCATTCACCTGTACGTGTTCAATAGTCTTAAGTACATTCTCTTGGACCGATATCTGGGTATATGTATTATGTACAATTTTGACTCTAAGGAAATGTGATAAGCGGAAGAAATTTTAGGTAATTTAGGCCTGGGTTTTTTTTTAGTATTTGTTTAGTGTCCTTAGTTATGTTTAAATTTGTATTCAGGTATGTTATAAAGTGGACAGGATTGGTCAACGCCAGGGGCATGTCCTTAGATTATGTGCGCGAAAGTATTCATATGTGTACATAATTTTCTTTCCTTTTCTGTTTTTCCTTCTTCTTCTTCTTTCTCTTCATCTTCTTTTCTTTTTTCTGGGACTGAACTTCAAGATATTAGATCTTGAGTCCACGTTTGTTTGTTTTTTTATCAAAAGAACCAACCAATCCTCGAAAAAGAAGTGGTGGTGAAAATTGTAAACGTAGTGGTAGTGATAGTAGTAGTAGTGATAGTAGTAATAGTGATAGTAGTGTAGGACAGTAGCACTAGTGATAGTAGTAATAGTGATAGTAGTAGTAGCAGTAGCGGTAGCAGTGGTAGTAGCAGCAGCAACAACAGCAGCAGTAGTAGTAGTAGCAGTAGTAGCAGCAGCAGCAGCAGTAGTAGTAGTAGCAGCAGTACTTAGCAGTACGGATGGTGACAGTGGTGATAGTAGATTTGTAGTGGTGACGGCAGTACTGTAGTAATAGTAGAAGTACTAGTAGCAGTAGCAACAGCAGACAGATCACTGTCAGAATGTCAGTTGGTGACACATAACTGCTGGCAGGTGTCGAATCATTACCTTAGTCACATTTACTAAGCAGACAAAAAAAGACAACAGTTCAGGTTCAGTTTCTCAAGACAGCTTGTCCGCACTCGGAATAAATTCCCGACACACCAACGCCGCAGATGCCATACGATAGGACAAGATGTATAAATGACCATGACACCAGCCGAAAGCCTGGGTAATTAGCCAACACCCTGGAAAGAAAACGAAAACAGAACCACTACACAGAAACCGAAACCGAAAGTATGAAAAAAGGATTGGGGAGACGTAGAAGGCTGTCACTTCGGGGAAATGTGTTGTGAGCTATCAGATATAAGTTGTCAGCAGTGAGTAACTGAGTCATTGCACACAGCGACTGCCAGTGACTTGCACGTCTGTGGCTGTGTGTTGCGCAATACATGTAGGCAGCGACACAAACAACACAACCCCTGACACGGACATTTTGAATTGTGTACAACTTCCTGCAACACCACCAGTCCTGCCTTCTTCTGCCTTGGTAAGTGCCTGTGAGATTTGTACGTGAGTGATTGTGTGTGTGTGTGTGTGTGTGTGTGTGTGTGTGTATGTGTGATTGTAAGGTTAAATGTAAGTGTGTATGTGTGCATGTTCGTGTTTGTTTATAGGTATGTCACCTACTGCGACGTCACGCTTCAAAACGTTTTATTACTCAAAGATGCTAGTATTAGGTGCTCTTCCGATTAGTCCTAGTTATTCTAAAATACGTGAAATATGCGAGTCTTGTTCTAGATTTAAATTCTCTCGCTGTTTGTTTGTACGTGGTGTGTGTGTGTGTGAGAGAGAGAGAGAGAGAGAGGTGTGTGTGTGTGTGTGTGTGTGCGTGTGCGTGCATGCGTGCGTGCGAGTGGGCGCGCACGCTATCGTGAGCTGTGTTCTAGATTAGGAAAGTTAAAGCATAGGCTATGGTGAAAACTAATCTTGCCACTGAGGTTATCAAAACCAGTGGCCTACTATTGCTTATCTGAATAGAAACAATGTCTACCTGTACCTGTTACAGTTCCTGTTTCAAATCGTTCACGGGATTTGCTTTCAAGTTATTTTGTTTTCAGATCGTTCTTGTCTTAAATCGTTCTTGTCTCACATCATTCTTGTCTTAAATCGTCCTTCTTTCAAACAGTGCTTTACAAATCATGTTGTCTTTTGTTTAAAGTCGGCATTGTTTTAAATGTGGTGTTAGCCCTGATATAGCTCTTGCGGCCGGCAGGGCCTGTAAAAAATTTGAACTAAAACTTCTTACAAATAGCTCTCATTTCAAATCGTTCTTGTTCAAAAAGGCTGTCACTATTTTCTCAAAATCGCAAAGGAAGAAGAAAACGTTATTTTACCATGTGAAAAGAAAACTGTTTACAGTTTTGCTGTGTCGTGATATGTTTCTGTGCTGTTTAACAATCTGTTGTGCTGATCATAATAATACTGTACAGAACTATATGTGTATCGGTATGGACTGTTTGCGCTATATGAATAGAATTATCAATAATTATTCATAGTCAAGTTGTCTTGTGATAGACGTGTGATGTGTTGTGCGTTGTGTCGGGTGTTCACAGTTAACGTATTTTAGACTTACAAGGTAATAACGGTGAGCATGGTTTTTAACTGTTGTCTGTTTATTGTAACCTGGGTGTGTAGTAGTCGGCTGGGTTGTAAGCAGTATGAACCTGGTGTACACAGTGTGTGTGTTACATGGTGATACAGAACGCATGCTAGACTCGTTTGATTTATCATCAATGTGTTGTTATGTGTGTGTGTGCGTGTGTGTGTGTGTGTGTGTGGAGAGAGAGAGAGAGAGAGAGAATGTGTGTGTGGTAATAGCACATGTAGTTGTAGTAGTATGTAGCCTGTGTGTGTGTGTGTGTGTGTGCGCGCGCGCGCGGCGTGCGTGTGTGTGTGTCTATGTGTGCGTGCACACATGCGTATGTACAATGTATGTGTGTATGCATATGTGTGTACTTGTGTAGGTGTGCGTGTGAGTATGTATGTGTTTGTTTGTTTGTGTGTGTGTGTGCGTGCGCGCGCGCGAGCGCATGAACCAAGTGGTTCCACTTGAAATATCTAAACTTAGATTCATAAAGAACTGTTTTGTTGTTGTTGTTGTTGTTGTTTTCATTTTATCGCCCCCTTTACATAAGTACGGCATCATTGCAGACACTTCGTTTTTCTTTTCTCAAACCTGTTTCATTTATTAAAAGAAGGAACATACACATATCATTTTAGCAAGGCATAGTTACAATTACATCACAAAATTCAAACTTCAACGTGCAGTTAAGTCAACGGTAATTTTGACATGAGACGTTAATGTTATTATTTTTGTTTGTTTGTTTGTTTGTTTGTTTTCTGTTTAAAGCCCAGCCGACTGCGTAGAGCCATATCAGGGCCAAAACCGTTTCAAAACACACAAACAATACTTTAACAGGAAAAAAAGAAAAATTAAATATAAAGATCAACGCATTCGCCCACATAATCTAAGGAGATGCCCCTGGTGTTGACCACTCCGTCCAATTTACCACACAGGCGATTTAGAAAACATACCTGACACAAATTTAAACATAACCAAGGACACTAAAATATGTATAAAAACGGGCCTAAATTACCTTACATTGTTCCTGTATCTTTCATTTCCCTAGAGCCAAAAGTGCACTTAGTACCTGTTCCCAGTTATCAATCCTAAGAAACACCTGTATGTGTTCGATAAAGTCTTACGTACTTTCTTTTAGGACTGAAAATTGGGTACATGTGTTAAGTGCATTTTTGGCTCTAGGGAAATGAGATATGCGGAAGTCGGCTGGGCTTTAAACAACAACAACAGTAACAAAAAGTGCAGATCTGTTCAAGACTTCACTGAAGTATTCTGTCCGTCTGATCAACATATCTTCCCTACAGGACAGAAGCGTACCATTCTTTGCCTTGACTGGCCCTGGTACAGGTCTGGAGTTACCTGTAATTTTATTGGCAATTTTGTACACCATGTTGTTGTGAGCTGCAACATCTTCAGCCATTTCAGCCCTTCTTTCCAGCCATCTACGCTTGTCCTTTTGAACGTTGCTTTTGACGTCTTTGTCTTTCTTTGTACATTCTTGGACATCAGCCTTTTGAGCGTTGCTTTTGACGTCTTTGTCTTTCTTTGTACATTCTTGGACATCAGCCTACTGAGCGTTGCTCTTGACGTCTTTGACTTTCTTTGTACATTCTTTGACATCAGCCTACTGAGCGTTGCTCTTGACGTCTTTGTCTTTCTTTGTACATTCTTTGACATCAGCCTACTGAGCGTTGCTCTTGACGTCTTTGTCTTTCTTTGTACATTCTTGGACATCAGCCTTTTGAGCGTTGCTCTTGACGTCTTTGTCTTTCTTTGTACATTCTTGGACATCAGCCTTTTGAGCGTTGCTCTTGACGTCTTTGTCTTTCTTTGTACATTCTTGGACATCAGCCTTTTGAGCGTTGCTCTTGACGTCTTTGTCTTTCTTTGTACATTCTTGGACACCAGCCTACTGAGCGTTGCTCTTGACGTCTTTGTCTTTCTTTGTACATTCTTTGGACACCAGCCTACTGAGCGTTGCTCTTGACGTCTTTGTCTTTCTTTGTACATTCTTGGACATCAGCCTTTTGAGCGTTGCTCTTGACGTCTTTGTCTTTCTTTGTACATTCTTGGACATCAGCTTCCTGGTCAGAGGACCTCGTTTGCCGCTTGAAATGTATCTGCTTCCTTTCTTCAGTCAGGGGTTCCATGTATGATCACTGATCCATGCTTCCTTCATCATCCTCCGCTAATTTTGTTTTCCCTCACACGCCTCTGTCATTCCAGTCCTCATCTCTTCCCATCACTTTTTGGTTTTGGGCACGCTCTCGGCAAAGGGGGTGGGGTTGGGGAGAGCACATCCATTGTGTAATATTGCCTGGAATTACAGTTATGTGCCTGGGACTTGAAGTTTATTTATGTCAAATGTATTGACCTTTGACTGGTCTCTTGTGTCTTTTAGCTTGATCTGTACTGTTGGTTGTAATTTAAATTGTCTTTCGTGTCAGATACTGATTCGTTAACCCTTTGACTCCCACACCCTATCCACCAACTGCAAAAACTTAACCTGTTGACTCCCTCACCCTATCACCAGCTTCTGCAAGGGTCAAGTTTTTGCTTTACTAGCATGATTGACAATACATGATACTGGTGGACAGGGTGCGGGAGTCAGAGGAAACAACAGTAAAGAGTGCAAACTCTTAACGGACCCAGCAACGCCAGATAATTGTGAGAGTCATATCAGTGACCCAGCAACGCCAGATAATTGTGAGAGTCATACCAGTGACCCAGCATCGCCAGATAATTGTGAGAGTCATATCAGTGACCCAGCAACGCCAGATAATTGTGAGAGTCATTACCAGTGACCCAGCAACGCCAGATAATTGTGAGAGTCATATCAGTGACCCAGCAACGCCAGATAATTGTGAGAGTCATTACCAGTGACCCAGCATCGCCAGATAATTGTGAGAGTCATACCAGTGACCCAGCATCGCCAGATAATTGTGAGAGTCATACCAGTGACCCAGCATCGCCAGATAATTGTGAGAGTCATACCAGTGACCCAGCAACGCCAGATAATTGTGAGAGTCATTACCAGTGACCCAGCATCGCCAGATAATTGTGAGAGTCATTACCAGTGACCCAGCATCGCCAGATAATTGTGAGAGTCATACCAGTGACCCATCAACGCCAGATAATTGTGAGAGTCATACCAGTGACCCAGCAACGCCAGATAATTGTGAGAGTCATACCAGTGACCCAGCAACGCCAGATAACTGTGAGAGTCATACCAGTGACCCATACGAAAATACGATGTGCGTAGTAACAACTGAAAGTAATTTTAACGAACTGAAACATCAACATACTCGTAACATCACCCTGTCACACATGTGTGTATGTGAGTGGCAGGAAACAGTACATCGTAAGCAGATTGTAGTGGCAATGTCATAACAGTTGTAGCAGTCAGTACATCAGCCTTCACTAATGTTGTCAGTTGGTGATAAATATTTACAGTGACTCATCTAGCAGTCAGTACATCAGCCTTCACTAATGTTGTCAGTTGGTCTGTCTGTTTACAGTGACTCATCTAGCAGTCAGTACATCAGCCTTCACTAATGTTGTCAGTTGGTCATGTCTGTTTACAGTGACTCATCTAGCAGTCAGTACATCAGCCTTCACTAATGTTGTCAGTTGGTCATGTCTGTTTACAGTGACTCATCTAGCAGTCAGTACATCAGCCTTCACTAATGTTGTCAGTTGGTCATGTCTGTTTACAGTGACTCATCTAGCAGTCAGTACATCAGCCTTCACTAATGTTGTCAGTTGGTCATGTCTGTTTACAGTGACTCATCTAGCAGTCAGTACATCAGCCTTCACTAATGTTGTCAGTTGGTCATGTCTGTTTACAGTGACTCATCTAGCAGTCAGTACATCAGCCTTCACTAATGTTGTCAGTTGGTCATGTCTGTTTACAGTGACTCATCTAGCAGTCAGTACATCAGCCTTCACTAATGTTGTCAGTTGGTCATGTCTGTTTACAGTGACTCATCTAGCAGTCAGTACATCAGCCTTCACTAATGTTGTCAGTTGGTCTGTCTGTTTACAGTGACTCATCTAGCAGTCAGTACATCAGCCTTCACTAATGTTGTCAGTTGGTCATGTCTGTTTACAGTGACTCATCTAGCAGTCAGTACATCAGCCTTCACTAATGTTGTCAGTTGGTGATGTCTGTTTACAGTGACTTATCTAGCAGTCAGTACATCAGCCTTCACTAATGTTGTCAGTTGGTCATGTCTGTTTACAGTGACTCATCTAGCAGTCAGTACATCAGCCTTCAATAATGTTGTCAGTTGGTCATGTCTGTTTACAGTGACTCATCTAGCAGTCAGTACATCAGCCTTCACTAATGTTGTCAGTTGGTCATGTCTGTTTACAGTGACGCATCTAGCAGTCAGTACATCAGCCTTCACTAATGTTGTCAGTTGGTCATGTCTGTTTACAGTGACTCATCTAGCAGTCAGTACATCAGCCTTCACTAATGTTGTCAGTTTGTCATGTCTGTTTACAGTGACTCATCTAGCAGTCAGTACATCAGCCTTCACTAATGTTGTCAGTTGGTCATGTCTGTTTACAGTGACTCATCTAGCAGTCAATACATCAGCCTTCAATAATGTTGTCAGTTGGTCATGTCTGTTTACAGTGACTCATCTAGCAGTCAGTACATCAGCCTTCAATAATGTTGTCAGTTGGTCATGTCTGTTTACAGTGACTCATCTAGCAGTCAGTACATCAGCCTTCAATAATGTTGTCAGTTGGTCATGTCTGTTTACAGTGACTCATCTAGCAGTCAGTACATCAGCCTTCAATAATGTTGTCAGTTGGTCATGTCTGTTTACAGTGACTCATCTAGCAGTCAGTACATCAGCCTTCAATAATGTTGTCAGTTGGTCATGTCTGTTTACAGTGATTCGTCTAGCAGTCAGTACATCAGCCTTCACTAATGTTGTCAGTTGGTCATGTCTGTTTACAGTGACTCATCTAGCAGTCAGTACATCAGCCTTCAATAATGTTGTCAGTTGGTCAAGTCTGTTTACAGTGATTCGTCTAGCAGTCAGTACATCAGCCTTCACTAATGTTGTCAGTTTGTCATGTCTGTTTACAGTGACTTATCTAGCAGTCAGTACATCAGCCTTCAATAATGTTGTCAGTTGGTCATGTCTGTTTACAGTGACTCATCTAGCAGTCAGTACATCAGCCTTCAATAATGTTGTCAGTTGGTGATGTCTGTTTACAGTGACTTATCTAGCAGTCAGTACATCAGCCTTCACTAATGTTGTCAGTTGGTCATGTCTGTTTACAGTGACTTATCTAGCAGTCAGTACATCAGCCTTCACTAATGTTGTCAGTTGGTCATGTCTGTTTACAGTGACTTCATCTAGCAGTCAGTACATCAGCCTTCACTAATGTTGTCAGTTGGTCTGTCTGTTTACAGTGACTCATCTAGCAGTCAGTACATCAGCCTTCACTAATGTTGTCAGTTGGTATGTTGTTTACAGTGATTCAACTGAGTATGTTATCAGCTCGTCAAGTAACCGGTGTTGACAGTTGGTGACGTCATAATGGCGCAGTCCTTTCAAGATCAGGAGCAGCTGAGAGAAGTAAGCTTCTGTCTTTTCTGTCTGTCTTTGTTTGTTTGTTTGTCTGTCTGTCTGTTTGTCTGTCTGTCTGTCTCTCTCTGTCTGTCTCTGTCTGTCTGTCTATCTGTCTGTATGTCTGTGTGTATGAGTTTTGTGTGTGTTGTGTGTGGTGTATGTGTGTGTATTTCAGTTTGTGAACGCTGCTGTGTGTGTGTGTGTGGTGTATGTGTGTGTGTTGTGATGTGTGTGTGTGTGTGTGTGTGTGTGTGTGGATAGAAAGAGAGACAGAGAAGCAGAGAGAGAGAGAGAAAATTTGTCTGTGACAAAAATATGTGAACAGGATTTGTTCACCAAAAGGATTTTACCCAAGTTTGATAAGAGCCATGAACTGCTGATGAGTCACAAAAGCATACGAAGGTACAGTTCCAAAAGGACAAGGTCACACACACAACAAAGCCTAAGATCAGGAGTTTTTTTAGGAATTGCATGAACAGCTCTTTCTCATTTCTTCAGGCAATATTTGGAATCTGTTTCCTTGTTGTAGCAGTTTGCTATTGTCCTGATGCACGTACTTTCTTCCTAAAGATCTTAGCACCATTTATGCTTACACTTGTTTTGTTGCTATGATGATGGAGGCGATATAGATTATATTCCAAGTTCCAACTAGGATTGAGACTGCGTAATAGAGCTGTGCTCTACGCTTACTATTATGATATGTCCTGGCTCAAGAGATACCGACACCTATGGTGGAAGTCAGAATATTTGAGAAACACTCTAAATGATGTATCCGTGAAGTGGATGGATGGATGGATGGATGGATGGATGGATGGATGGATGGATGGATGGAGGAACTCATCTGTGTGGTCCCACGATCTTCCCAATGAGCTCTGACACGCGCAACTCTGGTTAGTAGTCGGTTGGAGTACCACAAATCTCACCATGATTTTGATAGAAACGATAGGAATTCGAAGCCACAACCTTCCAATCGGCAGTACGTAACACTAACCACTGCAACGTGGTGATCGGTGATACCGGTCAAGTTTAATTTCAACAAATCACGTTCGAGGTCACAGTGATCCCAAAAAGTACAATATCAGGATTTTCTGTAATAATGTTGATATAAACAGCGAGATTAGGCATATAGCTTGACCGTTTTGATTTGTGTTGCTGTTTTTAGTGCTTACCAAGTCACCACATGATTATGGACTTGCTTCATAATTATACTGTCAGACCATAGTTATGCACTGCTGTCTATGCACAGCCCTGTGTTCTGTGGCGGATAGTTGTTTGTAGGTGAACAATAACCATGTCTGTATATGCACACAGACACGCGCTAACTCACACACACACACACACACACACACACACACACACACCACACCACACACCACAGCGCGACCGACACACACACACACACACATGCAAGCGCCCGCGCTCAGACACATACTCCACACACACACACACACACACACACACACAACACACACACACAGAGACATACAGACACACATGCATAAATATTATACATATATATACACAATATATCTCTTATATATGTTATATATATATAATACACACACACACATCCACATTTACACGCACGCACAGAAAGAGAGAGAGAGAGAGAGAAAGAAAGACAGAGAGACAGAGAGAGACAGAGACCGAGAGAGAGAGAGACAGAGAGAGACAGAGAGAGAAGAGAGACAGACAGAGAGAGACAGAGACAGAGAGACAAGAGAGAGAGCAGAGACAGACAGAGAGAGCTACCCGAGGC
>JAPXFY010000016.1:38209965-38287465 GCA_030674185.1 Monoplex corrugatus
TGGTGATTAAGGTGATGTGTGTGATGGAATTGATGTGACTGATGTTTAAGGGGGGGAGGGGGGGGGAACAAACGCCGCTAAGTTTGATCTCTCACCTGTCTCACCTGTCGGCGTCACCGGGTTCAGTGTTGGCCGCTGCGCTTGTTGACACCACCACCTCCCTCCAGCTACTCTGTCTTTACTTTTGTGGACAATTTCTTGAATATTTTGGCCACTGATGTCGGTTATGTTCTCGATGTATGACATTGGAGGTCTGCTTTTCTTCCTTTTTGCCACTGATTTTCCTTGAAAGATGGTTGCCATGAGGTCCGTATTCTTGCTACGTGACACATGGCCAATGTTAAAAGTCTTCTCTTGATGTCTGCTAGTACTTTTCTGGTGGTATCACGTTCTTCCAGGACACTTTCATTAGTTCTTCTATATGTCCATTTGGCTCGTAGTAGTCTCCGATAAAACCACATCTCTGCTGCCTCAGTTGTTCTGCATTCAGCTTTTCTGTGAGTCCAGGCTTCGCAGCCATAAATCATGATTGGCCTGATCAAACATTTTAAAAGTCTAGTTTTCAGGCCATTTGGTATATGCCTCTGTCTTTCCAGACATGAATGAGTGGGACTATTCTAAGTTTGATCTATGATAATAATAACGATGTATTCCCCAGTACATTGCCAGCGCGAAGGTTTAAGTACATGTACAGGTTTATCGCTTATCCATGATCATCTAGGATTTTCTCCTTCATATACATGTAGCATCGGTAGCTTAAATGTATATGTAATTTATTCCGGATATGGAGACGATATCTTGAGAAACTGAAACCGATAACATGTGACATTAGCAATTGAAATGTGTTTTCTCAGGAGAATGTTGCGAGTTCCATGGACAGCAAAGGAAACAAACTAGACAGTCTTGAAGGAGGCAGACACAAGAAGATCATTAATAAAGAAAATTAGGAAAAGACAAGCAACGTTTATAGGTAATCTTTTTAGGCAGGGGAAATTAGAGCACCTGGTCACAATAGGAAAGCTGGAGGGTAAGAGAGCACCAGGTAGACCCAGAGAGAATATTTTGGCTGGATTTGCAGGGTGGTTGAGGACAGAAAGGGTGGGAGGTGTTCTTGCAGTGACAAGGGACAGTACGGAGGGCCATGATCGCCAACGCCATGCGGCAGGGCACATGATGATGATGATTAGCAGTGACAAGAGCACAGTGTGTATGGCAGCTGATGTCACGATGCATAAGACACGTTGTGACACAGCCTATGAGACACTGACATGACAGTTACGTCATTCGTTAAGTCGATCGTTTGATTGATGTGTGTGTTTTTTTATTGTATGTTTTCTTTCAACGGTTAATACAACAGGACAGTACAATACCTTTAGGTCAGTTTTTCATGTCTGCTGGTGCTAAACGTTCCACTGACGTAATAGTGATGTTGACGTGATGTGACGTGTGCAGGTGATGCCGGGGAAGTTCGCAAGTTTATCATGGACAGAAACAACGTGAGTAACGTCACTGTTCTCTTTTCTTTTTTCTAGTATGTTCTTCAGTGGTGTAGGATTAGAGTCGATTGAGTTGTATTTCATATGCATGCTTATACATATACATATACATATACATATACATATACATATACATATAAATGTGTATATATATATGCATATATATATATATATATATGTATACATATTATATATATATATATATGCATACATACATTTACATATATATCTATAATGTACTGGATGGATCAGATTGGATTTGATTGAAATAAATCGTATTGCATGACAGTGTATTATATTGTATTGCCATGTTTCGTTTTGTTTTGTTTTGTTTTGTTTTGCAATGGATTGTATTACGCGGTATGGTATTGAAGTATGTAGTGTTATAATATTGTGTTATATTGCAGTATATTACGTCTTAGTGCAACGTCTTGTATTGCATAAAGTCACATTGAATTGTGTTGTATTGTATTGCATTGCATTGTATTGTATTGTATTGTATTGTGTTGTACTGTGTTGCATGCGTTGCATTGTATCGTGTTGTGTTGTATCGTATCGTGTTGTGTTGTGCTGTGTTGTATTGTGTTGTGTTGTGTCGTATTGTACCGTATCGTATCGAGATGTGTTGTGTTGTATTGTGTCGTATCGTAGCGTAACGTATTTTGTTGTAGTGTTGTGTAGCGTATTGTGTTGTGTTGTGTTGTGTTTATTGTATTGCATTGCATTGCATTGCATTGCATTATATCTATTGTATCGTATTGTATCGTATCGTATCGTATCGTATCGTATCGTATGGTATCGTATTGTATCGTATCGTATCGTATCGTATTGTATCGTATTGTATCGTATGGTATCGTATTGTATCGTATCGTATCGTATTGTATCGTATCGTATTGTATTGTATTGTATCGTATTGTATCGTATCGTATTGTATCGTATCGTATCGTATTGTATCGTATGTATTTGTATTGTATCGTATTGTATTGTATCGTATCGTATTGTATCGTATTGTATCGTATTGTATTGTATCGTATCGTATTGTATCGTATCGTATGGTATCGTATTGTATCGTATTGTATCGTATTGTATCGTATCGTATTGTATTGTATTGTATCGTATTGTATCGTATCGTATTGTATTGTATCGTATCGTATCGTATCGTATTGTATCGTATTGTATTGTATCGTATTGTATCGTATCGTATTGTATCGTATCGTATTGTATCGTATTGTATTGTATCGTATTGTATCGTATCGTATCGTATTGTATCGTATTGTATCGTATTGTATTGTATCGTATTGTATTGTATCGCATCGTATCGTATCGTATCGTATTGTATCGTATTGTATTGTATTGTATTGTATCGTATCGTATTGTATTGTATCGTATTGTATTGTATCGTATCGTATCGTATTGTATCGTATTGTATTGTATTGTATCGTATCGTATTGTATTGTATCGTATTGTATTGTATCGTATCGTATCGTATTGTATCGTATTGTATCGTATCGTATCGTATCGTATCGTATTGTATCGTATCGTATTGTATCGTATCGTATCGTATGTATCGTATTGTATTGTATCGTATTGTATTGTATCGTATCGTATCGTATTGTATCGTATTGTATCGTATTGTATTGTATCGTATCGTATTGTATCGTATCGTATCGTATCGTATTGTTATTGTATCGTATCGTATTGTATCGTATTGTATCGTATCGTATGTATCGTATCGTATCGTATCGTATCGTATTGTATCGTATCGTATTGTATCGTATTGTATCGTATCGTATTGTATCGTATCGTATCGTATTGTATTGTATTGTATTGTATCGTATTGTATTGTATCGTATTGTATCGTATCGTATCGTATCGTATCGTATCGTATTGTATCGTATGTATGTATCGTATGTATTGTATTGTATTGTATCGTATTGTATCGTATTGTATCGTATTGTATCGTATTGTATCGTTTGTATCGTATTGTATCGTATCGTATCGTATTTCGTATCGTATCGTATGTATGTATTGTATTAGTATGTATTGTATTGTATTGTTGATGTGCAGGCCCTGGTGGAGAACCTCAGGCGTGACTCTCACTACGTACAGACGGCACTGGCACAGGGCGTGGAGACCAGCACCCATCTGTTTGCCTGTGGTCCCTGTGACCGCTACTGGTGGCGTAGAGTGCCCGCCAGAAAACAGGTCTGTCCGTCTGTCCGTCTGTCCGTCTGTCTGTCTGTCTGTCTGTGCGTCTGTCTGTCTGTCGTCTTGTCTATCTATCTGTCTGCTGTCTTTCTATTAGCCTCCTGCATGTCTGTCTGTCTGCCTGCATGCATGCCTGCCTATCTGCCTGCCCGCCTGTCTGTCTCTCTGCCGGTCTGTCTCTCTGCCGGCCTGTCTGTTTCTTTGTCTGTATTTCTGTTTGCCTGCTGTCTGTCTGTCTGTCTGTCTGTCCTGTCTGTCTTGTCTGTTGTCTGTCTGTCTGTCTGTCTCTCTGCCTAGCTGCTTGTCTGTCTATCTGTCATGCCTGCCTGCCTGCCTGCCTGCCTGTCTGTCTATCGGCCTGTCTACCTGCCTGTCTGTCTCTCCGTCCGTCTGTCCGTCAAAGTCTTTCCGTCTGTCTGTCTGTCTGGCTCTGTGCCTGCCTGTCTGTCTGTCTGTCTGTCTTCCTGTCTAACTGTCTGTCTCTCCGTCCGTCTGTCCGTCTTACAGACTTTCCGTCTGCCTAACGTTTGGTCTGCCTGCTTGTCTGCCTGTTTGTCTGCCTGTCTGCCTACCTGTCTGTCTGTCTACCTGTCTGCCCGCCATCGTCATCTAACTCCGTTGATAATATGATACGGATGGGACACACAGCAACAAGACACGATCCTCCATCTCTGTCTGTGGGGTGCAGCCAGCAACAATCAGTTCAGACACATACTGAGATCTGTCCAGTCTTTGATAGTTACCACCCAGCTCTTCCTCTGTCCACCATGGCGACGGCCTCCTTCAAGGGTGCCCTCAATAAACTCTGAGGCATACATTAAGACCCTAACGAGGCTCAAAGCGAGAATCCGACGACTGAGACCCAACTTGCAAATCGATAATGTCCTCCTTCTGCATGACAATGCTCGATCACACACAAACATCAGGACAAGGGAGACAATCGCCTCATTCGGGTGGACAACTTTAACGCATCCTCCATACTCACCAGACTTAGCGCCTTCAGACTATCATCTCTTCGGCCCCATGAAAGAGGGTTTGAGAGGCAAACGTTGTGCCAGTGACGAGAAAGTGAAAACTGCTGGCAAGACGTGGCTCCAAGCACAGTTAACAGGATTTTACGAGGCAGGGACACATGCCCTTATTCGAAGGTGGAACATTGCTATTGAGAGAAACGGTGACTATGTTGAGAAGTAGGGGTGTGATCCCCAGAGAACCAGCTTCATTTTGATGTATGATACATGTTCCTGAGTCGATAATTGTTCCTGTACTAAAGAAAAAGGCATTACTTTTTGACTCATCCTCGTATTAACAACAATGATGATAATAATGATGTGATGATGATAATATTATTAGTGATGATGATGATGATAATGATGATGATGATATAATAATAATAACAACAACAATAATGATAATAATAATAATAAGATGATGATGATGACGACGATGATAATAATAATAGTAATATTAATAGTGATAACGATACATCATCATCATCATAATGATAAAAATAATAATGAGAATAATAATAGCAAGAATAATAATAATATTGATAACGATAACAATGACAATATCAATATTGATAATAATCATGTGATGATGATTATTATTATAATGATTGTGATGATGATGAAGATGAAAGATATTTTCACTCGTTTAATCCAAGTACGCTGTAGCACTCTTAAATCCAGAATTATGTATTTATACAGGACAAAATACAATGCATATATGCATGGATATACAGTGTGAGTGTTTCTTTGTGTGTACATGTGAGTGTGTGTGTGACTGTGAATGTGTATGTGTGTGTGACTGTAAATGCGTGTGTGTGCGTGTAAATCTGTGTGTGTGTGTGTGTACGTGTGTGTGTGTGTCTGTGTGTCTGTGTATGTGTGTCAGTGTGTGTGTCTGTGTGTACGTGTGCGTGTGTGTGTGTGTCCGTGCGTGTGTGTGTATGTGTGTGTCTGTGTGTGTGTGTGTGTGTGTTCTCGTGTGTGTGTGTCTATGTGTGTGTGTGTGTCATTGTGTTGTCTGTGTGGTGTGTGTGTGTGTCATTGTGTATGTCTGTGTGTGTGTCTGTGTGTGTGTGTGTCTGTGTGTGTCTGTGTGTGTGTCTGTGTGTGTGTGTGTGTCTGTGTGTGTGTGTGTCTGTGTGTGTGTGTTGTCTGTGTGTGTGTCGTGTGTGTGTGTGTCTGTGTGTGTGTCTGTGTGTGTGCAGGTGTCTAAGTGCACGTATTGCAAGACCAAATATGAGCCTGTACCACGTGACCAGGAATGGGGACTGGCCAAGTTTGAATGCGACTGTGGAAACGTGTTCTGGTGAGTCTCACACACACACACACACAACACACACACACACACACACACACACACACACACACACACACACACACTCACTCTCACTCTCTCTCTCTCTCTCTCTCTCTCTCACACACACACACACACACACACACACACACACACACAGAGACACACATACACAGACACTTACACAGACACATACACTTTCTGTATGTCTCTCTCTCTCTTTCTCTCTCTCTCTCTCACTCACGCATGCACACACACACACACACACACTCACTCACACACACACACAAATACCAATCACACACGCACACAAACACACACGCACACGCTCTCTCTCACGCACACAAACTTACAAACACACATGCAAATACGCATAGGCTGGGGTTGACCTGGTTGGTGCGCGTTGTGTGGCCGTGTCCCGGGGTTTGTCATCTCCCTATATTGCCATTCGATTTGTAAACAAGGAACTGATGACTGGGTCCGAATCGGTCATGCAAACCATGAATAGTCTCCCTTTGCTTAAAGAAATGACTATCGAATGGCGTCAGGTGGTTGGGAGATGATTGTCCGGAGGGTGGTGAGGCATTGGTGCTCAGGGTCCCATCTGCATTCTCTTGATATTTCGTGTTAACAAAATTGGTATCTAGAAGTCATGAAGTCATGGTAATTAGTAAAAAAAAAAAAAAAAAAAAAACAACAACAACAAAAAGAAGAAATCTTCTCATAAATCCCCTCATGCAAAATAACAGTAAATGACACAACACTGAGACAGGCTGATAAGTTTAAATATCTGGGAACGGCGATCTCACCAGACGGCAGATGCACATCAGATAGCCAGCAGAATCGACCAAGCCAAAACAGCATTGAAGAAAATGAATGCCTATCAATGAACATCAGGAAGAGAGTTCTTGAGTGTAAAATAAACCGACACTGTTGTACGGTTGTGAACGTGAACAGTCAACACGCAAAGTCAGAAGAAAATTGAGCCAACTGAAAAGTGGTTTATGAGAAGAATGTTGAGAGTTCCATGGACATCAAAGAAAACAAACGAGACAGTCTTGAAGGAAGCAGACACAAGAAGATCGTTGATAAAGAAGATTACGAAAAGACAAGCAACACTTACAGGTCATTTCATGAGAAAGAGAGAAAATAAAGCACCTGGTCACATCAGGAAAACTGAATAAAAAAAGAACACCAGGTAGATCCAAGAAGAAAATATTGGACGGACTTACAGGGTGGCTGAGGACAGAGAGGGTGGGAGATAGTTGTACTTGCAGCGACAAGGGATAGATTCGTGGGGGGGGGGGGGGGGCATGATCGCCGACGCCAAACGGCGGGGCACATCATGATGATGATGATGATGATGATGATGATGATGATGAAATATCTAGAGTGTGAAGTGACTACGAAGTGAATGGCATGTTGATGTTACAGGGGTGCAGGGTGGATGAACCACACGGAGAGTCCCTGCTACAGGTGCCGCCGTCCGGTGTACCCCCAGGAGATTGTTCCCCCTGTCGGCAGAAAGCTGCAGAAGACTGTCCAGCAGCAACACAGCTGCTCAGCTCCCAACTGCTACAACAGGGCGCACAGCCATAGTGAGCACAGTAGTTGTTGTAGTTTGTTGTGGTGTTGTTGGTGGTGGTGGTGATGATGTTATTGTTGTCGTTGTTGTTATTGTTGTTGTTGTTTGTTGACGTTGTCGTCGTTGTTGTAATGGTTGTTTTGTTGTTGTCATTGTCGTCGTTGTTGTTCTTGTTGTTGTCGACGGTTTTGTTATTATGGTTGTTTTATTGCTATCATTTGTTGTTGTTGCCAAGGTTGTTTTATTGTTGTTGTCATCGTCGTCATTGTTGTCATTCTTGTTGTTGTTATAGTTTTCTTGTTGCCGTCGTTGTTGTTGTTGTATGATTGTTTTTGTTGTTTTCGTTATCGTTGTTGTCATTGTTGTTTTTGTTATGGTTGTTTTGTTGTTGTTGTCGTCGTTGTTGTTGTTGTCGTCGTTGTTGTTGTCGTCGTTGTTGTCATCGTCGTCCTCGTTGCTTTTGTTGTTGTTTTTTTGGTGCTATTGTTGTTGTTGTTGTCGTTAATTTGGTTGTTGTCAATTTGTTGTTGTTGTTGCTTGATATCGTTGTTGTTGCTCTTCTTTTCTCTTTGTTGTGGTCGTTGTTGTAATTTGTCTATACACATCTTGACAACAAAATGACTGTATTTGTGAATCCACTTACACTATGTGTATGTCAGTTTATTGACTGTTATTTTGCAAAATATTACACTATGTGCGAACTGTGTACATTGTATGTGGCAGGGCCATATGACTTAGAGTGTGTACACACGATAATGTGCAATGTGTGTGACAGGGCCATATGACTTAGAGTGTGTACACACGACAATGTGCAATGTGTGACAGGGCCATATGACTTAGAGTGTGTACACAATAATATACAATGTGTGTGACAGGGCCATATGACTTAGAGTGTGTACACACGATAATGTGCAATGTGTGTGACAGGGCCATATGACTTAGAGTGTGTACACAATAATATACATGTACAATGTATGTGACAGGGCCATATGACTTAGAGTGTGTACACACGATAATATACAATGTGTGTGACAGGGCCATATGACTTAGAGTGTGTACACACGATAATATACAATGTGTGTGACAGGGCCATATGACTTTGAGTGTTTACACACGATAATATACAATGTGTGACAGGGCCGTATGACTCAGTGTTGTACATGATAATATACAATGTGTGTGACAGGGCCACTTGACATAGTGTGTACACACGATAATATACAATGTGTGACAGGGCCATATGACTCAGTGTGTACACACGATAATATACAATGTGTGACAGGGCCATATGACTCAGTGTGTACACACGATAATATACAATGTGTGACAGGACCACTTGACATAGTGTGTACACACGATAATATACAATGTGTGACAGGGCCACATGACATAGTGTGTACACACGATAATATACAATGTGTGACAGGGCCACATGACATAGTGTGTACACACGATAATATACAATGTGTGTGACAGGGCCACATGACTCAGTGTGTATACACGATAATATACAATGTGTGACAGGACCACTTGACATAGTGTGTACACACGATAATATACAATGTGTGACAGGGCCATATGACTCAGTGTGTACACACGATAATATACAATGTGTGACAGGACCACTTGACACAGTGTGTACACACGATAATATACAATGTGTGACAGGGCCATATGACTCAGTGTGTACACACGATAATATACAATGTGTGACAGGACCACTTGACACAGTGTGTACACACGATAATATACAATGTGTGACAGGGCCATATGACTCATGTGTTACACACGATAATATACAATGTGTGACAGGGCCACTTGACATAGTGTGTACACACGATAATATACAATGTGTGACAGGGCCACATGACATAGTGTGTACACAAGATAATATACAATGTGTGACAGGGCCACTTGACATAGTGTGTACACACGATAATATACAATGTGTGCGACAGGGCCACGTGACAGAGTGTGTACACACGATAATATACAATGTGTGTGACAGGGCCACTTGACATAGTGTGTACACACGATAATATACAATGTGTGTGACAGGGCCACGTGACATAGTGTGTACACACGATAATATACAATGTGTGTGACAGGGCCACGTGACAGAGTGTGTACACACGATAACATACAATGTGTGTGACAGGGCCACGTGACTCAGTGTGTACACACGATAATATACAATGTGTGACAGGGCCACGTGACAGAGTGTGTACACACGATAATATACAATGTGTGTGACAGGGCCACTTGACACAGTGTGTACACACGATAATATACAATGTGTGTGACAGGGCCATATGACACAGTGTGTACACACGATAATATACAATGTGTGTGACAGGGCCACTTGACACAGTGTGTACACACGATAATATACAATGTGTGTGACAGGGCCACATGACACAGTGTGTACACACGATAATATACAATGTGTGTGACAGGGCCACATGACACAGTGTGTACACACGATAATATACAATGTGTGTGACAGGGCCACATGACTCAGTGTGTACACACGATAATGTGCAATGTGTTTGACAGGGCCACATGACATTGTGTGTACACACGATAATATACAATGTGGGACAGGGCCACATGACTCAATGTGTACACACGATAATATACAATGTGTGTGACAGGGCCACTTGACACAGTGTGTACACACGATAATATACAATGTGTGACAGGGCCACTTGACATAGTGTGTACACACGTTAATATACAATGTGTGTGACAGGACCACTTGACAGAGTGTGTACACACGATAATATACAATGTGTGTGACAGGGCCATATGATTTAGAATGTGTACACACGATAATATACAATGTGTGTGACAGGGCCACATGACTCAGTATGTACACACGATAATATACAATGTGTGACAGGGCCACTTGACACAGTGTGTACACACGATAATATACAATGTGTGTGACAGGGCCACATGACTCAGTGTGTACACACGATAATATACAATGTGTGACAGGGCCACTTGACACAGTGTGTACACACGATAATATACAATGTGTATGACAGGCCACGTGACAGAGTGTGTACACACGATAATATACAATGTGTGTGACAGGGCCACGTGACAGAGTGTGTACACACGATAATATACAATGTGTGTGACAGGGCCACTTGACACAGTGTGTACACACGATAATATACAATGTGTGTGACAGGGCCACTTGACTCGGTGTGTACACACGATGATATACAATGTGTGTGACAGGGCCACTTGACACAGTGTGTACACACGATAATATACAATGTGTGTGACAGGGCCACTTGACTCGGTGTGTACACACGATAATATACAATGTGTGTGACAGGGCCACGTGACTCAGTGTGTACACACGATAATATACAATGTGTGTGACAGGGCCACTTGACACAGTGTGTACACACGATAATATACAATGTGTGTGACATGGCCACGTGACTCAGTGTGTACACACGATAATATACAATGTGTGTGACAGGGCCACTTGACACAGTGTGTACACACGATAATATACAATGTGTGTGACAGGGCCACGTGACTCAGTGTGTACACACGATAATATACAATGTGTGTGACAGGGCCACTTGACACAGTGTGTACACACGATAATATACAATGTGTGTGACAGGGCCACATGACTCAGTGTGTACACACGATAATATACAATGTGTGTGACAGGACCACATGACTCAGTGTGTCCACACGAGCAGTCCATCAGGAAGAAAAGAGTGATGTACCCTAGTGCCGAACACGCCAGCTCAGGGTCCACAGTGACCACCTTCATGTCGCAGGGAGAACTGGCAGAGGACTATGTTGACCTCCCATCCCTGCCTGGCGTGCCAGAAGTGGATGAGGACTAGACCCTCTGCCCTCATTGACCTGCATGCTTCGGCAAGATGTAGCCACAGTCTCTACCCTTCCTTACCTACATTCCGGAACAGGATAAGTGCCAGAGCCTCTGCTTGATGGACAAGGGGGCAGCGATCACTTTGATGTCCATACATCTATATCAATTTGTTGTTGTTGTTTGTTGTTTGGTTTTGTTGTGTGTTTTTTTATCTATATGTGTATATCATGGTATTATCACATTCCATTATTGTCTGATTATTCTGTTAGTACATTTTTATGTAAGGTTATTGTTGTAAATATTTTTTTCCGATTATTGCGTTAATTTACATTTTATTTGATTATCATGCTTGATAAATTGTATCTGACAATTGCGTTAGATGAATTTTAATCTGTTTATTGTGCTAGATAAATTGTATCTGACTATGGTGTTAGATACATTTTATCTAATTATTGTGCTATATAAATAAGCTTTGATGATTGTGTTAACTATGTTTTATCAGACAATTGTGTTATATGAATTTTATAGATTTATGTGCTAGATGGATTTTATCTGGTTATTGTGTTAAAGAAATTTTATCAAATTATTGTTTTAAACACATTTTATGTTGTTATTGTGTGAAATGAATATCTGATTATTGCATGAAACATATTTTACGTGGTTTTTGTGTGAAATACATTATTTTATTACTGTGTTAACTACAGTTTACCTCAGTAATTTATTTGATTATTGTGTTTACAAAGTTGTCTAGTTACATGCATTTTTTCTGATTATTGTTTCTTATATATTTATCTAATCGTTGGTCTTTAAGATTATTATATGGATACTTGTGATTATTGTAAGAATACGATGTTATCTATGAATACTTTGGATCTTTATCGTGTGAATACATTGAATCTTTAAGATTATTGTATGACCACATTGGATACATATCAGATCGTAGTATGAAAACATTGGATCTATTAAGGTTATTGGATAAATAGTTGGATCTGTAAGAGTGCTATATGAACACACTGGATTTTTAAGATTATTATATGAATACTTTGGATCTTGTAAATTATCCTATGAATACGTTGGATCTTTAAGAATACTGTATAATTTAAGACTATAAGACTATTGTATGGACACATCAGATTGTTTAAGATGATGTAGAATACACTGGAGTTTTTAGAATTTTGACATGAATTGGATCTTTGTTGGATGAATACTTCGGACCTTATTATCCAATGTCATATTCCAGTGACAGGCTGTTAATCTTGTTGTCAGTAATGCACTGACATACTGTCGTCGTGCTTGCCGTTTGTTCATGGGGAAGTCATCCCACTCTGACAATTCCACAAGCGCTTGGCCTAAATTTTCCAGACCCTTTTTTCTGGCAAACTCCTTGAGCCTTTGCAAAACCGTAGGCGCTGGCTGGGTCTTGAAATGGGGAAGGTAGGAGGAGAGGAAGAATAAAACGAGTTGTGCCTGTAGGGTATGTACGCGTTTCCATAAGCCACTAAAGTGACACAGCTTGTAGGATCTTTAACGTGCGTGCTTGAAGTTCTGCGTGTGTATGCACACAAAGTGGGGGGGGGGGGGGGGGGCTCAGCCAGCAGCGGGTCTCATTGAACGTTGACCTGGAATTGGAGTTTAGAGTTTGTTCAAGAGAGATTCATCACACTCAGAGAATTCCATATGCGAGACAATTCCATATGTGCTTGACTCAAATTTACCATCGGTTATATGGCAGACTTCCTTACCCTGTGCAAAACCCCATGCGCTGGCAATGTCTTGACGTGAGATGATACCAACTATCTCCATCCTTAGGTCTTGACGTGAGATGATACCAACTATCTCCATCCTTAGGTCTTGACGTGAGATGATACCAACTATCTCCATCCTTTGGTCTTGACGTGAGATGATACCAACTATCTCCATCCTTTGGTCTTGACGTGAGATGATACCAACTATCTCCATCCTTTGGTCTTGACGTGAGATGATACCAACTATCTCCATCCTTAGGTCTTGACGTGAGAGGATACCAACTATCTCCATCCTTAGGTCTTGACGTGAGATGATACCAACTATCTCCATCCTTTGGTCTTGACGTGAGATGATACCAACTATCTCCATCCTTTGGTCTTGACTAGGTAGGATACCAACTATCTCCATCCTTAGGTCTTGACTAGGGATGATACCAACTATCTCCATCCTTTGGTCTTGACTAGGTAGGATACCAACTATCTCCATCCTTAGGTCTTGACTAGGGATGATACCAACTATCTCCATCCTTTGGTCTTGACTAGGGATGATACCAACTATCTCCATCCTTAGGTCTTGACTAGGTAGGATACCAACTATCTCCATCCTTAGGTCTTGACTAGGGATGATACCAACTATCTCCATCCTTAGGTCTTGACTAGGTAGGATACCAACTATCTCCATCCTTAGGTCTTGACTAGGTAGGATACCAACTATCTCCATCCTTAGGTCTTGACTAGGGATGATACCAACTATCTCCATCCTTAGGTCTTGACTAGGTAGGATACCAACTATCTCCATCCTTAGGTCTTGACTAGGGATGATACCAACTATCTCCATCCTTTGGTCTTGACTAGGGATGATACCAACTATCTCCATCCTTAGGTCTTGACTAGGGATGATACCAACTATCTCCATCCTTTGGTCTTGACTAGGTAGGATACCAACTATCTCCATCCTTAGGTCTTGACTAGGGATGATACCAACTATCTCCATCCTTTGGTCTTGACTAGGGATGATACCAACTATCGCCATCCTTTGGTCTTGACTAGGGATGATACCAACTATCTCCATCCTTTGGTCTTGACTAGGTAGGATACCAACTATCTCCATCCTTAGGTCTTGACTAGGTAGGATACCAACTATCTCCATCCTTAGGTCTTGACTAGGGATGATACCAACTATCTCCATCCTTAGGTCTTGACTAGGTATGATACCAACTATCTCCATCCTTTGGTCTTCACTAGGGATGATACCAACTATCTCCATCCTTTGGTCTTGACTAGGTAGGATACCAACTATTTCCATCCTTTGGTCTTGACTAGGGATGATACGAACTATCTCCATCCTTTGGTCTTGACTAGGTAGGATACCAACTATCTCCATCCTTAGGTCTTGACTAGGTAGGATACCAACTATCTCCATCCTTTGGTCTTGACTAGGTAGGATACCAACTATCTCCATCCTTTGGTCTTGACTAGGTAGGATCCCAACTATTTCCATCCTTTGGTCTTGATTAGGGATGATACCAACTATCTCCATCCTTTGGTCTTGATTAGGGATGATACCAACTATCTCCATCCTTTGGTCTTGATTAGGGATGATACCAACTATCTCCATCCTTTGGTCTTGATTAGGGATGATACCAACTATCTCCATCCTTTGGTCTTGATTAGGGATGATACCAACTATCTCCATCCTTTGGTCTTGATTAGGGATGATACCAACTATTTCCATCCTTTGGTCTTGATTAGGGATGATACCAACTATCTCCATCCTTTGGTCTTGACGTGAGAGGATACCAACTATCTCCATCCTTTGGTCTTGACGTGAGAGGATACCAACTATCTCCATCCTTAGGTCTTGACTAGGGATGATACCAACTATCTCCATCCTTAGGTCTTGACTAGGTAGGATACCAACTATCTCCATCCTTAGGTCTTGACTAGGGATGATACCAACTATTTCCATCCTTAGGTCTTGACTAGGGATGATACCAACTATCTCCATCCTTAGGTCTTGACTAGGGATGATACCAACTATTTCCATCCTTAGGTCTTGACTAGGGATGATACCAACTATTTCCATCCTTAGGTCTTGACTAGGGATGATACCAACTATCTCCATCCTTAGGTCTTGACTAGGGATGATACCAACTATTTCCATCCTTAAGTCTTGACTAGGGATGATGCCAACTATTTCCATCCTTAGGTCTTGACTAGGGATGATACCAACTATCTCCATCCTTAGGTCTTGACTAGGTAGGATACCAACTATTTCCATCCTTAGGTCTTGACTAGGGATGATACCAACTATCTCCATCCTTAGGTCTTGACTAGGGATGATACCAACTATCTCCATCCTTAGGTCTTGACTAGGGATGATACCAACTATCTCCATCCTTAGGTCTTGACTAGGTAGGATACCAACTATCTCCATCCTTAGGTCTTGACTAGGTAGGATACCAACTATCTCCATCCTTAGGTCTTGACTAGGGATGATACCAACTATCTCCATCCTTAGGTCTTGACTAGGATGATACCAACTATCTCCATCCTTAGGTCTTGACTAGGGATGATACCAACTATTTCCATCCTTAGGTCTTGACTAGGTAGGATACCAACTATTTCCATCCTTAGGTCTTGACTAGGGATGATACCAACTATTTCCATCCTTAGGTCTTGACTAGGTAGGATACCAACTATTTCCATCCTTAGGTCTTGACTAGGGATGATACCAACTATTTCCATCCTTAGGTCTTGACTAGGTAGGATACCAACTATTTCCATCCTTAGGTCTTGACTAGGGATGATACCAACTATTTCCATCCTTAGGTCTTGACTAGGGATGATACCAACTATTTCCATCCTTAGGTCTTGACTAGGATGATACCAACTATCTCCATCCTTAGGTCTTGACTAGGGATGATACCAACTATCTCCATCCTTAGGTCTTGACTAGGTAGGATACCAACTATTTCCATCCTTAGGTCTTGACTAGGTAGGATACCAACTATCTCCATCCTTAGGTCTTGACTAGGGATGATACCAACTATCTCCATCCTTAGGTCTTGACTAGGGATGATACCAACTATCTCCATCCTTAGGTCTTGACTAGGTAGGATACCAACTATCTTCATCCTTAGGTCTTGACTAGGTAGGATACCAACTATCTCCATCCTTAGGTCTTGACTAGGGATGATACCAACTATTTCCATCCTTAGGTCTTGACTAGGGATGATACCAACTATCTTAGGTCTTGACTTGGGATGATACCAACTATCTCCATCCTTAGGTCTTGACTAGGGATGATACCAACTATTTCCATCCTTAGGTCTTGACTAGGTAGGATACCAACTATCTCCATCCTTAGGTCTTGACTAGGGATGATACCAACTATTTCCATCCTTAGGTCTTGACTAGGGATGATACCAACTATTTCCATCCTTAGGTCTTGACTAGGTAGGATACCAACTATCTCCATCCTTAGGTCTTGACTAGGGATGATACCAACTATCTCCATCCTTAGGTCTTGACTAGGTAGGATACCAACTATCTCCATCCTTAGGTCTTGACTAGGGATGATACCAACTATCTCCATCCTTAGGTCTTGACTAGGTAGGATACCAACTATCTCCATCCTTAGGTCTTGACTAGGTAGGATACCAACTATCTCCATCCTTAGGTCTTGACTAGGGATGATACCAACTATCTCCATCCTTAGGTCTTGACTAGGTAGGATACAACTATCTCCATCCTTAGGTCTTGACTAGGGATGATACCAACTATCTCCATCCTTAGGTCTTGACTAGGTAGGATACCAACTATCTCCATCCTTAGGTCTTGACTAGGGATGATACCAACTATTTCCATCCTTAGGTCTTGACTAGGATGATACCAACTATTTCCATCCTTAGGTCTTGACTAGGGATGATACCAACTATCTCCATCCTTAGGTCTTGACTAGGGATGATACCAACTATTTCGATGATACCAACTATTTCCATCCTTAGGTCTTGACTAGGGATGATACCAACTATCTCCATCCTTAGGTCTTGACTAGGGATGATACCAACTATCTCCATCCTTAGGTCTTGACTAGGTAGGATACCAACTATCTCCATCCTTAGGTCTTGACTAGGGATGATACCAACTATCTCCATCCTTAGGTCTTGACTAGGGATGATACCAACTATCTCCATCCTTAGGTCTTGACTAGGGATGATACCAACTATTTCCATCCTTAGGTCTTGACTAGGTAGGATACCAACTATTTCCATCCTTAGGTCTTGACTAGGGATGATACCAACTATTTCCATCCTTAGGTCTTGACTAGGTAGGATACCAACTATTTCCATCCTTAGGTCTTGACTAGGGATGATACCAACTATTTCCATCCTTAGGTCTTGACTAGGTAGGATACCAACTATTTCCATCCTTAGGTCTTGACTAGGGATGATACCAACTATTTCCATCCTTAGGTCTTGACTAGGGATGATACCAACTATTTCCATCCTTAGGTCTTGACTAGGGATGATACCAACTATCTCCATCCTTAGGTCTTGACTAGGGATGATACCAACTATCTCCATCCTTAGGTCTTGACTAGGTAGGATACCAACTATTTCCATCCTTAGGTCTTGACTAGGTAGGATACCAACTATCTCCATCCTTAGGTCTTGACTAGGGATGATACCAACTATCTCCATCCTTAGGTCTTGACTAGGGATGATACCAACTATCTCCATCCTTAGGTCTTGACTAGGTAGGATACCAACTATCTTCATCCTTAGGTCTTGACTAGGTAGGATACCAACTATCTCCATCCTTAGGTCTTGACTAGGGATGATACCAACTATTTCCATCCTTAGGTCTTGACTAGGGATGATACCAACTATCTTAGGTCTTGACTTGGGATGATACCAACTATCTCCATCCTTAGGTCTTGACTAGGGATGATACCAACTATTTCCATCCTTAGGTCTTGACTAGGTAGGATACCAACTATCTCCATCCTTAGGTCTTGACTAGGGATGATACCAACTATTTCCATCCTTAGGTCTTGACTAGGGATGATACCAACTATTTCCATCCTTAGGTCTTGACTAGGTAGGATACCAACTATCTCCATCCTTAGGTCTTGACTAGGGATGATACCAACTATCTCCATCCTTAGGTCTTGACTAGGTAGGATACCAACTATCTCCATCCTTAGGTCTTGACTAGGGATGATACCAACTATCTCCATCCTTAGGTCTTGACTAGGTAGGATACCAACTATCTCCATCCTTAGGTCTTGACTAGGTAGGATACCAACTATCTCCATCCTTAGGTCTTGACTAGGGATGATACCAACTATCTCCATCCTTAGGTCTTGACTAGGTAGGATACAACTATCTCCATCCTTAGGTCTTGACTAGGGATGATACCAACTATCTCCATCCTTAGGTCTTGACTAGGTAGGATACCAACTATCTCCATCCTTAGGTCTTGACTAGGGATGATACCAACTATTTCCATCCTTAGGTCTTGACTAGGGATGATACCAACTATTTCCATCCTTAGGTCTTGACTAGGGATGATACCAACTATCTCCATCCTTAGGTCTTGACTAGGGATGATACCAACTATTTCGATGATACCAACTATTTCCATCCTTAGGTCTTGACTAGGGATGATACCAACTATCTCCATCCTTAGGTCTTGACTAGGGATGATACCAACTATCTCCATCCTTAGGTCTTGACTAGGTAGGATACCAACTATCTTCATCTTTGACACAACAGGCGGCACCAGACAATGTTGATCTCAGATGTCTGATTGCAACCCTGAGGTACTGGCCACTGACTGGAAGTCTCACATATTGACCACTTAGGTATCGTGTCATCTGATATACACACAACGTTGACACTGTCCTTTGTCTGTGATGTGTCTTTAACCCTTTAACACCCACAACATGTCCATCAGCATCCTGCATTGTTGACAATGTTAGCATTGCAAAAACTTAACCCTTTGACTCCCTCACCCAACCCACCAGCTTACAGGAAGCTGGTGGCTTTGGTGAGGGAGCCGAGGGGTTAAGTTTTTTTTTCAATTGGTGTGTTGGGTGCAGGAGTCATTCCATTGGTTGGATAATTACAATTTTGCTAACATTCACATTTGGTGTTGAGGAGTGGTGTAATTATACACAGTCCGTTGACTACATAATTATAGTTACGTCAATTGTAAAGTTTGATGTTAAAGAGTGGTATACTTACGTATAATCCACTGACTGCGTGTTTATAATTATGTCATCAGTGTGGTTTTAAAAGTTTTCTTTAATTATGCTCACTATTTCTTGCCCACATAATTAAGATTATGTCACTACTGTGATAATGAAATTTGCTGTAATTATGCACACTGTTTGATGTCTTGATAATTATTCATTATGATTATTCAGTATTCATATTCATTTTGTCATAATGGATTTTACCATGTGAAACTTGGGTCGCTCCCCCCCCCCCCCCCCCGTTGAGAGCGTGTCGCAGAGGAGCAGCTCTATCCATTTTATGATTATATCAGTAGCATGATTCTGAGATTCTGAAAGTTGCTATAACTGAAAGCAGTATTTTTCGACTACATAATTATGATTATGTCAGCGCTGTGATGTCAGAAATGTGCAGCAAGTACACGCCATCTGTTGACAAGATAATTATGTCAATAGTATTGTGGTGAAGCGCACAAACTTACAACGACCACTGGTGTCTTTGTTTTGTTTTGTTACCTTTTGCTTTGTTTTGTTTTGTTTTGTTGTTTTTGTTTTCAGATTGTGTTTGATATAAATCCTACTTTCCCTACATTTAGTGGCTTTTTGTGTATATACAGGAGGACTTGACTTAAAAATGACGTGATTTTATGTGAAATACTGATTTTGTACAAACACATCATTTGTGATTGTGTTGATGAAGATGGAAGTGGTGTGTTGTTGATGATGCGTTTCTTTTTCTTCATCTTCTTGTCCTCTTCTTCTAGGTGTCTGTTAAAAAGGAGATTGTTTCCTAGCCTCATGAGGGTGCCTCTATGTTATGCCCGTCTGTCTGTCTGCCTGCCTGCCTGCCTGTCTGTCTGTCTGTCTCTCTGAATGTCTGCCTGTTTGTCTGTCCGCCTGTTTGTATGTCTATCTGTCTTCCTTTTTGTTTGTCTATCTGTCTGTCTGTCTGTTTGAATATCTGTATGCCTGTCTGATTTTGTATGATGTGCCATTTTTGGTGTGCAATTATTTTCCAGCAATTTAAAACTAATTTTATATCAAAAACTATAGAAGCCATTGGACATTACATATATATATCGCCGATAGAATTGTGTATTTGTGTATTTGTATTATTATCTGTTCGTATAATACATTCTTGGTTTGGTTTGCTTTCATGCGTGTGTGAGTATGTGTATGTGCATGCGTGCATGTGTGTGTATGTGCGTGCGTACATGTGTGTGAGTGTACGTGTGTGTGTGTGTGTGTGTGTGTGTGTGTGTGTGTGTGTGTGTGTGTGTGTGGTGTGTGTGTGTGATAATAGTCCCAGCGTGATGTTAATCAATGATCAAGTGATCATATCGTTATGTTTTGAACACAAGCTGCAATAAATCTCCGTCTTTTATCGACTTTTTTCAACTGAAATAACTCTAAGGTTTAATTGCTGTGAGTGTGTACCAATAAACCTCTTACTGATATAAATCCCAATAACAAAGACAAAAAAACCCATAAAAATAGACAAGAAGAAAAATAATATGTTGAAATGTTAAGTTTTAGGTTTCGTAAATATTCTTGTATATGCTGTTTTCAAAGAAATATACCAATAGGGCTGAGTATACCGATAGCGTGTTAACAGACAATCTTGCCACTGACACACAGATTGTCACTGAATATAGCAGCTGACTGTGTTTAGCACACAAACCAGCACAACAGGTTGGATACGCTTCACCAAGCCTGCTCCTATAGAAAGCTCTGACATCATAAGAAACATTTCTATGAAATGCGTGAGGAAGGGGTGTTGGGAAGAGAGAGAGAGAGAGAGAGAGAGAGAGAGAGTGAGGGAGGGAGAGAGAGAGAGGGAGAGAAACAGACAGAGACAGACAGACAGAGAGCCAGCCAGCCAGATAGAGAGAGACAGACAGAGAAACAGAGAGAGAGAGAGAGAAAGGGACAGAGACAGAAACAAAGAAAGAGATAGAGATAGACAGACACAGAGAGAGACAGACAGACAAATAGAGAGAGAGACAGAGAGAGAGAGTGATAGAGAGAGAGAAAAGAGAGACAGAGAGAGACCGACCGAGAGAGAGACAGAGACAGACAGACAGGGACAGATGAGAGACAGAGACAGGGAGAGCGATAGAGACAGGGACAGAGACAGAGAGACAAAAGAGAGAGAGAGACAGAGATAGATAGAGACAGAGACAGACAGACAAAGAGAGAGAGATAGAGTGATAGAGAGAGAGACAGAGAGAGAGACAGACAGACAGACAGAGAGATATGGAGAGAGAGAGAGAGAGAGAGAAAACAGACAGACAGGCAGAGAGTATAAATGTGCAGTGCAGGCTGATCCGCACTGTTGGTTCTTTCAAAACAATGGCATGACATATAAGATTTTCACTTCAGATAAATCAGGTAAAATGATACGTTTCTCTCATTCTTATTTTTATTCCTGACAAAGAATAACAACTTGGGTCTGAAACTCTCTCTCTCTCTCTGTCTCTTGTCTCTCACGCACACACATACCCGTGAGGGTACTGAGGGCTCTTCCAGTATGAATAGCATCCCCACCTTTTGGAAATTCTGTGCTAGAAATTTCTTCTTTTCTGTCACTCTCTTTGTTTCTGTCTCGCTGCTTTGTTTTGTCATCTCTTCCTATGACTTCTGCCTTGCTGGTCCATTTACATGTATGTGTTCTAAAAAGTCTTTCGTACTTTTTATCAGGATTGATAATTGGGTGCATGAAATGAGTGCATTTTTCGCTCTACGGAAATGTGACGTGCAGAAGCGATTGTAGGTAATTTAGGCCAGTTTTTGTGTTTTAATGTCCTTTGTTATGTTTAAATTTGTATTTAGGTATGTTTTACCCCCACCCCCACCCCTGGTGATAAACTGGACGAAGTGACCAACGGCACTGGCTTATCTCCAGATTATGTGTGCGAATGTATTGGTACGTGTATTTAATTTTCTTTTCCAGGTGATTATTTTTACTGCGGTATTGCGTATTTTTGAGATGCTTGGATGGTTATAGATCTGGTATGACTCTATGCGGTCGGTTGGGCTTTAAATAACAATAACAATAGCACACACAATAGCACACACACACACACAGATATTATATATATATATATATATATATATATACACGCCAATGCATTAACACACACGCACACATGCGCGCACGTACACACACACACACACACACACACACACACACACACACACACACACACACACACACACATAATCCAGAAATGCACTTTATTGAAGCATGATTTTGATAACAGAAACAGACATGACATGCCAACAAAAGGGACACACAGCTGTAAGCCCAGTCACTTGAAGCAGAGTACCAAGCAAACAAACAAGCAAGCAATCCACTGGGGCAATGTGGACACAGCCTGTGTACATCAGGCCCTGAAAATAAATTGAATGGCCAATCCAGTGAGGTACATGTGGACATTGTATATCAAGTCCTGACCATGGATTAAATGGCCAATCCACTGGGGCACGTGTAGATTGTCTGTGTACATCAGGCCCTGAACATGGACTGAACGGCCAATCCACTGGGGTATGTGTGGACACAATGTACATCAGGCCCTGAACATGGACTGAACGGCCAATCCACTGGGGTATGTGTGGACACAATGTACATCAGGCCCTGAACATGGACTGAACGGCCAATCCACTGGGGTATGTGTGGACACAATGTACATCAGGCCCTGAACATGGATTGAACGGCCAATCCACTGGGGTATGAGTGGACACAATGTACATCAGGTCCTGAACATGGATTGAACGGCCAATCCACTGGGGTATGTGTACACACAATGTACATCAGGTCCTGAACATGGACTGAACGGCCAATCCACTGGGGCACGTATGGACACAGTGTACATCAGGCCCTGACCAAGGATTGAATGGCCAATTCACTGGGGCACATGTGGATTGATATGTACATCAGGCCCTGACCAAGGATTGAATGGCCAATTCACTGGGGCACATGTGGATTGATATGTACATCAGGCCCTGAACGTGGATTGAACGGCAAATCCGCAGGGGTACATGTGGACTATTGTGTATATCAGGTCCAGAACGTGGATTGAACGGTCAATCCACTGGGGTAGGTGTGGAAACAGTGTACATCAAGCCCTCACTATGGATTGCTCTTCTTTCAAACGCTGCATTAAACAGATTTCTTTTCAAGGTCACAAAGAAATGTTTCCATTGAAGAGTTTGGAGTTTGTTCAAGACGGATTCATCCACTCAGACAATTCCATATGCGCTGCACCCAAATCTGCCAGAAATCGTTTGACAGACTCCCAGAGCCTGTGGAAAACCCTATTTATTGCCAAAGTCTTGAATGGGGAGGGGGTGGAAATGAAACCATGATTCACTTCGCCGACACCACCAAAAAGACTGTGGCATTCAGCGATGAGGCCAGTTTTCTTTTCTGTTGCCAACAAAGACTGAACTGGAGATGTAGGATCTTGAGTTCTTGACTGTTCCAAGAATAGTGTGGCTCAGCGCTACTTAGCGCACGTTAAAGATCCCAATTGTCACTCGCAAAATTCAGAAGAAAAACCCATCTTCATCGGTAAACAAAAATACACGAAGACAAAAAAAAAAAAAAAAAAAAGGCGCTGTACTGTGCAACAACACTCTCCTCGAAGATAGCAGCCAGAATTTTACATATAAATAATATCGAGCGAAAATAAAATAAAATAAATAAACAAACACACAAAAATATACACACTAAAAAAAAGAAAGAAAAAGAATCGGAAGAAAGAAAATAAGTATTGTCAGACCTTTATTCAAACACTGGGCCGTGCTCTTCTAACAGAAGCATTTGGTCTCAACATTGTCATCATATCAAAGAAAGATCTGTATACCGATGAGAAATTCTTGCTGACATGTAGTTTATAGATTGCATCGTGTGCAAGCGCACGCACGCACGCACGCACGCATTCACACACACACACATCCACATGCATGCACACACAGAGAGCATCATTTTTGTGCTAATATGCTTAGCCAGATCACTGTGATTCACACACACACACACACAAAAAGAAAGAAAACATAAGCTACGTTCACATTGCTAGTCTGAACGCTTCGCAAACAATATAGAACAGGCCAAGCTTGCAAGTGCGTAATGTTAGAGCAGACGAAAAGACCTTGACATTGGAGTAGGTATGACAGATTGGGGAGAGGGGAGACAAGTCGTGTAAGAACGTGACTTGTAGCGAAGGGCGGGGAAGCATACGACAGATTGGAGTTGTGGCCCTTTATCAGACCATCGGTGACAGTGGATTTACAGATCTCACAACCAATAATACCGTAGCTGAACAGTGCTTATAGAAGGATAGAATTATCTCATCAATTATATAGTCACTCGTCCTATACCTACATAAGGCTTATAGAAAGGTAGGTTTATCTCATCAATACATGGACTCTCTGTTTCTCTCTCTCTCTTCTCTCTCTCTCTCTCTCTCTCTCTCTCTCACACACACACACACACACACACACACGCACACACACACACAATCCATGTCCCTCCATCCCACTCCCCAAAATGGACAGACTAAACAAAACACACCGAAAATATGAGTGCATATAAATGATAATTCGATGCAACTCATGCGTCATTTATTCTGTTAATATTTACACAATATCAAAGTAAAAATAGTTCAGAAACTAAAGCAACAAGGCACGCTCTCTGCTCACTCTAAGTAATGACAACTGGGCATTTGGTGAAGTGACTTCAAACGGTGCAGTATACAACAAGGTTCCATGGATTTGTGTGTATGTTTCACGTGTTTTAGGGCACACACATTCCACTCCTGACATACACATCACACACATTCCACTCCTGACATACACGTCACACACATTCCACTCCTGACATACACATCACACACATTCCACTCCTGACATACACATCACACACATTCCACTCCTGACATACACATCACACACATTCCACTCCTGACATACACGTCACACACATACCACTCCTGACATACACGTCACACACATTCCACTCCTGACATACACATCACACACATTCCACTCCTGACATACACATCACACACATTCCACTCCTGACATACACGTCACACACATACCACTCCTGACATACACGTCACACACATTCCACTCCTGACATACACGTCACACACATTCCACTCCTGACATACACGTCACACACATTCCACTCCTGACATACACGTCACACACATTCCACTCCTGACATATACGTCACACACATTCCACTCCTGACATACACATCACACACACTCCACTCCCAGCATACACATCACACACATTCCACTCCTGACATACACATCACACACTCCACTCCCAGCATACACATCACACACATTCCACTCCTGACATACACATCACACACATTCCACTCCCAACGTACACGTCACACACATTCTACTCCTGACATACATGTCACACACATTCCACTCCTGACATACACGTCACACACATTCCACTCCTGACATACACGTCACACACATTCCACTCCCAACACACACGTCACACACATTCCACTCCTGACATACACATCACACACTGTGACACATTCCACTCCTGACATACACGTCACACACATTCCACTCCTGACATACACGTCACACACATTCCACTCCCAACATACACGTCACACACATTCCACTCCTGACATACACGTCACACACATTCCACTCCTGACATACACGTCACACACATTCCACTCCCAACATACACATCACACACATTCCACTCCTGACATACACATCACACACATTCCACTCCTGACATACACATCACACACATTCCACTCCTGACATATACGTCACACACATTCCACTCCTGACATACACATCACACACATTCCACTCCTGACATACACATCACACACACTCCACTCCCAGCATACACATCACACACATTCCACTCCTGACATACACATCACACACACTCCACTCCCAGTATACACATCACACACATTCCACTCCTGACATACACGTCACACACATTCCACTCCCAGCATACACGTCACACACATTCCACTCCTGACATACACATCACACACATTCCACTCCTGACATACACATCACACACATTCCACTCACAACATGCACATCACACACATTCCACTCCTGACATACACATCACACACATTCCACTCCCAACATACACATCACACACATTCCACTCCTGACATACACGTCACACACATTCCACTCCTGACATACACATCACACACATTCCACTCCTGACATACACATCACACACACTGCACTCACAACATACACAATCCACTCCCGACATACACATCACACACATTCCACTCCTGACATACACGACACACACACTGCACTCACAACATACACATTCCACTCCCGACATACACATCACACACATTCCACTCCTGACATACACGACACACACATTCCACTCCCAGCATACACAACACACATTCCACTTCCAGCATACACATCACACACATTCCACTCCCAGCATACACATCACACACATTCCACTCCCAGCATACACATCACACACATTCCACTCCCAACATACATACCACACACATTCCACTCCCAATATACACATTCCACTACCAACACACACAGTACACTCCCAACACACACATTCCACTTCCAACTTATGCATTCCACTTCAAACATGCACATCATACATATTCCACTCACAATGTAGGCCTACTCATTCCACTGCTAACAAACATGTCATACTCCCAACACACACATTACACACATTCCACTTCCAACACACACACTCCGCTCCAAAGATACACATTTCACTCCCAACACACACATTTCACTCCCAACACACACATTCCACTCCCAACATACACATTCCACTCCCAGTATACACATTCCACTCCCAACATACACATTCCATTCCCAACATACACAACACACACAATCCATTCCCAACGTATACACTATCTTCAGTAACAACACAGACATGATATGACCATTCCACATGTCAGCATACAAGATCCAGGACTGTGCACATCCACACATAACATCATGTATCATCTCAGTAACAGGTTGATACAAGTGGAATACATGACTTCATGATACACGTAATGCATGGTTAGCATACACTTGATATACAAATCTTCCGTCAAAAATATAACCGTTATTTAATGCCTGCATATTACTTACACCTGGGCACCATTCGTACTTGAATATACGCTTTGATAACAACATGGTGTTGAAAAATCACAATTAATGTACAGCCACTCATAACAAACTTTGATAATAACATGACATTGAAAAATCACAACAGCCACTCATAACAACCTTCAATAATAACATTATGACAATAACAAACTTTGATGATGTTGATAAATCACAATTCATACATAGCTACACAAATCATACTTTGATAAAACCATTATGATAAAGCTAGATGCAGCAAACTTTGATAATAGCATTATGATAAAGCTACATAGAACAAACTTTGATAATAACATAACGCTGACAAATCACTATTATAATAAACGTCCACAAATAATATACTTTAATACTAGCATTGAGATAAAGCTACACATTATAAACTGATAATATGATGTTGATAAACCACAATTATAACACAGCTTCATATCAATACTAAACTTTTATAACAACATTGAGAAAAAATAACACACTGTAAGCTCTGATAATAATATGATGTTGATAATCCACATACATAACATAGCTTGACATAAAAAAATTGATTTAATAGCTCCACATATTAAGCACTGATAATGATATGATGTTGATGAACCCCAATAATGACACAGCTACACACAAAACACTTTGATAATAACATGGTAATCATAGCAACATACGATAAACGTGGATAATAACATGACATTGATAAACCACAATCATAATGTAGCTATAAGTTCAATAAAAACGGAGAAGAATCACTGAATCATGGTTAAACTGAGAATGACACAAAATCTATACAGATCATCAAGCCACTCAGCAATATCTGTTTCTCTATAGTTGGATTTAAATATGTTTCTCCACTACTATGCTGAACGTTCGGATCAGTAAAGAAACCAGGAATTCAGTGCAGTGTCTTTGTTCATAAATGGATTTAAATGTTTTGTTCACTGCGAGACTCGACATCCAGAGAAGTCAAACAATTCTGCAATAGCAGTGTTTCTAACCAGCTGTACGTTGTGTCATGCCCATAACACTTAACAGTTTTATCTCCATTAGTCGAACAACTTTGCAACAGCAGAACGTTCATAACCTAATGTTAGGCGTGTCTTGCCCATGATACACAACAGTTCTTATCTCCATAAGTCAAACAACTCTGCAATAGCAGTGTTTATAATCAAAAATAGATGTTTTTATCCACCATGCTACTTAACAATGGATAAATCAAACATAGTACAGTGTTAATACTCGGACTTAAACCTGTCCATCTTTCTTGATACAAAATACAACACATGTCAAAACAGCTGCAATAGCAGCGTATTATTACATGGATTAAAATGGCTTTTTTGACTGTAGTGAACTGTTTTATGTCATAATTGGATAGGCGGATACTAACATCAAGCCAAACAAAGACAATGAAGAGAAACTTTCATAGTCAAGATCACATGGATTTCAGAAACATTTTAAGCACAAAACGGCCAGCTAACAACAAAATCATCTCTCACATTACTGCACCAAAGTTCACATTGTCCAAAACGACATATATCCAGATATAACGCATGGTCAAACACATCCTGACTAAACATCTGGTCAAATCATGGTACAGTACCTTCACAGAATAAATGTCTGGACCTTGCAAGTGAAAAGTTTCGTCATAGTAACAGTGAAATTTAGACACATCCTTTTATCTGGACATGATACATCAAAGTGTAACAGGAACAAACATTCAGACACATCGTTTAATGTGGACAAGTTGCGTGGATGTGTATCAGGAACAAACATTTTGACATGTTATTTTGTCTGGACAAGTTACATCCATATGTAACAGGAACAATCCTTGGTCACAACCTTGTGATATGGAAGCATGCAAAATATGGAATGATGAAAATGGTCTGACTGTGAAAAATGGTCTTTAACATTGCCAGCTGCTGATGGATGTATCACCATGATCATATATAAAAACAACATCAATAGAAAAAAATTAACACCAGTAATTACAAAAAATACATACAATTTAAAAAAATAATGATGATGATGATAATAAAAACATAGTGAGAGGCAGAATGATGGTAACAGCAGCAACAATAACAATAATATAAAAAGTAACGATTTATCAAGGGCCACTCCACCACTGTAGTGCCTTGATGTGCACTTAACATAACAACTAACAATATGAACACTCTAAGGAAACATGAACACTCTAAAGAAAACATGAACACTCTAAAGAAAACATGAACACTGTAAGGACAACATAACACTCTAAAGAAACATGAACACTGTAAGGACAACATGAACACTGTAAAGGAAAACATGAACACTCTAAAGAAAACATGAACACTGTAAGGACAACATGAACACTTAAAGAAACATGAAACACTGTAAAGGACAACATAAACACTGTAAGGACAACATGAACACTGTAAGGACAACATAAACACTGTAAGGACAACATAAACACTGTAAGGACAACATAAACACTGTAAGGACAACATGAACACTGTAAGGACAACATAAACACTCTAAAGAAAACATGAACACTGTAAGGACAACATAAACACTGTAAGGACAACATGAACACTGTAAGGACAACAAAACACTGTAAGGACAACATAAACACTGTAAGGACAACATGAACACTGTAAGGACAACATGAACACTGTAAGGCAACATGAACACTCTAAAGAAAACATAAACACTTAAGGACAACATAAACACTGTAAGGACAACACAAACACTGTAGGACAACATGAACACTGCTAAGGACAACACATAAACCTGAAGGACAACAAAAACACTGTAAGGAAACAACATGAACACTGTAAGGACAACAAAACACTCTAAAGAATAGCATGAACACTGTAAGGACAACATGAACCTTAAAGGAACATGAACACTGTAAGGACAACACAAACACTCTAGAAGAAAACATGAACACTGTAAGGACAACATACACACTCTAAAGACACATGAACACTGTAAGGACAATACAAGAACACTGTAAGGACAACATAACACTCTAAAGACAACACTAAACACTGTAAGGACACAACACTAAACTTTTAAGAGAACAACATAAACACTCTAAGGACAACATGAACACTCTAAAGGGCAACTGAACACTCTAAAGACAACATAACACTGTAAGGGCAACAGAAACACTCTAAAGACAACATAACACTGTAAGGACAACATAAACACTCTAAAGACAACATGAACACTTAAGGGCAACAAAACACTGTAAGGACAACATAACACTCTAAGGACAACATGAACACTGTAAGGACAACACAGAACACTGTAAGGACAACAGAACACTTAAGGACAACAGAACACTGTCAAGGACAACATAAACATCTAAAGACAACACAAACACTCTAAGGACAACACAAACACTCTAAAGGACAACACAAACACTCTAAGGACAAACAAACACTCTAAGAACAACACAAACACTCTGAGGACAACACAAACACTCTAAAGACAACAACATAAACACTTAAGGACAACACAAACACTCTAATGGATAGCATGAACACTGTAAGGACAACATGATACTCTAAAAGATACAGAACACTCTAAGGACAACACAAACACTCTATGGATAACATGAACACTTAAGGACAACATAGCACTCTAAAGACAGCATGAACACATTGAGGAAAACAAACACTCTGAGGTACAACACAGTCTAAAGACAACACAAACACTCAAGGACAACACAACACGTCTAACTTTACCAAATAGACAACAAAAACATAGGGACAACGTGAAACACTCTAAAGGACAGCACTGAACACTTAAGGACAACACAACTCTAAAGACAACAGGAACACCCTAAGAACAACACAAACACTCAAAGGAAAACACAAACACTCAAAGGACAACACAAACACGTAAAGACAACACAAACACTCTAAGGACAACACAAACACTCAAAGGACAACACAAACACTCAAAGGACAACACAAACACTGTAAGGACGACACAAACACTAAAGGACAACACAAACACTCAAGGAACAACACAAACACTCTAAGGACAACACAAACACTCTAAGAACAACACAAACACTCAAAGGACAACACAAACACTCAAAGGACAATACAAACACTCAAAGGACAACACAAACACTGCAAGGACAACACAAACACTGCAAGGACAACACAAACACTGTAAGGACAACACAAACACTCAAAGGACAACACAAACACTGTAAGGACAACACAAACACTCTAAGGAAAACACAAACACTCAAAGGACAACACAAACACTCTAAGGACAACACGAACACTCAAAGGACAACACAAACACTCAAAGGACGACACAAACATTGTAAGGACAACACAAACACTCTAAGGAAAACACAAACACTCAAAGGACAACACAAACACTCTAAGGACAACACAAACACGGTAAGGACAACACAATACGGACAACACAAACACGCTAAGGACAACACAAACACTCAAAGGACAACACAAACACTGTAAGGACAACACAAACACTCTAAGGAAAACACAAACACTCAAAGGACAACGCAAACACTCAAAGGAAAACACAAACACTCTAAGGATAACACAAACACGGTAAGGACAACACAAACACTCTAAGGACAACACAAACACTCTAAGGACAACACAAACACTCAAAGGACAACACAAACACTCTAAGGACAACACAAACACGGTAAGGACAACACAAACACTCTAAGGAAAACACAAACACTCTAAGGACAACACAAACACTCAAAGGACAACACAAACACTCTAAGGACAACACAAACACTCTAAGGAAAACACAAACACTCTAAGGACAACACAAACACTCAAAGGACAACACAAACACTCTAAGGACAACACAAACACTCTAAGGAAAACACAAACACTCTAAGGAAAACACAAATACTCAAAAGGACAACATGAACACTCAAAGGATACAACAGACACTCAAAGGACAACACAAACACTCTAAAGACAACATGAACACTGTAAGGACAATATGAACACTCTAAAGACAACGTGAACACTCTACGTACAACACAGGACAACATGAACTTTTGAAGACAACATGAACTCTAAGGACAACACAAATACACGGTAAGGACAATAATGACATCGTGAACATTCTAAAGACAACACAAAACAATCTAAGGATAACACACACACTCTAAAGATACTGATAAATAAGATCTCCAGTTTGGTTATGTGGAAAAATTCTCGGAGTTTTGCGTTCATCATGTGGAACGATTCTTGGATTTTTGCGTTCAAAGTCATTACTGTGTGTTTGCTACAGGGCCATGGCTTGGACATGTTTGATGTTGTGGTTGGCTTTATGGAAATGGATGGCAACTGGTTTGGGACAGTTGCGGCGGATGTTGGTCAGGTGTTCTGAAATACGACCACACAGTTAGCGGGATGTTTTTACTATACATATCTGATTGCAAATTTTGCACTGGATGGCGTAGATTATGTTGTGAGTTTGGCAGGAAAACGTTTGTTTTACTTGAAACGAGCCTTTTGGCTCATGATCATGCAGTGATGTGGTGGAGTTGATGTGTAGGAAAATTTGACAATTGGTTTTGGAGGAAGAAAAGATGCCTGGTGTGGTGGTAGCAATACCCAACGTATCCGTCAGGTGTGTGACATCATGACGTCTTGCCTTCTGACGTCAGATGATTTGTGATGACACCATGCCCATGAACTGTCTTGAATGCAAAACCAAAAACAATATGGAGATGGGGCGAATTTTTGCTCTACAAACGGTCAGAAGCAGAAGCGAACCAGAACTATGTACAATCAGATTCACAATCAACGTGAACTGTCACAATAAGCACAAGAAGTATAAGCTATTACTGATACAGTCGGGATAGATAGAGTACATGTCCAACTGATGGATGTCACATCCCTGTTTCAAGTTCAAGTGACAAGGAAAGGAATTCAATGCTTTATGTATTTCGGGAGGTGAAATATATAACCGATGTGCTATTTCTATAATACGCATTTTAAACGATCTAGTCTTCTCTGTAATCACCAGGCTTTTTTTTACGACGCTGAACAACAGTATATTCTGTTGGGGTAAAACTGCCGTCTGCATCTGAGTAACAAAGTTCTGCTTAGAATATCAGACGAACAGTACGTTACACCAAAAAGGTAGAATGTCTTCACACAGACGATGTCTTCACACAGACGATGTCTTCACACAAACCTTTACACCAGTAAGCTGCTTTCATGCGTTCTTCTTTACCAAAACGTTTGGCCTTGTGTCAGAATGTCATGCCTTGGATTTCATAAAAAATAGCATTTTCACGTATACTGTCTTAATCACAACACTTGATATATATGTTCCACAAGGATGTAGCCTATGTCCACGTCAGCTTCGGTGTCAATAGAAAAGGCTACCCATGTGCTGGCCACGACACAAGGTTCCAGCCGAACTATGGGCTCCACCCTTTTCACAATTTACACTGTTCATTGGCTTCTGTCCGCTGCTGAAACACTGTATCAGTAAGCGGCATAACATACATTCCATGCATTGATATGACTGTTTATCTATAAATGTATTAGTTAATGTATTTGGGGACATTACCTTGGACTACCTCAGCTTGCCTGCCTGCTTGTGGCTACTCGGCTATATCAGTTGTCTGTTGGATCCATTTCACCTGCATTGGGCAGCAATCCTGGCCTCCTCCCCATCCAAACCCTCTTGAGCCGACCGATATCATCCGGCCACCCTCTGGGTAGTCCATGTTGCCACCTCCTTAACATGGGATGTGCTCAGCCCTTGGCATGACCCCCGCCTAGGTAGGCCGGCTCCCCGGCTGCAGCCTGGGTCCTCCACTGCATGCATGTTGTCCACAAAACCACCCCCACCCCACTCTTCTTGTAGCTGCCTCGACCCGACATCATTGGACCCCACCTTGCATCATGGACACCTCCTGATCATGGGACCCTTGCATCATAGGACCGCCTCGCTGCATCATAGGACCACCCTGCATCATGGGCCCACCCTGCATCATGGGCCCACCCTGCATCATGGGCCCGCCCTGCATCATTGGATCCGCCTGCTTCATCAACGGACCCCTCTCTGCATTAGACACCCCCTTGCATCATACGACGGCCCCCTTGCATCACAGGACCACCCCCTTGCATCATGGACCGCCTCCCTGCATCATCGGTCCACCACTGGCATCATGGGACCTCCCCCTGCATAACAGGTCTCCCCTCTGCATGGCGCCCGCCTGAGCCATCTGCCTGCCTGGCATCTGCATCATAGGATCCTGCGCATTTCTGGGTGGCCCTCCACCCGCCTGCATCTGCTTGATCTGCATCTCAATGTCGTTCAGCATCTCCTTGGCCGACTTCTGTTCCACCTTCTGCTTGCCGTCCTCCTCAACCTTGGCGTCTGGGACTGGCGCGGCCTTGCCCTCGTTGGCCAGGCTGGCGGGCGTGCCCGTCTGCTCAAACTTCCACACCTGACCCTCCACCCCCCGCCGACAGCTCTGCATGACCAGCCGCGGCCCCTTCATCAGCTGCAGGCACAAGCCTGTCTGGTCGTGTTTCAACTGGAAGGCCTGCAACACACGATGGTCACATGTGCAGACACAATATCGACAACATTAACACTGAACACATTAACAACATCAACATCAACAAGAACGACATTAACGTCAACAACAGTAACAACAGTAACAACATCAACAACATTACCAACAACATTAACAACATCAACAATATTGACAACATTAATAATAATATCATCAACAACAGTACGATCATCAAAAACATAAGTAATTTTAAGACACAAACAGCATTAACAAGATTAACAACAATAACAACATCAGCAGGATAACATTAACAGCATCAACAACATTATCAGCATCAACAACACTAACGACATCAACAACATTATCAGCATCAACATTATCAGCATCAACAACATTATCAGCATCAACATTATCAGCATCAAAACACTAACAGCATCAACAACACTAACGACATCAACAACACTAACGACATCAACAACATTATCAGCATCAACAACATTATCAGCATCAACAACACCAACAGCATCAACAACACTAACGACATCAACAACACTAACGACATCAACAACAGGAACAGAGTTGTAGCTTCTCTCTAAACATAAGAGCTCAGAACTCAAAACATTTATTTCCTGTCAGAGCACTAAAATGGGGGGCTGTAATACCTATAACACAGGCCTAACGATACGGGACCTGAAAATATCTGAAGCCTCTGTCACCTTATTCCCCAGTCCTATGGCCTCAGGGTTATGGGACAACCCTTTACCTTTGTTTTTTACTTCTGCAGTTGCTAATGATTCATGATTGGTCTGATGATTTATGGCTGCAAAGCCTGGACTCTCAGAAAAGCTGATTGCAAAAGAATTGAGGCACCAGAGGCATGGTTTTATCGGAGACTACTACGTGTCAAATGGACAGACAGAAGAACTAATGAAAATGCCCTGGAAGAACTTGATACCACCAGAAAATTATTAGCAGACATCAACAAGAGAAGACTAAAATACATTGGCCATGTGTCACGTGGCAAGAACACAGTCCTCATGGCAACCATTTTTCAAGGAAAACCAGAGGCAAAAAGGAAGAAAGGCAGGTTTCCACTCTCATTCATCGTCAACATAACCGACATCATCATCACCATCATCATCAAATGCCCTGCCACATGGCGTTGGCGATCATGGCCCTCCATATGCATCTATCCCTTGTTTCCGCAAGCACATCTTCCACCCTCTCTGAGCTCAGCCAATCTGCAAGTCCGTCCAGTATTTTTTCCCTGGTTCTACCTGATGCTCTCTCTCCTTCCACCTTTCCTGTTGTGACCAGGTGCTCTAATTCCCCTTTCCTCATAAAATGGCCTATAAATGTTGCCTGTCTTTTCCTAATCTTCTTATGAATGATCTTCTTGTGTCTGCCTCCATCAAGACTGTCTCGTTCGTTTTCTTTGCTGTCCATGGAACTCTCAACATTCTTCTTAGAAACATCAGCGGCCTAAATATTCAAGAAGTCATCCACGAAAGTCAAGACAGAGCGGTTTGGAAGAGAATGGTGGTATCAAAGAGTGCAGTGGCCAATACTGAACCCCGTGACGCCGACAGGCGAGACAGGTTACTACTACTGCTGGTGTTGATCGCTCCGTCAATCTAATCAGACAATGGATGCAACTCGTTAAGGACCTGGTAAGATGTGGAACTACTACCATTACTGAGAATAGTATTAAGTGTTTTCATGGAGAAGATCATGCAGAAAACCCTCCACGCGCACCACGTCTCCATCTCCACTGATGTCAGAATCATTAACAATCTAACATTTGTCAACAGCATCATGGTGAATACCAACACTAAACTGCATGATTTCACCAACAGACGTATTGACAGTGCAAGGGTACATGTATATGGAATGGACGTCAGCAATGACAAAAATAAAGTCATAGTCAAACCACAACTGGCAGCAGTACAAAAGTCTACATGAATGGCCACACATTAGATGAGATTGACAGCTTCAAATACCTGGGACCTAAGCTTGCCACAAATGGCAGCTTCACAGCAGATATAGGCATCAGCAATGGCCAGACTCATAGACACGTATAGAGAAACCTGACGGCTAGCTCTGTCACATTCTATAACATCACTGCCTCACTGTACCACGGGATTCGCCAGCATACAGTGCTAAATAACACTGCTATATCATTCAGCTAGTTTCAATTCAATTTTGTGGCAAATTCCTAAGTTTAAGAGAAAATTATGATTATGATAAAAAATACCCAACACACACACACACACTCACGCACGCACACACGCACGCACGCACGCGCACCCCCCCCCCCCCCACACACACACACAACCGAGAAATTTTGCCAAAAAGCTCTCATCCTGTTCCATGACATACAAACAGGAACACAAAATGACCATAATACATGCAATATTATTTATCAAACAACAATCTTCAACTTGTCTCAACATTATTTCGAGGTCTACAGGCGTTAAACTGACAAAACTGTAGGAATGGATGCTGGGGTTATCATGGATCAGAAGATTGCCCAGTAGCCACAATGAACAGGATATGAAGAAGCCACACTATCAACTTCACTACCAAGTTCACGCTGTCCAAATCACTACCAGTCTCCATCACCACCATCAACGTTGTCAACACCATCACCTCCATCAACACCATTATCACCACTATCAATACCATTAACACCATCATCACCACGAAGTACACACTGACCAAATCACTCCTAGTCTCCATCATGACCATCATCTCTGTCAACACCATCACCTCCATCAACACCGTTGTCACCACTATCACCACCAAGAACAGACTGTACAAGTCACTTCTAGTCTCCATCCTCCTCAAAGGGTGCGACACTTGGACACTGCTTGCTGACTCACAGAAGATAAATCAGGCTTCTGAGTGCTTACATTCCCAGGTTTTGTGATCTCCCCACTTTGCCATTCCGAATGTAAACGAGGAAACTAACGACTGGGTCCGAATGTGTCATGCAGCACTAGGACGGCCCCTCTGCTTGGTGAAATGGCCACTGTGTGGTATCGGAAGGTGGGAGGTGACTGTCGGGTCAGTGGTGAGGCATTGATGCTCTGGGTCCCATCCAGCACTATTGGGTGTTTTTTGTTAACTATCACCAGTAGATGACACTACTATCACTACTATACTATAAAGGTACAGGCTGCAGGGACACCGTTTTCAATTCACAGCACTGGCAGAATGAAGTAGGATGTTCAACCTCACTGGACAACAGAACTTGACGTGAACCTTACAACAACGGAGATAAATCATAATGTTGAACACACATTTACCTCATAAACTTGATGTAAAATTTAAAAACAACAAAATAAACGAACAAAACTACAGCAATGGTAAAATGAATATGATGAAAACCATTCATTATTTACACCATAAACCCACATAAAAACACACTATTTACACACTAAACACGATCTAAAAAGAAAAGTACAATACTGGCAGAAACGCGCGTGCGCGCACACACACACACACACACACACACACACACCAAATCCAACCAACAAGACTGGCAGAATATATCTAGTGTAAAATGAAGATAAACAAAATGTAAAATAAAAATAAACAAACAGGAATACTCATCATTTGAATTAAATAAATTTAACATTAAAGAATAGTCGCCTTGGTGTAGTGGTTAGCGCAGCGGACTACCGACTGGATGGTTGTAGGTTCGAATCCCCACCAGTCCCTTCAAAAATCATTGTGGGATTGATCGGCTCCCACCCAGAGGTGAGCGTGCTGTGGGCTCATTGGGAAGACTGGGACCACACAGTCGAGTTGCATCCACTTCACGGATGCATCACTGAGGGTGTTGCTCAAATCTTCTGACCAGCACCACAGGTGTCTGTGTCTCTTGGGCCTGGGTGACACCAGGATATATTATGATAGTTGCATAGACTAGTACAGCCCTGTCACACAGTCTCAATCCTAGATGGAACTTCATAGCATGATGATTACCACCCTCATCGACATCATCATCATCATCATCGCATTGTAAAAACTGTTCCAGCTTTTGTGTCTATTAAGGTGGCATAGAAAATGGGACGAAAAAAAACAACAGATGAGCAAGGAGGTAACCTCCCTGAGTGCAATGATCCTTAAAAAAAAACATTCAAAAGCACAAGTAGTGCAGAATAAGTGCAATGACTTATCCACATACTCAGTTGGAATGAAAATGAAAACCAAACGTGTTGCAGAATAAGTAAAAATGTCTTATCTACCACACTCCGATGAAACTAACAACAAAAATTACAAGTGCTGCAGAATAAGTACAATGTCTAATCTACCATACTTAGATAAAACTAAGATCAAAAACCACAAGTGCTGCAGAATATCAAAAACCACAAGTGCTGCTGAATAAGCACAATGTCTAATCTACCATACCATAAAATTAATATCAAAAACCACAAGTGCTGCAAAATAAGCAGAATATACAATCTACCACATTCAAATGCGACATCTACAACATTGGTAAAACGTATTTCGCCAACCGCATCAGCAGAAAAAGACTGACGTAAAAAGTAAAAAAAATTACCAAAGAAACCAATTATGCAACAACATTATAGAATAAACTGGACTTTAAACTTACTAACAGCATTAACACAATAAAAATCTGTAACATTAACAGTATAGAAAAAGTTGTACAGGTTCATTATTAGCAGAATAAACTCTACGCAGGCAGAACAACTGCAAATTCTATTAAAGTTTCAAGGCCGACACAATGAACCCACTAAAATACAATATACAAAGTATAATGAGAAAATAAACTGATGATACATGTAAACTAATGACAAAATAAACGTAATGCTAAAAAAAACCTTCACAGGAGCAGGTGCTCCAAAGAGAATAAAAACATCACCAATAACACCAATAGTAATGGAGAAGTTATGCGCTGATGAATGTTTATAAACATACCACAATACCACAAATAACACCAACATTAACAGAGTGGTTACACACTTCTTAATGTATATGAATATACATCAACACCAGAAATAACACCAACAATAACAAGAAGGTATACACTACTGAATGTTTAAAAACATACCATAAAAACACCAGGAATATCAAATGTTAATCGCTGATGACTGTTTATAAACATAAACAAATACCACCAACAGTAACAGACGCTACACACTTCTGAATGTTTATAAGCATACCACAAATAAAACCAACACTAAGAAAGAGGCTGAGCACTGTTGAATATTCATAAACATGTTACAAATAACACCAACACTAACAGAGATGTTGACCACGCGTCAACAATTGATAAATATACCCACAAATACTATGAACATTAACAGAGGTTAAACACTGTTGAATATTCATAAACATATCACAGATAACAACAACACTAACAGAGGTTAAACAATGATGAATGTTTATAAACATACCACAACAATAATAACAGAGAGGTTATACACTTCTGAATATTCATAAGCGTACTGCAAAAGTTATCTTCAATAGTGCTGGTTACTTTCATGGTTTACTGTATTGTTGGTATCCCACATAACATAAGTAATTGTTCATTGTACTAGTTGGTCTTTCATACAAGTCCAGCACTGAAAATAATTTGGACATGCCCTCCCATCCCACCCCACCCCCCACATACACAGACACACACACGCACACACGCATGCACACACGCACGCATACACACGTGTTATATGTGCATACAGGTGCTCATATGCATGCAAACACACAAATTTTCAAACACTCGCCTCATGCAATTAAATGTAAAACAAATGTTCAAAAACTAACGACAAAAACAAAAGAAGCAATTCCAAAGATCAGGATTTATACATATCAGAATGTAAACATGACAAGACACAGAAGCAGTAACTTCACGATAGTTCACAGTCTACATCAGAACCAGCATGTCCACAGTCATGATGTTTATAGCCCAGCCCACCACTAAAACCACTAACCACATTAAACACAGCTCCAGGTTCAGCCAAAAAGACAACATTTAAAAGCCAAGCACAGGATCAGACTTTTAAGTCTAAAATACATTTAAAAATGTTGAAAGCAGGATGGGGGAAGTCCACACCTGCAAGACTGAAAAGTATGCCAGTATAGCCAGCAACTTGAGGAAACCTGGCTTTAAAGCCAAAGTCCTTGCTACATAGGTTGGAGCAAGGGGGTTGATAGGCACATCAGCCTATGGCCGCATGAAACAGCTCTCGATTTCTGGACAGAGAGAATCAGAGCCCTAAAGGCAATGACAGAAGCAGCAGAAAAGAGTTCCAGCTGGATGTGGTCAAGGAGGAACAATAGCAAACTTCATAGAGCTTAAAATTCCCCTATATGTTGCTGGTGTCCGACAGCTAAGTGATTACGACATGTATCGCAAGGATGACTTGGCCTACAGACGCCTGGCCACTATGGATGTGCAGGTTCACACCTGGGTGGATGACAAATTTCTATTTAAAAGAAAACGGCGACAGCAAGCACTCAGGAGTCATGACCTGGATGCAGCCTGACCCCCTTAAAGTGTCAGGAGTTAAGGGCTGATACGTTTGATGGTGGCTCCTCCTGTGAGGACCTTCTGCTGGCTGGCTCTCCATACAGTTTCTTGCAACATCAACAGCAGCAACAGCAACAATGGCAGAAGCACTGAACTGATTCTTCAGAGATATCCTCCCAAAAGTCTAACCTTCAGTACTCGGGTAAAAAAAAGAAAAAATCGAAATATGGAACATCTACTTTTCCCTCTACCCCCTCATAAAACATTGGAAGAGTAATTTCTAAGCACCACTACTGTTGTTAAAGTATATCTAGACAGCCAATTGTTCTTGTTGTTCGTTTGCATGTTAGTATTAATTTTGTTTGGTAGTTTCATTTTCAACTGGCTACTAATAGCAACAAACAAAAGTGAACGGGACCTGAAAATATCTGAAGCCTCTGTCACCTTATTCCCCAGTCCTATGGCCTCAGGGTTATGGGACAACCCTTTACCTTTGTTTTTTACTTCTGCAGTTGCTAATGATTCATGATTGGTCTGATGATTTATGGCTGCAAAGCCTGGACTCTCAGAAAAGCTGATTGCAAAAGAATTGAGGCACCAGAGGCATGGTTTTATCGGAGACTACTACGTGTCAAATGGACAGACAGAAGAACTAATGAAAATGCCCTGGAAGAACTTGATACCACCAGAAAATTATTAGCAGACATCAACAAGAGAAGACTAAAATACATTGGCCATGTGTCACGTGGCAAGAACACAGTCCTCATGGCAACCATTTTTCAAGGAAAACCAGAGGCAAAAAGGAAGAAAGGCAGGTTTCCACTCTCATTCATCGTCAACATAACCGACATCATCATCACCATCATCATCAAATGCCCTGCCACATGGCGTTGGCGATCATGGCCCTCCATATGCATCTATCCCTTGTTTCCGCAAGCACATCTTCCACCCTCTCTGAGCTCAGCCAATCTGCAAGTCCGTCCAGTATTTTTTCCCTGGTTCTACCTGATGCTCTCTCTCCTTCCACCTTTCCTGTTGTGACCAGGTGCTCTAATTCCCCTTTCCTCATAAAATGGCCTATAAATGTTGCCTGTCTTTTCCTAATCTTCTTATGAATGATCTTCTTGTGTCTGCCTCCATCAAGACTGTCTCGTTCGTTTTCTTTGCTGTCCATGGAACTCTCAACATTCTTCTTAGAAACATCAGCGGCCTAAATATTCAAGAAGTCATCCACGAAAGTCAAGACAGAGCGGTTTGGAAGAGAATGGTGGTATCAAAGAGTGCAGTGGCCAATACTGAACCCCGTGACGCCGACAGGCGAGACAGGTTACTACTACTGCTGGTGTTGATCGCTCCGTCAATCTAATCAGACAATGGATGCAACTCGTTAAGGACCTGGTAAGATGTGGAACTACTACCATTACTGAGAATAGTATTAAGTGTTTTCATGGAGAAGATCATGCAGAAAACCCTCCACGCGCACCACGTCTCCATCTCCACTGATGTCAGAATCATTAACAATCTAACATTTGTCAACAGCATCATGGTGAATACCAACACTAAACTGCATGATTTCACCAACAGACGTATTGACAGTGCAAGGGTACATGTATATGGAATGGACGTCAGCAATGACAAAAATAAAGTCATAGTCAAACCACAACTGGCAGCAGTACAAAAGTCTACATGAATGGCCACACATTAGATGAGATTGACAGCTTCAAATACCTGGGACCTAAGCTTGCCACAAATGGCAGCTTCACAGCAGATATAGGCATCAGCAATGGCCAGACTCATAGACACGTATAGAGAAACCTGACGGCTAGCTCTGTCACATTCTATAACATCACTGCCTCACTGTACCACGGGATTCGCCAGCATACAGTCTAAATAACACTGCTATATCATTCAGCTAGTTTCAATTCAATTTTGTGGCAAATTCCTAAGTTTAAGAGAAAATTATGATTATGATAAAAAATACCCAACACACACACACACACTCACGCACGCACGCACGCACGCACGCACGCGCACCCCCCCCCCCCCCCCACACACACACACAACCGAGAAATTTTGCCAAAAAGCTCTCATCCTGTTCCATGACATACAAACAGGAACACAAAATGACCATAATACATGCAATATTATTTATCAAACAACAATCTTCAACTTGTCTCAACATTATTTCGAGGTCTACAGGCGTTAAACTGACAAAACTGTAGGAATGGATGCTGGGGTTATCATGGATCAGAAGATTGCCCAGTAGCCACAATGAACAGGATATGAAGAAGCCACACTATCAACTTCACTACCAAGTTCACGCTGTCCAAATCACTACCAGTCTCCATCACCACCATCAACGTTGTCAACACCATCACCTCCATCAACACCATTATCACCACTATCAATACCATTAACACCATCATCACCACGAAGTACACACTGACCAAATCACTCCTAGTCTCCATCATGACCATCATCTCTGTCAACACCATCACCTCCATCAACACCGTTGTCACCACTATCACCACCAAGAACAGACTGTACAAGTCACTTCTAGTCTCCATCCTCCTCAAAGGGTGCGACACTTGGACACTGCTTGCTGACTCACAGAAGATAAATCAGGCTTCTGAGTGCTTACATTCCCAGGTTTTGTGATCTCCCCACTTTGCCATTCCGAATGTAAACGAGGAAACTAACGACTGGGTCCGAATGTGTCATGCAGCACTAGGACGGCCCCTCTGCTTGGTGAAATGGCCACTGTGTGGTATCGGAAGGTGGGAGGTGACTGTCGGGTCAGTGGTGAGGCATTGATGCTCTGGGTCCCATCCAGCACTATTGGGTGTTTTTTGTTAACTATCACCAGTAGATGACACTACTATCACTACTATACTATAAAGGTACAGGCTGCAGGGACACCGTTTTCAATTCACAGCACTGGCAGAATGAAGTAGGATGTTCAACCTCACTGGACAACAGAACTTGACGTGAACCTTACAACAACGGAGATAAATCATAGTTGAACACACATTACTCATATAATTGAAAAATTACCCAAAATTTTAAATTAAAAAACAACAAATAAACGCAACAAAACTACAGCAATGGTAAAATGAATATGATGAAAACCATTCATTATTTACACCATAAACCCACATAAAAACACACTATTTACACACTAAACACGATCTAAAAAGAAAAGTACAATACTGGCAGAAACGCGCGGCGCGCACACACACACACACACACACACACACACCAAATCCAACCAACAAGACTGGCAGAATATATCTAGTGTAAAATGAAGATAAACAAAATGTAAAATAAAAATAAACAAACAGGAATACTCATCATTTGAATTAAATAAATTTAACATTAAAGAATAGTCGCCTTGGTGTAGTGGTTAGCGCAGCGGACTACCGACTGGATGGTTGTAGGTTCGAATCCCCACCAGTCCCTTCAAAAATCATTGTGGGATTGATCGGCTCCCACCCAGAGGTGAGCGTGCTGTGGGCTCATTGGGAAGACTGGGACCACACAGTCGAGTTGCATCCACTTCACGGATGCATCACTGAGGGTGTTGCTCAAATCTTCTGACCAGCACCACAGGTGTCTGTGTCTCTTGGGCCTGGGTGACACCAGGATATATTATGATAGTTGCATAGACTAGTACAGCCCTGTCACACAGTCTCAATCCTAGATGGAACTTCATAGCATGATGATTACCACCCTCATCGACATCATCATCATCATCATCGCATTGTAAAAACTGTTCCAGCTTTTGTGTCTATTAAGGTGGCATAGAAAATGGGACGAAAAAAAAACAACAGATGAGCAAGGAGGTAACCTCCCTGAGTGCAATGATCCTTAAAAAAAAACATTCAAAAGCACAAGTAGTGCAGAATAAGTGCAATGACTTATCCACATACTCAGTTGGAATGAAAATGAAAACCAAACGTGTTGCAGAATAAGTAAAAATGTCTTATCTACCACACTCCGATGAAACTAACAACAAAAATTACAAGTGCTGCAGAATAAGTACAATGTCTAATCTACCATACTTAGATAAAACTAAGATCAAAAACCACAAGTGCTGCAGAATATCAAAAACCACAAGTGCTGCTGAATAAGCACAATGTCTAATCTACCATACCATAAAATTAATATCAAAAACCACAAGTGCTGCAAAATAAGCAGAATATACAATCTACCACATTCAAATGCGACATCTACAACATTGGTAAAACGTATTTCGCCAACCGCATCAGCAGAAAAAGACTGACGTAAAAAGTAAAAAAAATTACCAAAGAAACCAATTATGCAACAACATTATAGAATAAACTGGACTTTAAACTTACTAACAGCATTAACACAATAAAAATCTGTAACATTAACAGTATAGAAAAAGTTGTACAGGTTCATTATTAGCAGAATAAACTCTACGCAGGCAGAACAACTGCAAATTCTATTAAAGTTTCAAGGCCGACACAATGAACCCACTAAAATACAATATACAAAGTATAATGAGAAAATAAACTGATGATACATGTAAACTAATGACAAAATAAACGTAATGCTAAAAAAAACCTTCACAGGAGCAGGTGCTCCAAAGAGAATAAAAACATCACCAATAACACCAATAGTAATGGAGAAGTTATGCGCTGATGAATGTTTTATAAACATACCACAATACCACAAATAACACCAACATTAACAGAGTGGTTACACACTTCTTAATGTATATGAATATACATCAACACCAGAAATAACACCAACAATAACAAGAAGGTATACACTACTGAATGTTTAAAAACATACCATAAAAACACCAGGAATATCAAATGTTAATCGCTGATGACTGTTTATAAACATAAACAAATACCACCAACAGTAACAGACGCTACACACTTCTGAATGTTTATAAGCATACCACAAATAAAACCAACACTAAGAAAGAGGCTGAGCACTGTTGAATATTCATAAACATGTTACAAATAACACCAACACTAACAGAGATGTTGACCACGCGTCAACAATTGATAAATATACCCACAAATACTATGAACATTAACAGAGGTTAAACACTGTTGAATATTCATAAACATATCACAAATAACAACAACACTAACAGAGGTTAAACAATGATGAATGTTTATAAACATACCACAACAATAATAACAGAGAGGTTATACACTTCTGAATATTCATAAGCGTACTGCAAAAGTTATCTTCAATAGTGCTGGTTACTTTCATGGTTTACTGTATTGTTGGTATCCCACATAACATAAGTAATTGTTCATTGTACTAGTTGGTCTTTCATACAAGTCCAGCACTGAAAATAATTTGGACATGCCCTCCCATCCCACCCCACCCCCCACATACACAGACACACACACGCACACACGCATGCACACACGCACGCATACACACGTGTTATATGTGCATACAGGTGCTCATATGCATGCAAACACACAAATTTTCAAACACTCGCCTCATGCAATTAAATGTAAAACAAATGTTCAAAAACTAACGACAAAAACAAAAGAAGCAATTCCAAAGATCAGGATTTATACATATCAGAATGTAAACATGACAAGACACAGAAGCAGTAACTTCACGATAGTTCACAGTCTACATCAGAACCAGCATGTCCACAGTCATGATGTTTATAGCCCAGCCCACCACTAAAACCACTAACCACATTAAACACAGCTCCAGGTTCAGCCAAAAAGACAACATTTAAAAGCCAAGCACAGGATCAGACTTTTAAGTCTAAAATACATTTAAAAATGTTGAAAGCAGGATGGGGGAAGTCCACACCTGCAAGACTGAAAAGTATGCCAGTATAGCCAGCAACTTGAGGAAACCTGGCTTTAAAGCCAAAGTCCTTGCTACATAGGTTGGAGCAAGGGGGTTGATAGGCACATCAGCCTATGGCCGCATGAAACAGCTCTCGATTTCTGGGACAGAGAGAATCAGAGCCCTAAAGGCAATGACAGAAGCAGCAGAAAAGAGTTCCAGCTGGATGTGGTCAAGGAGAACAATAGCAAACTTCATAGAGCTTAAAATTCCCCTATATGTTGCTGGTGTCCGACAGCTAAGTGATTACGACATGTATCGCAAGGATGACTTGGCCTACAGACGCCTGGCCACTATGGATGTGCAGGTTCACACCTGGGTGGATGACAAATTTCTATTTAAAAGAAAACGGCGACAGCAAGCACTCAGGAGTCATGACCTGGATGCAGCCTGACCCCCTTAAAGTGTCAGGAGTTAAGGGCTGATACGTTTGATGGTGGCTCCTCCTGTGAGGACCTTCTGCTGGCTGGCTCTCCATACAGTTTCTTGCAACATCAACAGCAGCAACAGCAACAATGGCAGAAGCACTGAACTGATTCTTCAGAGATATCCTCCCAAAAGTCTAACCTTCAGTACTCGGGTAAAAAAAAGAAAAAATCGAAATATGGAACATCTACTTTTCCCTCTACCCCCTCATAAAACATTGGAAGAGTAATTTCTAAGCACCACTACTGTTGTTAAAGTATATCTAGACAGCCAATTGTTCTTGTTGTTCGTTTGCATGTTAGTATTAATTTTGTTTGGTAGTTTCATTTTCAACTGGCTACTAATAGCAACAAACAAAAGTGAATTACTGTGTAAATCCACTGCATGCTCCCCATGTCTTTCAAAACCAATACAAGCAGCTTTAGCTCTGGCACAAACAAGTAAAAAGCTTACAAAATGAACAGTCAAACAGCATACAATGTGAAGAATCAAACAGCACAAATTATGAACAGTCAAAGGACTACACACACACACACACACACACACACACACACACACACACACACACACACACACACACAACACACACACACACACACACACACACGCACGCACACACACACACACACACACACATATACACACACACACACACACACCGTTTTTATAACCAACACACAGAAGCAGCTGACACCAAATAAACGCTTTTCAAAAACGATACAAGCAACACAGAAAGTGCATGCTGGAAAGCCAATGGGGGCTGGGGTCAAGGGGTCATGCTCATGCAAATTGTAATCATACCGATGTGTAGGTCCAGGTGCTCTGGTTCTTTTTGTCCTAGTAACACCATCAGCATTTACATGTCATTTTGTGTTTACCACCACCACCCACCATTATCAATCAACGTCATCATCACATTATCATTAACATCAGTAACGACTACAATCATTGTCTTCATCGCCTTCATCATCAATCATCATCATAGTCGTCGTCATCGTCGTCGTCGTCATCGTATATCATCATCATCGTCGTCGTCGTCATCATCAACCATTATCATCATTATCCTCCATCATAATCATCATCAACCACATCATCATCATCATCATCCTTATCATCATCAACATGACCCCATCATCACCATCACAACAGGACACAAGGTAGACTGTCAAATTTCAAGGTTGCCCCTTAACGCTAAATATGCAGAGCAGTGAGATAGTAGGAATCTCTTTTCTTGGGGCCAGCATCGTGAGTGCAGTGCCCATCTCCTCCCTCTTGCTGCTTTACCTTCTCCAACCCCTCACAGGGTAAAGTTTCTGTTTGCAGCTGAGTACACTGGCAGCTGCATGCATCAAATCTATCTCGACTCAGACTGAACTTGTGCAGTAAGACTGGTAGTTGAGTGATCTGCCTCTACGACAATCACGCCTCAATGACTCAAAATGGAACAGAGTTTGATGTTTTTTCTTCCAAGAATATCTTTGCACACCATCTCACTGTCATCATCAACATTACAGCCACAAGATGGAACAAACTTCAAAACATCTTTCCAAAATATCAAACACATTATCTCAGCATTATCATCATCAACGTTACAGAAAACAAGATGGAAAAAAACTGGAATGCAAATTACCTACGATGGCTTCTCAGCTTTATCATCCCATGCATTTATGAGAATCAGCATTAACGAGTATTGTACGGTAGCCACGTATATAAGAGGTGTAAGGGTAAGGCAACTTCATGGAAACATACTTTGCCAGAGGACATAAGCCACGGTTTACATGGAAACTTACTTTCTCAGAGGATAAAGCTATACTTTCCCAGATGACATAAGGTATGGTTTACATGGAAACTTACTTTCCCACAGGACATAAACCATGGTTTACATGGAAATGTACTTTCCTTGAGGACATAAGCCACGGTTTACATGGAAACTTACTTTCTCAGAGGATAAAGCTATACTTTCCCAGATGACATAAGGTATGGTTTACATGGAAACTTACTTTCTCAGAGGATAAAGCTATACTTTCCCAGATGACATAAGGTATGGTTTACATGGAAACTTACTTTCTCAGAGGATAAAGCTATACTTTCCCAGATGACATAAGTATGGTTTACATGGAAACATACTTTCCTGAGGACATAAGCATGTTACATGGAAACTACTTTCCCAGAGGATATAAACCATGGTTTACATGGAAATATATTTTCCCTGAGGACATGAGCCACAGTTTATATGGAAACATACTTTCTCAGAGGATATAAATCATGGTTTACATGGAAATATACTTTCCTGGAGGGCATAAGCCATGGTTTATATGGAAACATACTTTCCCAGAGGACACATATATTTTCTCAGAGAACTTAAATCACAGTTTACACGGAAGCATACTTTCCCAGAGAATATAGGCCATGGTTTACATTCATGCTTCATACGAAAAGTTCGCCACATTTTACATGGAAAAATCTGCTGAGACCCAATCAAAGCTGTACCGAAGACTGCCCAATCCAACCTAAACAAGTAGAAAAGGGAGTAAAACAAGAAAACTTGTACTGGTAATTGTACTGGTGGGAGAAAGACAAGGATAACACCAAAAGTGGACTTACACTGGTGAAAGTCCAGGTGTGGTACGGTTCGTCATGACAGGTGATGAGAATGGGCACCATGTCCTCACCCTCCTCCTGCACCCCCACACACTGCAACACTGACCTCAGTTTGTGCTCCAGGGTCAGGGCAAAGCTCTGAAATTATCATTTGACATAAATATTAGTAATTACAGGTCAGCTCACCTAACAGCTTGAGTTCTCCATGCTCCACTAAAGTCTGATTACGTGCAGTATGTAGTGAGTCCAAATGGGTTTGGAATATAACACTATAAAAAACGATTCATAACATATCATCATACACACAATGCAACACTTTTTCTGTTTATTTCTTTCGTCTGTTGTTTCATCTTCCACCTCGCTTCAATGTCCATAAGTTCTGGGACCACTTTTCACAACGCTATGATGACACACGTTTCCTTTCATACTATATCTTAGTCTCAACCAGGCCTGAACAATACAGACATCTGTGGTGTGGTCAGTCAATCTGAACAACCCCTTCAACAACAAATCTATAAAATGGATGAGACTCGAATGTATGGACACATGCCATTCCATCCCAATGAACCCATAGCACGTTGAACTCTGGGGAAAATCCCACAGGACTAATGGGATCGGAACTCACATCTTCCTTGTCGTTAGTTCGTTACAATAACTACATCACCTTAGCGACTGATTCATAAACTGTAAACTGACTGCAATCATTTAACGTCTGGGCCTGGGTGACACTGTAAACAACATTACATCACACATGACTGGGATGTTAAATGTTCCAATCCCCATCACTTCATATCATGTGCAGTCTAGTTTCTGCTTTCTCAAAGTTGAATACGTTATAGGCTCACCGGGCACTCAGGACCTGACAGTGCTACTTAAACTTCCAAATCAGCACCGTGTGTGTCTGTGTCTCTTAGTCCTGGTGTGCTTGTTTTTGTTTGTTTGTTTGTTTTTTTAACCGATGTCTTTTAAATAGACTTTTGAACTTTTGATGTTGTCTTTAACGTGACATTAACCCTGATAATGCCTTTGTCATCGGCTGGGCTATGAAGAAAACGATTACTGTTACGATTATTTCTGGGGCTGGTGGACACAAAATATATGCACGAAAACATAGAGTACAGCCCTGTTATATGGTCTAAATCCGAAATAGAAATCCATGTCATCCACACTGTCGTTCACATTTTCGCACATCCCCTTAGCACAGTGAAAAATGACCAGGATTCTGTACTGTGACTCTTCACGTCCTGCTTTCAAGGTGATCTTGTTTCAGTGGATTGAGAGCAGTGGTGGACAAACTTCAAACATCAAACTTCAAAACAATTTATCCTTCAAGGATAGGAACACATCAGATCCTACTGGACCTGTCTTACAGCTACTCCTTGCTACTCTAACGTATGGGGAGCCGAAAAAAGTGGTATAGGGATGATGACACTGTAGCAGTGCACATGATGAAGGAACACAAAGAAAATAAACAAATAAACATATACAGAAGACAAATAAACAAACAAACAAATCTAAACAGAAGACAGTGGCAGATGATGAAGAAGCACAAAGAAAATAAACAAACAAACATAAACAGTAGGCAGTAACAGATGATGGAGGAGCACAGAGAAAACAAACAAACAAATAAACAAACAAACATAAACAGTAGGCAGTGATACATGACTGGAGGAGCAGACAGAAAATAAACATACAAACAAACATACAAACAAACATACAAACAAACATAAACAGAAGGCAGTAACAGATGACTGGAGGAGCAGACAGAAAATAAATATACAAACAAACATAAACAGAAGGCAGTAACAGATGATGGAGGAGCAGACAGAAAATAAATATACAAACAAACATAAACAGAAGGCAGTAACAGATGACTGGAGGAGCAGACAGAAAATAAACATACAAACAAACATAAACAGAAGGCAGTAACAGATGATGGAGGAGCAGACAGAAAATAAACAAACAAACAAACATAAACAGAAGGCAGTAAACAGATGATGGAGGAGCAGACAGAAAATAAACAAACAAACAAACATAAACAGAAGGCAGTAACAGATGATGGAGGAGCAGACAGAAAATAAATATACAAACAAACATAAACAGAAGGCAGTAACAGATGACTGGAGGAGCAGACAGAAAATAAACATACAAACAAACATAAACAGAAGGCAGTAACAGATGATGGAGGAGCAGACAGAAAATAAACAAACAAACAAACATAAACAGAAGGCAGTAACAGATGATGGAGGAGCAGACAGAAAATAAACATACAAACAAACATAAACAGAAGGCAGTAACAGATGATGGAGGAGCATACAGAAAATAAATATACAAACAAACATAAACAGAAGGCAGTAACAGATGACTGGAGGAGCAGACAGAAATAAACAAACAAACAAACATAAACAGAAGGCAGTAACAGATGATGGAGGAGCAGACAGAAAATAAATATACAAACAAACATACAAACAAACAAACAAACATAAACAGAAGACAGTAAGAGATGATGGAAGAGCACAAAGAAATCAAACAAGCATAAACAGAAGACAGTGACAGATGACTGGAGGAGCACAAAGAAAACAAACAAACAAACAAACAAATATAAACAGACGATAGTGACCTGTTTCTCAGGTTCATAGGTGCAGTCCTTGGCAGAGAGGTTCTCAGGCCCCAGGAACAGGAATTCATTGTTGTCAAGACACAGGTTTTCTTTGGTGTTCTTCACCTGCACACACACACACACACACACAACACACACACAACACACACACACACACACACAACACACATGTATACACACATATACATGTACACACACATGCACACACATACACATGCATATACACACATACATGCAAACACACACACAAACACACACACACACATACACACACACAAGAAATTAAACTGTTTTCTCAAGGCATTTCAGTAAATGGAAATAACACCACAGACAATTTTTGACCAGTCATTTGACCACAATCACATCAATGTATCCATCAGCTGCAGCACAGAAATCTGGTGGATAGGATGAGGGGTGAGAGGATTATGTTTTTGTTTTCCTATCATGGCTCATAATGCAGGAAGCGGCAGATACAGCGAGGGAAAGTAACACTTGTCAATAATAATGACATCAGCATCAAGGAAACACAAGTAAGGGAGTGAAAGTAACACTTGTCAATAATAATGACATAAGCATCAAGGAAACGTGAGTAGAGGAATAAAAGTAACACTTGTCAATAATAATGACATCAGCATCAAGGAAACACGAGTAAGGGAGTGAAAGCAACACTTATCAACAATAATGACATTAGCATCAAGGAAACACAAGTAAGGGAGTGAAAGTAACACTTGTCAATAATAATGACATCAGCATCAAGGAAACACGAGTAAGGATTGAAAGTAACACACTTGTCAATAATAATGACATCAGCATCAAGGAAACAGGAGCAAGGAATGAAAATAACACTTGTCTACAATAACCACCAGCATCAAGGAAACACGAGTAAGGGAGTGAAAGTAACACACTTGTCAATAATAATGACATCAGCATCAAGGAAACAGGAGCAAGGAATGAAAATAACACTTGTCTACAATAACCACCAGCATCAAAGAAACACGAGTAAGGGAGTGAAAGTAACACACTTGTCAGTAATAATGACATCAGCGTCAAGGAATCCCTTGTGGGGATGCAGAGTGCTCTTTCAGTTTAAATAGTGATCCCATGTTTTGGATATTCTGTGCGTGAAATTTCCTCTTTTCTGTCACTCTTTTTTTTCTCTCCCCTGCTTCTTTGTTTTCTGTCGTCTTGTCCTATCATTTTCTGCCTTGCTTGCCCATTTACCTGTACGTTTTCCATAAAGCCTTCCATTCTTTTTCTCCCTGAACTGATAATTGGGCATGTGCACGAACTGTATTTTTAGCTCAAAGGAAATGTGGTGTGCAGAAGCCATTTTAGGTGATTTAGGCCAGTTTTTATATACATTTTAGTGTACTTACATGTGTAGTTATGTTTGTTTATTTCTATTCAGGTTTATTTTTTCAACCTCCTGATGATCAGTTGGATGGAGTGGTCAACGCCAGGGACATATCCTTCGATAATGTGTGCAAATGTATTGATATGTGTACTTTTGTTTTTACATTACTAATGTGTGCAAATGTATTGATATGAGTACTTTTGTTTTTACATTACTAATGTGTGCAAATGTATTGATATGAGTATTTTTGTTTTTACATTACTAATGTGTGCATATGTATTGATATGAGTATTTTTGTTTTTACATTACTAATGTGTGCAAATGTATTGATATGTGTACTTTTGTTTTTACATTACTAATGTGTGCAAATGTATTGATATGTGTACTTTTGTTTTTACATTACTAATGTGTGCATATGTATTGATATGAGTACTTTTGTTTTTACATTACTAATGTGTGCATATGTATTGATATGAGTACTTTTGTTTTTACATTACTAATGTGTGCATATGTATTGATATGAGTATTTTTGTTTTTACATTACTAATGTGTGCATATGCATTGATATGAGTATTTTTGTTTTTACATTACTAATGTGTGCATATGTATTGATATGAGTATTTTTGTTTTACATTACTAATGTGTGCAAATGAATTGATATGAGTACTTTTGTTTTTACATTATCTGTCAGGTCCAAAGAGGTGTTGACAAAGTTACAGCCATGCTATGGCTCTGCACAGTCGGCTGGACTTTAAATCAAACAGTAATGATAATGATAAAGAACCAGGAAAACATAAACATGGGAGAGAAAGTAACAAATTTTGTCAAAAATAATGATAGCAGAATCAAGGAAACATGAGTAAAACACCACACAGAACAACAAGAAGAAATGAGCAAAGGAGGAGGAATAGGAAAAACAAAGAGAAAAAAAAAGAAAACAAAAACAAAGAAGAAGAAGAACAACAAAAAGAACAAGAAGATGATGAAAAAATCCCTTAACATCACAAAACCAAGAATTATATAAAAACAAACACATGATCCTCACGGCGCCCCATACACAGCATTAATTTTCCCCAGGTGTTCTTTAACCCTTTCGTTCCCACACACTATCCGACAGCTGCAAAAAATTAACTCTTTCACACTCTCACCCTGTCCAGCAGCCAAAAACTTAACCCTTTCACTCCCTCACCTTGTCCACCAGCTTCTTGCAGGAGGCTGGTGGACAGGATGAGGAAGTGAAAGGGTTAAGATTTTGCTCTCTTGTCATGGCTAACATGGATGCTGGCCGATAGGGTGAGGGAGTCAAAGGGTTAAGGTAACAGGCAGGGCCTACCATTTACAAAGCTGCTAACCTTTGAAGTTCAAAAAACAGGAATCATCAGCCAGGGGGTCCAGGGGGGCCGCTTAGGTCCTCCTGGCGGGGTCAAGGGGCAGAGCCCCTTGTGGGGGTTAGGGGACAACGCCCCCTAAAGCTATTGATTTTTCACCAATTCAAAGTACAAAAATGGTCTCTCCTGGCATATTTAACCATGAAAAAGGAGTTTTTCCACTAGACTTTCAAAATCCAGGATTTTTTTGACAGATCAGGGATCCCGGAATCGTTTTTCAAATCCAGGAAATTCCCGGGAAATCCAGGAGGGTTGGCAGCTCTGCATGATTTATACCACACCCAAGACAATGTTGTAAGAAACAATACAGCGCCCTAATGGGTAGCACTATCCCCCATAAGGGTACAGTTTAAGACAGATGTCTTTGAGGTACCAGCTCCATCCCCCTCCACCCCATGAGGATGCCGGGGGCTCTTTCAATACAAACAGTATCTCCACCTTCTGGAAATTCTGTGCTAGAAATTTCCTCTTTTCTGTCACTCTCTTTGTTTTTGCCTTGTTCCTTTACTTTATGTCTTTTCTTCTTATCATTGTCTGCCTTGCGGGTCCATTCACCTATATATGTTCTATAAAGTTCTACATACTGTCTCTTAGGGTTCATACATTAACTGTATTTTTGGCTCTTGGGATATGCCAAAGCAATTTTAGGTGATTTAGGCCTGTTTTCATGTAAATTTTAGTGTCCTTTAAGTTGTGTTTAAATTTGTAATCAGGTATATTTTTTCAATCTTCTGTGTGATAAATTGGACGGATTGGTCAAAGCCAGGAGCATCATCTTACATTATGTGCGGGAATGCATTGATATGCGCACAGTAAACTTAATTTTCTTATCCGCTTTTCCTGTTGAAGTATTGTGAATGTTTTGAAACGGTTTTAACCCTGATATGGCTCTATGCAATCGGCTGGGCCTTTAACAAAAATAACAATAACAATAAGCTCCAATCAACACCAAGGACAGTATTCCAACAAACACAAGATACTTACAACGCCCCAGTGTGTGGCATTATCCCCATAAGGGTACAGTTCAGGCCAGATGTTCTTTAGGTACCAGGTGAAGCTCTTACACTGCAGTCTGTCCCTCAGAGCCTTGCGCTCTGTCAAGTCTCCCACGTCCAGATCCTGATAAAAAATAGTCATATTCCAGGTCATGTGTAGGCTTGAGGAGTTTCTAACATTCATATTCTGCGTCATGCTAGCTTGAAGACTGTTTCCTGTTTGCGTGTGTGCTTTATATGTATGTGTTGTGTGTGTGTGGTGTGTGTGTGTGTGTGTGTGTGTGTGTGTGTGTGTGTGTGTGTGTGTGTGTGTGTGTGTGTGTGCAAGGTGTGATGTGTCTTTCTGTCTGCTTGCCTGTCTGTGAGTTTGTGTGTGTGTGTGTGTGTGCACGCACGTACGTGTGTGTGCGTGCGTAAGTATGTGTGTGTGTACATGTGTGTGTGTGTGTGTATGTGTGTGTGTGTTTGTGAGCCTGTGTGTATGTGTGTGCACGAGTGAGTAGGTGTGCGAGCGAGAGAGTGTGTGTGTGTGTGTGTGTGTGTGTGTGTGTGTGTGTGTGTGTGTGTGTGTGTGTGTGTGTGTGTGTGTGTGCGTGTGCGTGCGTGTGTGCATGTATGCGTGTGTGCATGTGTGTGTCTCTGTGTATGTGTCTGTATAGAGGGGAGGAGGTTAGATGGTTACCTTCATCTGGGGGTGGTGTTGGTAGACCAGTTTTTTGTAGGGCCCCATCCACACCTCCACAGCCCTCTTGTAGTTGTGGATCTCTGTCTCGTAGCGTCCCTCAGGGAACGTGTAGGGTTGGGGCCGTGCGATGTGGCCCAACTTGGAGCACGCCATGTGGACTAACCGGCCACCACACATCCAGATCTGTTCACAGGATAAATTCATCATCATCGCCATCATCTTAACCATCGTCGTCGTCGTCATCATCATCGTCGTCGTCGTCGTCCTCCTCCTCCTCCTCATCATCACTGTCTTCATCATCATCACCATTGCGATCATCATCACCATCATCATCATCATCATCATCATCACCAAAATCACCATCACCATCAGCAGGAGCACCAGCAGCACCATCACCATCATCATCATAGTCATCATCATCGCTATCATCACAGGGCCGTGCGATATGGCCCAACTTGGAACACACTACGTGTACCAACCAGCCTCCACACATCAGATTTGCTTACACGCAATGTTCGTCGTCGTCGTCATCATCGCCACCATTATAATAGGGCCGTGCGATGTGGCCCAACTTGGAACACACCGTGTGTACCAACAGTCTCCACACATCCACATTTGCTTATAGGCAATGTTCATCATCATCATCCTCATCATCATCACCACCACCACCACCACCATCACCACTATCATCACGAATGAATCCAATCCAACCCATCCCATCCCAAGTCTTCAAAGACTATCCTGTATCTTACCCTCCATGTCAACTCCACATTATGTCCTCCCCTAAACTTAATTAAGGCCTCCATTTGAATGTGCTTCATCTCTAATTCAAGAAAACATAAACACTTTCCAACCCATGATGTATCTCATCACACCACACCACCACACCACGCCACAACATGGCACACCACAATACAACATTGCACACTATATCACACAAGACAACAACACATCATATCACAATATAACACACCACATCAAACACATCATACCAAATCACACATCATACAACATAACACACCATACCACACTACATCACAACATAATGCACCATACCAAACCAAACCACACCATACCAGCCCCCATCACACCACACCACCCCCAATCACACCATCCTACTACACCACACCACCACATCACACACACCACCCCACAGTGCACATCACACCATCCCACCCCACATCACACCATCCCACACCACATCACGCCACCCCACCCCACATCACATCACACCATCCCACTACACCACCATACCACACACCACCACATCACACCACCATGCCACACACCACACCACAGTGCACATCACACCATCCCACACCACACCACCCCACATCACCACACCACACCACACCACACCACACCATCCTAACCACACCATATAACCCAACACCTCACCACACCACACCATACCACACCACCACACACAACACAACACAACACAACTCTCCACACACCACCTGTCTCTTGGTCTTACCCTCCAAGCCAACTCCAGGTTTTCTCCTCCCCAGATCTTCATGCCTTCATCATAGGTGCCCATCTCACGGAAATAGTCCGAGTTGATGGCAAACCCCGGGCCCACCATCACCACACCCCTGTCAGCAAAATCACTATCATTACAATCACAGACATTACAAACACAAAGACCCACAGTCATAATTATTACAACCAGTTAAAACTACCACAATTGTTATCGTTATAGTTATTGTTGTTTAAAGCCCGGCCGACTGCACAGGAGGAAAGCCGTTCAGCAAGGCGTTGTGAATGCCGAGAGGAGGAGAGCAGAAAGCGCAGATGAGAAAAGGGCTCTTCGCAAGCAACGTTCCAGAAACCAAACAACAGCGACTCAGTTTGTATGTGGCAGATGTGACAGAGATTGCCACTCAAGAATCGGCCTGCACAGCCACAGCAGAAAGTGCACGTCATGACCACAACGCCTCCTGGTGCAGACTATCATCTCCTGAGATGTAAAGAGGCCGACGATGACAACCACACAATCTTGACATTCATGGCAACTATAACCATGACAATCACAATCTTCACAATCATGGCAGTTATGATAATGACAATGACAATCTTGACAATCATGGCAACCATGAACACTAATATCCCAATCTTGACAATCATGGCAACTATAATCATGACGATCACAATCTTGACAATCAAGTCAACCATGAACACTACAATCCCAATCTTAACAATCATGGCAAATACAAGGTCAAACACAACCGTGACAATCATGGCAATCCAAATCTTGACAATCATGGCAACTATAATTATGACAATCACAATCTTGACAACCATGACAACGATAATCATGATAACCACACTCATTGTAACCTCAATCAACGATGGATTTTACCTATCAGTCTGACGGAGGAGTAGGCCTACAGATGTTCAGTCTGGTGAGGGTCTTCATAACAACTAGCGGCCCAGGTGTCTAGACCACTTGCCTGAAAAGCCAGAGTTATCAGGTTTGATTGTCTCCCCCTCCATTAGACTTTAAGTGGTGGTCTGGGTGCTAGTCTTTCGATCAGATGATAAAAACCTAAGTCCCGTGTGCAGCATGCATTTAGTACACGTAAAAGATCCCAACGCAACGAAAGGTAGTCCTTGGCAACATTCTTGATGCTTGCAAGGTAAATGCAGTGGAATTTATTTCACACATGGAGATATGTTACCTTAAACTGAAAACGAAAACTTGCTACATCATTTGACCCTTCATGCTTAAGTCGGTTGTTAGATTCACAGTCATTACAAGTCTTTTGCATCAACTCACAGCAGTGACTACCCTCAACAGCACCCCCACCCCCACACCCAAACAAATACGCACACACACATGCGTACACACACACACACACACACACACACACACACACACACACACACACACACACACAAAACACACAACACACACACACACACCTTCTGGTAGATAGATATGAAAGAATCACCGTTAAAAACGAGAAAAGGAGGGAGGAGGGAGGAGGGGGTAGGCAGGAGACTGAAAAACAAACAATCCTACTTACGGCAAGGGATCCATAACGTCTTTGTCTTTTTCCTGTGAACGGAGGAAATAGGTCTCGAAGAAGATGAGTCTCCAGTCAAAGCCATAGCGTGTCCTGTAGCCAGGCGTGAAGCTGTACTCAAAGGTGTCAGGTAAAATATAGTCCAGGTGACCCATTGCCACAGTCTGTCGGTTCTTCTTGATCTCCATTAGTAGTGGTTGCAGCCTGTACCATATCACACACATACACACACACACACAACAACAACAACACAACACAACACACAACACAACACACACACACAACACAACAACAACACCACAACACAACCACAACACAACACACACACACAACACACATATGTACACACAACACACACACAACACACACATATGTACACACACACACACACACACACACACACACACACACACACACACAAGTATCAGTAAACAAACTCTTGACTACAGGATGACACTGCCAACATCGTAAGAATAACTACTGGCCGACACTGAAAACCTGATACAAAACACTAACACAAAACAGCGACGTCCATCCTATTTAGAGATCTGACAGATTTACTTCCCCTGAATACAGATTTAATTCCCCTAAATACCCTGGCCCAACGCATACATCCACCAAATCTCCCCCTCTATCTGCTATCACCCCTGTTCAAACATACATGCACATCCAGACCACACACCCACCCACACACACACATATCCCAAACACATCTCCACACCCTGCACGTCCCCTTCACACACACACAACATTCTCACCAATCGATGTTGACTTCCATGTGACTATCGAAGAAGGTCACGACCTCTGAAGTCACGTGACGGAAGCCTTCCAGCCGGGCCCGGATGAGGCCCATCCTCTCTGGCAGCCGTATCAACTTCACCAGGTTGGTGGGGAAGTGTTCCCTGATGAAATGGTCCAGGTCGTTCTTCAGGGACTCTGACAAGTCATAATCACAGTCATACCAACATTAGTCACCATAACAAGGCTTTTACATACTGCACTCTTCCAACAGACCCTGACAATTCATCATGATAATTACATTATTCATTACAATAAAGAATTTACATACCGCACTCCCAGAACACACCATTTTGAACTCTTACATGTCGCGGGGGTTTTGTTGTTTTGTTACATTTTGTTTTGTTTTTGTTTGGTTTGGTTTTCGTTATCCTTTGCTTTACTTTGGTTTTTGTTGTTGTTATTTTGTTTTGTTTTGTGAAATCACTCCTCCAGGGAACTGTTGAAATAGGGAGACCAAGGAGAAGACGAAAAAGAAACCCGATGAACTGACAACATTGCGGAATGCAGAGAGAAACCATTTGCAGAGACCCAGGTTTTGGCAAATAACTGACAGAGCTGGAGGAATCTGGTGAACAGTCGGGCACCCAATGACTCTACACAGAGTTACAGGAGAAGGAGAAGATGACAAAAGATGTGACAGCAGGTTTACCACGTACAATCCAACTTACTCTCACAGGAGATAGTACACTACCACTGTGCATTAGTACACTACCACTGTGCATTAGTACACTACCACTGTGCATTAGTACACTACCACTGTGCATTAGTACACTACCACTGTGCATTAGTACACTATCACTGTGCATTAGTACGCTACCACTGTGCATTAGTACGCTACCACTGTGCATTAGTACACTACCACTGTGCATTAGTACACTACCACTGTGCATTGTCACCCAGTTTTCTGTTTGCCAGCATTTACGGACAGATACTAGTTGTTGATTTTTTCTAACTGTACCAGAGACAACTCCTTTGTTGCCACACTTCTGTAAGAGATGATAAGAGCATGCTGCACAAAGGATCCATGTTTATCTTCCAGATGTGCTTAGGGCATACTCCCCACACGACCTGTGTTCATCGTCCAGATATGCTAAGGGTATGCTCCACACAGAACAGCTTATCCATGGCCTTGGAGAGTGACTCTATGCACACTGAATTTATTCCAAGCACAGAGTTGCTATCTTGAGAAAGTGAAAATGAAACTGGGGACTGAGAGCTATAATGACTACACTATTCTGGTAGCTGATATCGTCGTCTACGAATAAATAAAGACATGTACTCATCAGCATCAGCATCATGGGCGGACAAACTTCCCAATGAAGTCAACGACCAGGGCGGAGGGACCCCGAAGTGTTCAACCACTTGGTTGAAGAAAGGATGACAGCTTGGGTCAAGAGTCACACACCTAACAGGCGGAGGGTATCCTAACTTTGCTTTGTGTGTTTCGTTCGTTATTTCTTTTAACGTCTATTCACATATGTGCTTTTAGACGAGTTTGTGTGTTTGTATGTGTTTGTGTGCGTATTTGTGTAAATGAGGCATGGACAGAATGACAACTGCGGTCAGAGGTCACATGATGTGTATACCCTAGCTCAGTATCTTCTGTGTGTGTGTGTGTGTGGTGTGTGTGTGTGTGTGTGTGTGTGTGTGTGTGTGTATGTGTGTGTGTGTGTGTCTGTGTGTGTGTGTGTGTGCGCGCGCGCGTATGTACGTGTGTGTGTGTGTGTGTGTGTGTGTGTGTGTGTGTGTGTGTGTGTGTGTGTGTGTGTGTGTGTGTATGTGTGTGTTCATGTGTGCAAGCATCAGCACATCCGCACTGTGTCTGTGAATAATTGTACTCATGTATATCACTTGGCTCTTATTTTTACTATAGTTCCTTAATACTTACGTTACTAGAGTTCCTAATACTTATTTTCATTTCATGTTTTGTCATGGTGTTTTTACTTGATGGAATGTTTTTATAATGTTCTGTCCCCGTAAAGGCCAACAAGCATGCTTCTGATATGGACCGTTCACTCTGCATAGTTGAAATTATTATTATTATTATTATTATTATTATTACTATTATTATTATTATTATTATCATCATCATCTTCATTTTTATTATCATTATTATTATCATCATTATTATTATCATTATCATTATCATTGTTGTTATTATTATTATTACTATCATCATCATCATCACCTTCATCATTTTCTTCATCATTGTCTTTGTTATTATTATCATTATTTATCATCATCATCACCATCATCATCGTCATTAGTATTATCATTTTTATCTAAAAATAATCAAAGACATATATCATCATTACAAACGAACAAGGGCACATCATCTACAAACAAAAAAGGCATATAGTCATCCACAAATAAACAAGACATAAATGATGAACAAATGAAGAAATTATCCCTTTCCAGCGAAGACAATAGACGTCACCCCACCGGCCGAACACATTCCACGAAAATGGCTTTTACTAGAAAATGTTCTCGGGAATGGATGACATCACTGTTCCCTTGGGTTCTTTAACATGCACTGGGTGTGTGGTGCTTAATGGGACTTAGGTTTTCCGTCTCATACCAAAAGGCTTAGCACCTAGATCATCGATTATGATTGAAGAGAGCGGTGGGAAAAATCCTTGTAGGTCGGTGAATCGAAATCGGGTTTCTCGGATCCACAACAGGCTTGTTTGTCAATCATGGTCTTACAACAGGCTTGTTTGTCAATCATGGTTTTACAACAGGCTTCTTTGTCAATCATGGTCTTACAACAGGCTTGTTTGTCAATCATGGTTTTACAACAGGCTTCTTTGTCAATCATGGTCTTACACAGGCTTGTTTGTCAATCATGGCTTTTCAACAGACTTGTCAATCATGACCGTACAACAGGCATATTTGTCAATCATGGCCATGCAAAATGCTTGTTTGTCAATCATGGCCATACAAAATGCTTGTTTGTCAATCATGGCCATGCAAAATGCTTGTTTGTCAATATGGTCATACAAAATGCTTGTTTGTCAATCATGGCCATACAAAATGCTTGTTTGTCAATCATGGCCATACAAAATGCTTGTTTGTCAATATCATGGCCATACAAAATGCTTGTTTGTCAATATATCATGGCCATACAAAATGCTTGTTTGTCAATCATGGCCATACAGAATGCTTGTTTGTTCAATAATCATGGCAATACAAAAATGCTTGTTTGTCATATATCATGGTCATACAAAATGCTTGTTTGTCAATCATGGCCATACAAAATGCTTGTTTGTCAATCATGGCCATACAAATGCTTGTTTGTCAATCATGGCCATACAAAATGCTTGTTTGTCAATATCATGGTCCATACAAAATGCTTGTTTGTCAATCATGCCATACAAAATGCTTGTTTGTCATAATCATGGCCATACAAAATGCTTGTTTGTCAATCATGGCCATACAAATGCTTGTTTGTCAATCATGGCCATACAAAATGCTTGTTTGTCAATATCATGGCCATACAAAATGCTTGTTTGTCAATATATCATGGCCATACAAAATGCTTGTTTGTCATATATCATGGCCATACAAAATGCTTGTTTGTCAATCATGGCCATACAAATGCTTGTTTGTCAATCATGGCCATACAAAATGCTTGTTTGTCAATATATCATGGCCATACAAAATGCTTGTTTGTCAATATATCATGGCCATACAAAATGCTTGTTTGTCAATCATGGCCATACAAAATGCTTGTTTGTCAATCATGGCCATACAAAATGCTTGTTTGTCAAATCATGGTCATACAAAATGCTTGTTTGTCAATCATGGCCATACAAAATGCTTGTTTGTCAATCATGGTCATACAAAATGCTTGTTTGTCAATTACATGGCCATACAAAATGCTTGTTTGTCAAATCATGGCATACAAAATGCTTGTTTGTCAATCATGGCATACAAAATGCTTGTTTGTCAATCATGGCCATACAAAATGCTTGTTTGTCAATCATGGCATACAAAATGCTTGTTTGTCAATATCATGGCATACAAAATGCTTGTTTGTCAATCATGGCCATACAAATGCTTGTTTGTCAATATATCATGGCCATACAAAATGCTTGTTTGTCAATCATGGCCATACAAAATGCTTGTTTGTCAATATATCATGGCCATACAGAATGCTTGTTTGTCAATAATCATGGCCATACAAAATGCTTGTTTGTCAATCATGGCCATACAAAATGCTTGTTTGTCAATCATGGCATACAAATGCTTGTTTGTCATATCATGGCCATACAAATGCTTGTTTGTCAATATATCATGGCCATACAGAATGCTTGTTTGTCAATCATGGTCATACAAATGCTTGTCAATCATGGCATCAAAATGCTTGTTTGTCAATCATGGCCATACAAAATGCTTGTTTGTCAATCATGGCCATACAAAATGCTTGTTTGTCAATCATGGCCATACAAAATGCTTGTTTGTCAATCATGGCCATACAAAATGCTTGTTTGTCATATATCATGGCCATACAAAATGCTTGTTTGTCAATCATGGCATACAAAATGCTTGTTTGTCAATTCATGGCCATACAAAATGCTTGTTTGTCAATCATGGTCATACAAATGCTTGTTTGTCAATCATGGCCATACAAAATGCTTGTTTGTCAATCATGTGCCATACAGAATGCTTGTTTGTCAATATATCATGGCCATACAAATGCTTGTTTGTCAAATCATGGCCATACAAAATGCTTGTTTGTCAATATATCATGGCCATACAAAATGCTTGTTTGTCAATCATGGTCATACAAAATGCTTGTTTGTCAATCATGGCCATACAAAATGCTTGTTTGTCAATATATCATGGCCATACAAAATGCTTGTTTGTCAATCATGGCCATACAGAATGCTTGTTTGTCAATCATGGCCATACAAAATGCTTGTTTGTCAATATATCATGGCCATACAAAATGCTTGTTTGTCAATAATCATGGCCATACAAAATGCTTGTTTGTCATATCATGGCCATACAAAATGCTTGTTTGTCAATCATGGCCATACAAAATGCTTGTTTGTCAATCATGGTCATACAAAATGCTTGTTTGTCAATATATCATGGCCATACAGAATGCTTGTTTGTCAATCATGGTCATACAAAATGCTTGTTTGTCAATCATGGCCATACAAAATGCTTGTTTGTCAAATCATGGCCATACAAAATGCTTGTTTGTCAATCATGGCCATACAAATGCTTGTTTGTCATATCATGGCCATACAAAATGCTTGTTTGTCAATCATGGTCATACAAATGCTTGTTTGTCAATCATGGCCATACAAAATGCTTGTTTGTCAATAATCATGGCCATACAAAATGCTTGTTTGTCAATCATGGCATACAAAATGCTTGTTTGTCAATCATGGCCATACAAAATGCTTGTTTGTCAATCATGGCCATACAAATGCTTGTTTGTCAATCATGGCCATGCAAATGCTTGTTTGTCAATCATGGCCATACAGAATGCTTGTTTGTCAATCATGGCCATACAAATGCTTGTTTGTCAATCATGGCCATACAGAATGCTTGTTTGTCAATATCATGGCCATACAGAATGCTTGTTTGTCAATCATGGCATACAAAATGCTTGTTTGTCAATCATGGCCATACAAATGCTTGTTTGTCAATCATGGCCATACAAAGCTTGTTTGTCAATCATGGCCATACAAAATGCTTGTTTGTCAATATATCATGGCCATACAGAATGCTTGTTTGTCAATATATCATGGCCATACAAATGCTTGTTTGTCAATCATGGCCATACAGCAGGCTTTTTGTCAATCATGGTCATAAAAGGCTTGTTTGTCAATCATGGCTTTACACAGGCGTCAATCAGAGAATGCTTGTTTGTCAATCATGGCCATACAGCAGGCTTGTCTGTCAATCATGGCCATAGAAAGCTTGTTTGTCAATCATGGTCATAGAATGCTTGTTTGTGAATCATGGTCATAGAATAGGCTTGTTTGTCAATCGTGGTCATAGAATAGGCTTGTTTGTCAATCTAGCCATAGAATAGCTTGTTTGTCAATCATGGCATACCAGGCTTGTTGTCAATCATGGCCATAAACAGCTTGTTTGTCAATCTGGTCATAGAATGCTTGTTTGTGAATCATGGCATAGAAAGGCTTGTTTGTCAATCGTGGCATAGATAGGCTTGTTGTCAATCTGGTCATGAAATGACTTGTTTGTCAATCATGGCAATACAGCAGCTTGTTGTCAATCCATAAACAGGCGTGTTTGTCAATCATGCCTTACAACAGGATTGTTGTCAACTCATGGCTTTCCAACAGCTTCTTTGTCAATCATGGCCATACAGCAGGCTTGTCTGTCAATCATGGCCATAGAGCAAAACTGTTTGTCAATCATGGTCATACAGCAATCTTGTGTGTCAATCATGGCCATACAGCAAGCTTGTTTGTCAATCATGGCCATACAACAAGCTTGTTTGTCAATCATGGCCATACAACAGTCTTGTTTGTCAATCATGGCCATACAAGTCTTGTTTGTCAATCATGGCCATACAACAGTCTTGTTTGTCAATCATGGCCATACAGCAGTCTTGTTTGTCAATCATGGCCATACAAGTCTTGTTTGTCAATCATGGCCATACAGCAGTCTTGTTTGTCAATCATGGCCATACAAGTCTTGTTTGTCAATCATGGCCATACAGCAGTCTTGTTTGTCAATCATGGCCACACAGCAAGTTGTTAGTCAATCATGGCCATACAGCAGTCTTGTTAGTCAATCATGGCCATACAGCAGTCTTGTTAGTCAATCATGGCCATACAGCAGTCTTGTTTGTCAATCATGGCCATACAGCAGTCTTGTTTCTCAATCATGGCACACAGCAAGCTTGTTTGTCAATCACGGCTATACAGCAGTCTTGTTTGTCAATAACGGCCACACAGCAGTCTTGTTTGTCAATCATGGCCATACAGCAGTCTTGTTTGTCAATCACGGCCACACAGCAGTCTTCTTTGTCAATCATGGCCATACAGCAGTCTTGTTTGTCATTCATGGCCACACAGCAGTCTTCTTTATCAATCACGGCCATACAGCAGTCTTGTTTGTCAATCATGGCCACACAGCAGTCTTCTTTATCAATCACGGCCATACAGCAGTCTTGTTTGTCAATCATGGCCATACAGCAGTCTTGTTTGTCAATCACGGCCACACAGCAGTCTTCTTTGTCAATCATGGCCATACAGCAGTCTTGTATGTCAATCACGGCCATACAGCAGTCTTCTTTGTCAATCATGGGTTTTAGTGACCGTTGCGGCATTTATGTCTGAAAACCTGTGTTCTAACGTGTTGACTGACGTGAGAAGATATTACCTTATGACTATATGACTGATATTACCTTATGACCATATGATTGTTATGTTTCTTCTGCGTATGTGAACGGGTGGGGGAACAGTGGGAGAGATGGGGGGGGGGGGGGTCATAAACATCTCTTCATGCTTTATGACCTATTGTGTGGCAATGGCATCGAATTCTTTGAGGGTGGACACTAGTAATAAACGTCCAGTCATCATTTGTGATTTATTTTGTGGTAATGATATCGATTTCCGGGAACACAACAATATGAACGTCAAGTTATCTGTGCCAGGCATGTGGACAGGGCAGAGTCTGCGTAATGACATCTTGTGGTCAGAGAACAAGACAGCAATATGAACGTCCAGTTCTCTGTGCCAGGCTTATGGGTAAGGCAGCCTGTGCCTAATGACATCTTGTGGACAGAGAACAAGGCAGGCTGTGCCTAATGACATCTTGTGGACAGAGGACAAGACAGGCTGTGCCTAATGACATCTTGCGGACAGAGAACAAGACAGGCTGTGCCTAATGACATCTTGCGGACAGAGAACAAGACAGGATGTGCCTAATGACATCTTGCGGACAGAGAACAAGACAGGCTGTGCCTAATGACATCTTGCGGACAGAGAACAAGACAGGCTGTGCCTAATGACATCTTGCGGACAGAGAACAAGACAGGGTGTGCCTAATGACATCTTGCGGACAGAGAACAAGACAGGATGTGCCTAATGACATCTTGCGAACAGAGAACAAGACAGGCTGTGCCTAATGACATCTTGCGGACAGAGAACAAGACAGGCTGTGCCTAATGACATCTTGCGGACAGAGAACAAGACAGGATGTGCCTAATGACATCTTGCGGACAGAGAACAAGACAGGCTGTGCGTAATGACATCTTGCGGACAGAGAACAAGACAGGGTATGCGTAATGACATCTTGTGGACAAAGAACAAGACAGGGTGTGCCTAATGACATCTTGCGGACAAAGAACAACACAGGGTGTGCCTAATGACATCTTGCGGACAGAGAACAAGACAGGGTGTGCCTAATGACATCTTGCGGACAGAGAACAAGACAGGGTGTGCGTAATGACATCTTGCGGACAGAGAACAAGACAGGGTGTGCGTAATGACATCTTGCGGACAGAGAACAAGACAGGGTGTGCCTAATGACACCTTGAAGACAGAGGTCATGTCAGGGTGTATATAATGACACACTGTGGACAGAAGACATGGCAGGATGTGTATAATGACACATTGTGGACAGAAGACATGGCAGGGTGTATATAATGACACAATGTGGACAGAAGACATGGCAGGGTGTGTATAATGACACAATGTGGACAGAAGACATGGCAGGGTGTATATAATGACACAATGTGGACAGAAGACATGGCAGGGTGTATATAATGACACAATGTGGACAAAAGACATGGCATGGTGTGTATAATGACACAATGTGGACAGAAGATATGGCAGGGTATGTATAATGACACAATGTGGACAGAAGACATGGCAGGGTGTGTATAATGACACAATGTGGACAGACAACATGGCAGGGTGTGTATAATGACACAATGTGGACAGAAGACATGGCAGGGTGTGTATAATGACACAATGTGGACAGAAGATATGGCAGGGTGTGTATAATGACACAATGTGGACAGAAGACATGGCATGGTGTGTATAATGACACAATGTGGACAGAAGATATGGCAGGGTATGTATAATGACACAATGTGGACAGAAGACATGGCAGGGTGTGTATAATGACACAATGTGGACAGACAACATGGCAGGGTGTGTATAATGACACAATGTGGACAGAAGACATGGCAGGGTGTGTATAATGACACAATGTGGACAGAAGATATGGCAGGGTGTGTATAATGACACAATGTGGACAGAAGATATGGCAGGGTGTGTATAATGACACAATGTGGACAGAAGATATGGCAGGGTGTGTATAATGACACAATGTGGACAGAAGACATGGCAGGGTGTGTATAATGACACAATGTGGACAGACAACATGGCAGGGTGTGTATAATGACACAATGTGGACAGAAGTCATGGCAGGGTGTGTATAATGACACAATGTGGACAGAAGTCATGGCAGGGGTGTGTATAATGACACAATGTGGACAGAAGTCATGGCATGGTGTGTATAATGACACAATGTGGACAGAAGACATGGCAGGGTGTATATAATGACACAATGTGGAAAGAAGACATGGCATGGTGTGTATAATGACACAATGTGGACAGAAGACATGGCAGGGTGTGTATAATGACACAATGTGGACAGAAGACATGGCAGGGTGTGTTATAATGACACAATGTGGACAGAAGACATGGCAGGGTGTGTATAATGACACAATGTGGACAGAAGTCATGGCAGGGTGTGTATAATGACACAATGTGGACAGACAACATGGCAGGGTGTGTATAATGACACAATGTGGACAGAAGACATGGCAGGGTGTGTATAATGACACAATGTGGACAGAAGACATGGCAGGGTGTGTATAATGACACAATGTGGACAGAAACATGGCAGGGTGTGTATAATGACACAATGTGGACAGAAACATGGCAGGGTGTTATAATGACACAATGTGGACAGAAGATATGGCAGGTGTGTATAATGACACAATGTGGACAGAAGATATGGCAGGGTGTGTATAATGACACAATGTGGACAGAAGACATGGCAGGGTGTATAATGACACAATGTGGACAGAAGATATGGCAGGGTGTGTATAATGACACAATGTGGACAGAAGAATGCAGGGTGTGTATAATGACACAATGTGGACAGAAGACATGCAGGGTGTTATAATGACACAATTGGACAGAAGAATGGCAGGGTGTGTATAATGACACAATGTGGACAGAAGACATGGCAGGGTGTGTATAATGACACAATGTGGACAGAAGACATGGCAGGGTGTGTAATGACACAATGTGGACAGAAGACATGGCAGGGTGTGTATAATGACACAATGTGGACAGAAGAATGGCAGGGTGTGTTAATGACACAATGTGGACAGAGACATGGCAGGGGTGTATAATGACACAATGTGGACAGAAGACATGGCAGGGTGTGTTAATGACACAATGTGGAAGAAGACATGGCAGGGTGTGTATAATGACACAATGTGGACAGAAGAATGGCAGGTGTGTATATGACACAATGTGGACAGAAACATGGCAGGGTGTGTATAATGACACAATGTGGACAGAAGACATGGCAGGGTGTGTATAATGACACAATGTGGACAGAAGCATGGCAGGTGGTATATAATGACACAATGTGGACAGAAGAATGGCAGGGTGTGTATAATGACACAATGTGGACAGAAGACATGGCAGGGTGTGTATAATGACACAATGTGGACAGAAGCATGGCAGGGTGTGTATAATGACACAATGTGGACAGAAGACATGGCAGGGTGTGTATAATGACACAATGTGGACAGAAGCATGGCAGGGTGTGTATAATGACACAATGTGGACAGAAGACATGGCAGGTGTTATAATGACACAATGTGGACAGAAGACATGGCAGGGTGTGTATAATGACACAATGTGGACAGAAGACATGGCAGGGTGTGTATAATGACACAATGTGGACAGAAGACATGGCAGGGTGTATATAATGACACAATGTGGACAAAGAATGGCAGGGTGTGTTATAATGACACAATGTGGACAGAAATATGGCAGGGTGTGTATAATGACACAATGTGGACAGAAGATATGGCAGGGTGTTATAATGACACAATGTGGACAGAAGATATGGCAGGGTGTGTATAATGACACAATGTGGACAGAAGAATGGCAGGGTGTGTATAATGACACAATGTGGACAGAAGATATGGCATGGTGTGTATAATGACACAATGTGGACAGAAGATCATGGCAGGTGTGTATAATGACACAATGTGGACAGAAGACATGGCAGGGTGTGTATAATGACACAATGTGGACAGAAGACATGCAGGGTGTGTATAATGACACAATGTGGACAGAAGCATGGCATGGTGTGTATAATGACACAATGTGGACAGAAGATCATGGCAGGGTGTGTATAATGACACAATGTGGACAGAAGATATGGCAGGGTGTGTATAATGACACAATGTGGACAGAAGAATGGCATGGGTGTGTATAATGACACAATGTGGACAGAAACATGGCATGGGTGTATAATGACACAATGTGGACAGAAACATGGCAGGTGTGTATAATGACACAATGTGGACAGAAGATATGGCAGGGTGTGTATAATGACACAATGTGGACAGAAACATGGCAGGGTGTGTAATGACACAATGTGGACAGACAACATGGCAGGGTGTGTATAATGACACAATGTGGACAGAAACATGGCAGGGTGTATATAATGACACAATGTGGACAGAAGACATGGCAGGGTGTGTATAATGACACAATGTGGACAGACAACATGGCAGGGTGTATATAATGACACAATGTGGACAGAAGATATGGCAGGGTGTGTATAATGACACAATGTGGACAGAAGATATGGCAGGGTGTGTATAATGACACAATGTGGACAGAAGATATGGCAGGGTGTGTATAATGACACAATGTGGACAGAAGATATGGCAGGGTGTGCGTAATGACACAATGTGGACACAAGCAACGTGCTGGTCAATAACACGACCAAGAGCACCATCACAAAGTCCACAAAATGGCTATAAACTACATGGTCCAGACGATGTCCAGAAACCGCTCGAGGTTCATACGATGGCTGGAAAGTACAAGAGATCGACAATTTCAAGCACCTACAAATGACTGACCAAGGACGATAGATACACAACCTACCACGAACAAGAGTAAATAAAGAAGAAGAATCCTCGAAGAAGAGGAAGATAACAAAAGCAGAGAAGAAAAAGATCACTAGCAAATACAAAGAAGAAGACGAAAATGATGATGATGATTATGACACGGATGAAGATGAGAAAGATGGTGAGGAAGAGAAGGAAAAAGACGATGTGATGATGCTGATGATCATTACGCTGATGATGATGATGAGGAGGAAAATTATGACAATGATAATGGAGACTGCAAAGAGGACTTTCTCACTGAGATCACTGGCATCGTCCACCAGAATGATTTGCTCCAGCAGGTTTTTTGGAGTACGGTTGATGATGCTGTACACAGTACGAAGCAGTACTGAGGGCCATTCGTTGTAGAAAGGGATGACCACTGCTGTGCCGGGTAGATTGTCTGGGTACTGGATGCTCTCACATCTGTAAATAAAAATCATCATCATCATCGTCATCTACTGAAAATAGTAATAACTGAAATAAACGTATCCTCCTCATCATCATCGTCATCATCATCCTCATCATCGTCGTCGTCGTCATCACAATCATCATCGTCGTCGTCACCGTTATCGGCGTCGTCATCATCATTATCACCGTCGTCGTCATCATCATCATCATCATCGTCGTCGTCATCATCGTCGTCATGATCATCACCATCATCACTATCACAATCACCACCACCATCCTCATTACCGTTATCATCACCACCATCATCGCCATCATCATCATCATCGTTATCTCATTATCACCACCACCACCATCATCAAAATCATCATGGTCACAACAACAACACCATATCGTCCAGTCACTCACCCCACAGGCCTGGAGTCTGGCACCTGCCGGTTTAACGAGATCAGGTCGCTGGCCACCACGTTGACGTTGTACTTCTTCAGCGCCTCCTCCCCCTGCGCCTTCTCTCCCGGGGGAAGCACCACCCCTCTCCCCATCTCCCCCGTCAGTCGCGGGTTGTTGTGGCCAAAGCTCTGCAGCTCGTCGTGACCGTCGTTGGAACGACCCCAAAGCAAAGCCTTGTCCTGAGAAGTTAAAAATAACCATCAGGTCAAGGACGAAGTCACGGGCATTGTCAGGAACTAGCGATAGGTTTTCAATGTTCCTGAGTTTTTGTATGTGTTGACTTTGGATTTTTGGAAGATGTTGTGTAGAGCTGTGATTAAAGGGAATAAGTCATTTTTTGTGACGTGGGATGACCTTTCTTTGTGAAAAATGAAGTGTGTTTCTAAAGTTTTTTCAATAACTTTTTTTTATTCATTTTCTTTTTTTTTTGGTCTTACAACAAACGGTCATCCCACAATGTGGTGAAGAAAAATGACAAAAAATATATACATATGAAAAAAATATATACATATGAAATATATACATATGAACTCCATATAGCATACAGAATATACATAACGATATTTTATACGTTCGAGGTTTAAAAATGAACATCAGGATCTAAGCATATGTCTCCATTTCTTATGATTTTTTAAATTACACTTTTTTCTGTACAATAATCAAACATGAACGATCAATGTGGTAACAGAAATGATATCAGTTTATACATATAAAGTATTGTTCACTTACAAACAAACTACAGCATACAAAGCATATATGACAATTTTTGAAGCTTTTATTGTGAACGTCAAGATTTAAGAATATGTCATAAAGAAAATCCGTTTTCTACGGAGAGAACATTGCCATATAGTTGTTCCATCGAGCATTAAAAGATAAAGTTATAAAGTTCTTGGTGAATTGTGATACTGAATAGCGAAGTCAGTAAGCTAAGTGACTTTGAGAAGAAAGGACGTGTTCCTGGTCTATCTCTTTTGTGCAGTGCTGTTGACTACTGTACTGTTGATGGCTCGTGGATCCCTTGGGCAGTTATCGCAGTAGTGTATTGCTACTGGTTTAAAGTGTAAAAAAGTTTTACATGACATTACTTAGTCTGTAGTACGATCTCTATGGAGTAGAAGATACTGACCGCCAGGGGCATTATAGTATACTTGTAAGTTGTATTGTATAATGCCCATAGAATGTCTACACTGATACATTATAATCCCCATAAAGGGTCTACACTAATACAAGTACAGTATGATGCCCATATACTGTCTACTCTAATACAAGTACATTATAATATTAATACCCATGGAGGGGCTACACTAATACAAGTACACTAAGATACACATACATGTATAGTGTCTACTCTCATACAAGTACATTATAATACCCACGGACGGTCTACACTAACACAAAAACACTACAATGTCCATGGAGTGTCTATATATACGTACACCATCATGCCCACATACTGATATAATGTCTAATACAAGTACACTATAATGTCTATTACATGTACACACTAATACAAGTACACTATAATCATACATGTAACATAATCAGTACTATAATTTATACATGTACACACTAATACAAGTACACTATAATGTCTATTACATGTACACACTAATACAAGTACACATAATGTCTATTACATGTACACACTAAGACAAGTACACTATAATGTCTATTACATGTACACACTAATACAATTATACTACAATGCCCATGGAGGGTCTACACTAATACAAGTATACTACAATGCCCACGGAGGGTCTACACTAATACAAGTATACTACAATGCCCATGGAGGGTCTACACTAATACAAGTATACTACAATGCCCACGGAGGGTCTACACTAATACAAGTACAGTATCATACTCATAGAGGGTCTACACAGACAGATACACTGTAATGCCCACAGAGTATAGCAGTCGGTAAGACAGAGGAGAGAGAGAGAAGAGAAGAGAGGAGGAGAGAGAGAGAGAGAGAGAGGAGAGAGGGACAGACAGAGAGACAGAGACAGAGAGAGTGAGAGAGAGAGTGAGAGAGAGAGTGAGTGAGAGAGAGAGAGTGAGTGAGAGAGAGAGAGAGAGAGAGAGACACTTCAGACTTCAGACTTTTTATTCAAGAAAGGCCATAGCCCCTACTGAAGGGGTGCTTATACGTACAATGAAATAATCAGATAGCATATCATAGGATTAACAATCAACAACAAAATGAACTTATATGACGATAAAGCAATCTCCCTGATTTTAGCTGCTTTGAGCAGGAACAAACCAAAATTCTTAATATAACCGAAACGAGTTGAACACATTAATAAACACAGTTTAAACATATTTGGGCATCTATAATACTTTTGAGGGATAAACCTTGAACGGATTTTATCTCAAGCTGGAAAACACAGGACAAAATGTATTTCGTCTTCTTCAGCTTGCATACATAAGGGACAGAGCAAATCAGACTCTCTGTGTTGCTTGTATCTCAACTGATGGATTTTCAAAGTTGATACACCAAGTCTAAATTTTGCTCTTTTTTTTTTTCAAATTAATATCCAGATCAAGGCTTATGTATGGTTTAACACTGTGAGAATCAATGACAGTTCTGTAAAAATCATATCTTCCACTTGTCTGTATATGGTCAATATGGTCATTTCACTTTTGCCATCTACAATCGATCAGTCTTTGCCGAAAATCACGAATAAACTGTCTCTCATCGCCAGCTCCTTGGAAAAACCAAACATCACCAAACCCATAATCATTCAGACACATACATATACTAGTTACCCAATTCTTCTTACTTTAAAATCTAGATCAAATAGCATCTTATAGGATTTTTTTGGCAGTCTATTGTCTTCCATGTGCAATAGTTTTAACCAAAATTGAATACATCGTACCATTGAATGAACAAACAATGGGTATCTGTTGGTTTCTGCATATACTAAATCATTAGATGTGCGCTTATCCAGTCCTAAAAATCTTTCAAAGCAAATAAGTGTACAGCTTCACAATGCATAACTGCCTTATCTAACCTCCAAATTTCTGCCCCATA
>JAPXFY010000016.1:38292465-38294965 GCA_030674185.1 Monoplex corrugatus
TTCTGTTTGTTTGTTCTGTTTGTTTAGTTTGTTTTTTTGTTTGTTTGTTTGGTTTTGTTCTGTTGTTTTTTTGTTTGTTTTTGTTTGTTTTTGTTTTTGTTTGTTTGTTTGTTTGTTTGTTTGCTGTTTGTTTTGTTTTTTCTGTTTGTTTGTTTGTTTGTTGTTTTGTTTGTTTGTTTTGTTTGTTTGTTTTTTGGTTGTTTGTTTTTGTTCTGTTTGTTTGTTTGTTTGTGTTTGTTTGTTTGTTTGTTTTTAGGTTTGTTGTTCTGTTTGTTTTTGTGTTGTTCTTTTGTTTGTTTGTTTGTTTGTTTGTTTTGTTTGTTTTTTGTTTTTTGTTCGTTGTTTAGGTTTGTTGTTTTTGTTGTTTGTTTGTTCTGTTTGTTTAGGTTGTTTGTTTGTTTGTTTGTTTGTTTTTTGTTTGTTGGTGTTTGTTTGTTTGTTCTGTTTGTTTAGGTTTGTTTGTTTGTTTTTTTGGTTTGTTTGTGTTTGTTGTTTGTTTAGGTCTGTTTGTTTGGTTTGTTTTTTGTTCTGTTTGTTTGGTTTGTTTGTTCGTTTGTTAGTTTTTTGTTTGTTTTAGGTTTGTTTGTTTTTTTGTTTGTTTGGTTTGTTGTTTTTTCTGTTTGTTTGTTCTTGTTCTGTTTGTTCGTTGTTCTGTTTGTTTAGGTTTGTTTGTTTTTCTGTTTGTTTAGGTTTGTTTGTTTTCTGTTTGTTTTTGTTTGTTTGTTCTGTTTGTTTAGTTGTTTGTTTTTCTGTTTGTTTGTTTGTTTGTTTGTTCTGTTTGTTTAGGTTTTTGTTTGTTTGTTTTGTGTTAGGTTGTTATTCGTTCTGTTTGTTTAGTTTTGTTTGTTTTTGTTATCTGTGTTGTTGTTTGTCTGTTTGTTTAGTTTGTTGTTCTGTTGTTTAGGTTTGTTTGTTTTGTTAGTTGTTTTTGTTCTGTTTGTTTGGTTTGTTTTTGTTCTGTTTGTTTAGTTTTGTTCTGTTTGTTTAGGTTTGTTTGTTCTGTTGTTAGGTTTGTTCTGTTTGTTTGTTCTGTTTGTTTAGGTTTGTTTGTTTGTTCTGTTTGTTTTGGTTTGTTTATTTGTTCTGTTTGTTTTGGCTTGTTTGTTCTGTTGTTTAGGTTTGTTCGGTTCTGTTGTTTAGGTTTGTTTGTTCTGTTTGTTTGTTCTGTTGTTTAGGTTTCTTTGTTTGTTTAGGTTTGTTTATTCGGTTCTGTTTGTTTAGGTTTGTTTGTTCTGTTTGTTTAGATTTGTTTGTTCTGTTTGTTAGGTTTGTTTGTTTGTTCTGTTTGTTTTGGTTTGTTTATTCGATTCTGTTTGTTTAGTTTTGTGTGTTTGTTCTGTTTATTTGTTCGTTTATTCGCTTACCTTCCCCCGTGGGGATGCAGGCTCTTTCAGTATAAATAGTATCCCCACCCTCTGAAATTCTGTGCTAGAAATGTCCTCTTTTCTGTCACTCTCTTTGTTTCTGCATTGCTCCTTTGCTTTCTGTCATTTCTTCCTACCATTTTCTGCCTTGCTGATCCATCCACCTGTATGTTTTCTAAGGATTACTAATTGGGTACATGTACTAAGTGCATTTTTGGCTCTGGTGAGGTGAGACAGGCGGAAGCAAGTTAAGGTGGTTTATGCCCGTTTTTATATGTTTTAGTGTCCTTAGGTATACTTAAATTTGTATTTTGGTGTGTTTTTTAAACTCTCTGTGCGATAAACTGGACGGAGTGGTCAACGACTGGGGCATGTCCTTAGATTATGTGCACAAATGCATTGATATGCGTACTTATTTTTCTTCTCTTTCTTTTTTCCTGTTGATGTTTTGTATCTATTTTCTTAAGCGTTTATAGCCCTGACATGGCTCTACGCAGTCGGCTGGGCTTTAAACAACAATAACAATAACAATTCGCTTATCTGTCTGTCTTTGTTTATTTGTTAGTTGCTACATGAGGAAGAGAAAGCCTTTGTTTGTTTTTGCTGCTACACGAGAAAGAGTACACCTTTGTTACTTTGTTGCTACATGAGGAAGAGAAAGCCTTTGTTTGTTTGTTGCTACATGAGGAGGAGTAAGCCTTTGTTTGTTGCTACATGAGGAAGAGTACGCCTTTGTTTGTTGCTACATTAGGAAGAGTAAGCCTTTGTTTGTTGCTACATGAGGAAGAGTAAGCCTTTGTTTGTTTGTTACTACATTAGGAAGAGTAAGCCTTTGTTTGTTACTACATTAGGAAGAGTAAGCCTTTGTTTGTTACTACATTAGGAAGAGTAAGACTTTGTTTGTTACTACATTAGGAAGAGTAAGCCTTTGTTTGTTACTACATTAGGAAGAGTAAGCCTTTGTTTGTTACTACATTAGGAAGAGTAAGCCTTTGTTTGTTACTACATTAGGAAGAGTAAGACTTTGTTTGTTACTACATTAGGAAGAGTAAGCCTTTGTTTGTTTGTTACTACATTAGGAAGAGTAAGCCTTTGTTTGTTACTACATTAGGAAGAGTAAGCCTTTGTTTGTTACT
>JAPXFY010000016.1:38297465-38322465 GCA_030674185.1 Monoplex corrugatus
CACAGCTTTATCCCAACCTCACCTCACACTCCTCTAAAACACACACACACAGATAGAGAGAGAGAGAGAGAGAGAGAGAGAGAGAGAGAGAGAGAGAGAGAGAGAGAGAGAGAGAGTTGACAACTCAAATCTGTTTTATTGTAGACGTCCATATAATCCAGTATGACACTGTGACGAGAGAGATAGACAGACAGACAGACAGACAGACAGACAAATAGAGAGAGAAGGGGAGGAGAGGGAAGAAAGGAAAGAAAGAAAGAGTCAAGTAATCTGAAAATTAGAGAGAGAAAGTGAGAGAGAGAGTCAAGTAATCTAAAAATTAGAGAGAGAAAGTGAGAGTGAGAGAGACAGAGAGAGACAGATAGAAAGATTCAGAAATTAATAGACTAGAGAGTGAAACATACAGACAGACGACAGACAGACAGACACAGACAGACGCAGGACAGCGAGAGAGCGAGAGAGAGAGCGAGAGAGAGCGAGAGAGAGAGAGAAACAGAGAGACAGACAGAATCAAAGAAACACAGACTGTCACAGAGAAAGCAAGAAGAGAGACAGAGCAACAGAGGAGAGATGCAGAAATACAGACATATAGTCTCACAAACAGGCTAAGAGCTACAGCGAGAAAAAGACGGAAAGACAAGAGAGAGAGAGAGGGGGGGGGGTGAGAGAGAGAAAGGACGGGGAGAGAAAGAAAAAAAGAGAGGGAGAGAGAGAGGGAGAGAGAGAGAGAGATAAAGCACAATACACACACATGCACACACACACATGCTCTCTCTCTCTCTCTCTCTCTCTCTCTCTCTCTCTCTCTCTCTCTCTCTCTCTCTCTCTCTCTCTCCCTCTCTCATTCACTCACTCCTTCACTGATCTGTTTCCAGTTTTATGTACTTATTCATACACACCTTTATAGACTGCTTATTCATACACACCTTTATAGACTGCTTATTCATACACATCTTTATAGACTGCTTATTCATACACATCTTTATAGACTGCTTATTCATACACATCTTTATAGACTGCTTATTCATACACATCTTTATAGACTGCTTATTCATACACACCTTTATAGACTGCTTATTCATACACATCTTTATAGACTGCTTATTCATACACACCTTTACAGACTGCTTATTCATACACACCTTTATAGACTGCTTATTCATACACATCTTTATAGACTGCTTATTCATACACATCTTTATACGAGGGTTGTTCAATTTAAGATGTCACCACCCCCTAAAAAACGTACCTCTCATCTCAGCAACTTGAAACTTTTACATCCCTCGAAGTATTCTCCGTTGGCTAGGATGCAAAGTTCAAGCCTCCTACGCCAATTCTCAAGCGCCCTCTGATAGTCGGTTTTAGGCAGACCAGACAACTCTGATCTTACGGCTTTGGCGAGGTCTTGTACCCGGTCAAACTTACGCCCAGCGAGCTTTTCCTTCAGAACAGGGAACAGCCAGAAGTCGCATGGGGCCAAGTCGGGGCTGTAGGGTGGGTGGTCCAAAACTTGGATCCCTTGCTCGCTCAGGAAGGTTGTGGTGACCTTCGCCTTATGGGCACTGGCATTGTCATGCAGAAGAAGGGTCCTCTGGGTGCCGACGGTTGGGCGCTGCTCATGGATTTTTCCTACAACTTTGGGGAGCACAACTTGGGTATAGTAGGAGGCAGTGATTGTTGATTTCTCAGGCAAAATGTCAATTGCCACAAGGCCTTGCGTGTTGAAAAAAATAGAAAACAGTCGCTTGCGACTCTGGAATCCTGGGCGAAGAACAACTGGTCGGTCTCCGTCAGGGCCAACCCACATGCGGTTGCAGCGTTTGTTGGGGATGCCGTAGAATGTGAGCCAACTCTCATCTCCCGTCACTAAGTCACACAGTCGTTTTGGCCCTTTGGGCTCAAACTCATCGAGCAGTTTGCGTGAACATGCCACCCGCTGCTGCTTCTGATCATCACTTAAGAGATGTGGCACCCATCTTGCAGCCAGTTTTCTCATGTGAAGGTCTTTGTGCAGAATGTTGTTAATGGTGCCAATTAAAAGCTCACATGCCTCGCTTAATTCCCGCACAGTCGAATGTGGATCCTCCTCTATCAGTCTTTTCACATATGCAATGTTTTGTTCGTTCCGAGCTGGTAAAGCTCGCTCTGCACGATTACCCCAATCAGATGGCACTCTACCTGCTCCTAATTGTTTGACCCACCTGCAAACTGTGCGGTAAGACACACAATCCGTTCCGTAAACAGCTTGCAAATCTGCGTGTATCTTCCTACAATCGTCACCAAGTTGTAGCCTTGTGAAAGTGTAGAAACGAAATTGCTCATTGGTGACGTCCATTTTTTTCAGGCTCAGCTATTTGAAACACATTTGTAATTACGTCATACTCCGAGTTGCGTCATGATGTCAACTTTATTTTCTGCATGCTAATCAGGTAAACTTTAAAGTTGTGTTTGGTATAAACATTTTTCTGTGCGTTGCTTCGTTTTCAAACGGCAAGCCTAGTGTCATCTTAAATTGAACAACCCTCGTAGACTGCTTATTCATACACATCTTTATAGACTGCTTATTCATACACATCTTTATAGACTGCTTATTCATACACACCTTTACAGACTGCTTATTCATACACACCTTTATAGACTGCTTATTCATACACATCTTTATAGACTGCTTATTCATACACACCTTTATAGACTGCTTATTCATATACACCTTTATAGACTGCTTATTCATACACATCTTTATAGACTGCTTATTCATATACATCTTTATAGACTGCTTATTCATATACACCTTTATAGACTGCTTATTCATACACATCTTTATAGACTGCTTATTCATACACACCTTTATAGACTGCTTATTCATATACACCTTTATAGACTGCTTATTCATACACATCTTTATAGACTGCTTATTCATACACACCTTTATAGACTGCTTATTCATACACACCTTTATAGACTGCTTATTCATATACACCTTTATAGACTGCTTATTCATACACATCTTTATAGACTGCTTATTCATATACATCTTTATAGACTGCTTATTCATACACATCTTTATAGACTGCTTATTCATACACACCTTTATAGACTGCTTATTCATACACACCTTTATAGACTGCTTATTCATATAAACCTTTATAGACTGCTTATTCATACACATCTTTATAGACTGCTTATTCATACACACCTTTATAGACTGCTTATTCATATACATCTTTATAGACTGCTTATTGATATACATCTTTATAGACTGCTTATTCATATACACCTTTATAGACTGCTTATTCATACACATCTTTATAGACTGCTTATTCATACACACCTTTATAGACTGCTTATTCATATACACCTTTATAGACTGCTTATTCATACACATCTTTATAGACTGCTTATTCATACACACCTTTATAGACTGCTTATTCATACACACCTTTATAGACTGCTTATTCATATACACCTTTATAGACTGCTTATTCATACACATCTTTATAGACTGCTTATTCATATACATCTTTATAGACTGCTTATTCATACACATCTTTATAGACTGCTTATTCATACACACCTTTATAGACTGCTTATTCATACACACCTTTATAGACTGCTTATTCATATACACCTTTATAGACTGCTTATTCATACACATCTTTATAGACTGCTTATTCATACACACCTTTATAGACTGCTTATTCATATACACCTTTATAGACTGCTTATTCATACACATCTTTATAGACTGCTTATTCATATACATCTTTATAGACTGCTTATTCATATACACCTTTATAGACTGCTTATTCATACACATCTTTATAGACTGCTTATTCATACACATCTTTATAGACTGCTTATTCATACACATCTTTATAGACTGCTTATTCATACACACCTTTATAGACTGCTTATTCATATACACCTTTATAGACTGCTTATTCATACACATCTTTATAGACTGCTTATTCATACACACCTTTATAGACTGCTTATTCATATACACCTTTACAGACTGCTTATTCATACACATCTTTATAGACTGCTTATTCATATACACCTTTATAGACTGCTTATTCATACACATCTTTATAGACTGCACCTTCATAAACTTTACAGACTGCTCCTTCATAAACTTTACAGACTGCTCCTTCATAAACTTTACAGACTGCTCCTTCATAAACTTTACAGGCTGCTCCTTCATAAACTTTACAGACTGCTCTTCATAAACTTTACAGACTGCTCCTTCATAAACTTTACAGGCTGCTCTTTCATAAACTTTACAGACTGCTCCTTCATAAACTTTACAGGCTGCTCTTTCATAAACTTTACAGACTTCCCTCTCATAAACTTTACAGACTGCTCCTTAATAAACTTTACAGACTGCTCCTTCATAAAACTTTACAGACTGCTCCTTCATAAACTTTACAGACTGCTCCTTCATAAACTTTACAGACTGCTCCTTCATAAACTTTACAGACTGCTCCTTCATAAACTTTACAGACTGCTCCTTCATAAACTTTACAGACTGCTCCTTCATAAACTTTACAGACTGCTCCTTCATAAACTTTACAGGACTGCTCCTTCATAAACTTTACAGGTCTGCTACCTTCATAAACTTTACAGGCTGCTCCTTCATAAACTTTACAGGCTGCTCCTTCATAAACTTTACAGGCTGCTCCTTCATAAACTTTACAGGCTGCTCCTTCATAAACTTTACAGGCTGCTCTTTCATAAACTTTACAGGCTGCTCCTTCATAAACTTTACAGCTGCTCCTTCATAAACTTTACAGGCTGCTCCTTCATAAACTTTACAGACTGCTCCTTCATAAACTTTACAGACTGCTCCTTCATAAACTTTACAGGACTGCTCCTTCATAAACTTTACAGGCTGCTCCTTCATAAACTTTACAGGCTGCTCCTTCATAAACTTTACAGACTGCTCCTTCATAAACTTTACAGACTGCTCCTTCATAAACTTTACAGACTGCTCCTTCATAAACTTTACAGACTGCTCCTTCATAAACTTTACAGACTGCTCCTTCATAAACTTTACAGACTGCACCTTCATAAACTTTACAGGCTGCTCCTTCATAAACTTTACAGACTGCACCTTTAAACACTTTACAGACTGCTCCTTGAAACACTTTTACAGACTGCTCCTTCAAACACTTTTACAGACTGCTCCTTTAAACACTTTTACAGACTGCTCCTTCAAACACTTTACAGACTGCTCCTTCAAACACTTTACAGACTGCTCCTTGAAACACTTTACAGACTGCTCCTTTAAACACTTTTACAGACTGCTCCTTTAAACACTTTTACAGACTGCTCCTTCAAACACTTTTACAGACTGCTCCTTCAAACACTTTACAGACTGCTCCTTCAAACACTTTACAGACTGCTCCTTCAAACACTTTTACAGACTGCTCCTTCAAACACTTTACAGACTGCTCCTTCAAACACTTTTACAGACTGCTCCTTTAAACACTTTTACAGACTGCTCCTTTAAACACTTTTACAGACTGCTCCTTTAAACACTTTTACAGACTGCTCCTTTAAACACTTTTACAGACTGCTCCTTTAAACACTTTTACAGACTGCTCCTTTAAACACTTTTACAGACTGCTCCTTTAAACACTTTTACAGACTGCTCCTTCAAACACTTTACAGACTGCTCCTTCAAACACTTTACAGACTGCTCCTTCAAACACTTTACAGACTGCTCCTTCAAACACTTTACAGTCTGCTCCTTCAAACACTTTACAGTCTGCTCCTTCAAACACTTCTTTACAGACTGCTCCTTCAAACACTTTTACAGACTGCTCCTTCAAACACTTTACAGTCTGCTCCTTCAAACACTTTACAGTCTGCTCCTTCAAACACTTCTTTACAGATTGCTCCTTCAAACACTTCTTTGCAAACTACTCCTACAAACGCTTGTTGAAAGATTGCTGCTTCCAACATTTCTTTAAACGCCGGGTAGTTGGTTCTGTTGACAGAGCCGTGGACTCAGGATCTCATGTTTCAAGTTCAGTTCCACCATATGACATAAAATTTGGATTGTTCACTGTCCACCTGAACGCTCCAATCATTATGGGGGTGTCGATGTTTCATAGGTCCTGTAGTTCTCCCCTTCTCAACACCTTGCCAGCGCGTAGAGGTTTTTGCAGATACATATGGTAAATATGGATAAAGCACATATGGAATTATTCATGTGTGAAGAAATCCTCTTAAAAACAAATCCCGACCTAAACACGAACACAGGGCTCAGTTCGTGTTACTCTCCGTTTGACTATTGCTTTATATATTCTTTTAAATGTCAGTATTTGGGACTGACAGAGTGAGTGCATTGGATTTTTTTTTCTCAACTGAAGCAAAAGTTTCTCTCCCCGAGGAAAGTAGGTCATCACAGCATGGAGCCATCCCCATTTTCCTGTGCACGTACATTTGTTTGTTCACCTATGAATGTTGGTATTTTCAAAGGAATTTTGACTGCTGTGTTGCTGTGAGATCTTTGACGTGCACTAAGTGTACGCTGCACCCAGGACCTCTGTCTACTGTCTCATCCCAAAGACATCCCAAAGGCCATCACTGAAAAACACTGATTAAGACAGCACAGGGGAGTTAAAAATGATTATGATTTTTTTTTCAAATTAAGGTTGACATGTATACTGAAAATTAGATGTTTCAAATAAGGTTGACATTTACACTGAAAATTAAACGTTTACCACTTGTAATATATAAATATCCCCAATTATGTGATTTTGTGCATCGTTGCCAATATGGCCGCCAAAAAAAGATTTTCAATCTTCTATAACTGACACATAAAAGAAATCTGTTTTCACGGAAATGTTCAAGAACTCTTGTTCTTCAAATTCACAAACAGAAATCTCGATAGAAAGGATATGAAAATTTTATGTTATGAGGTGCTTCAATTTTGCCTGCGCTGACAACAAAATGCAAAATTTGCTGGCAAAAGTTTCAAACCTAATTTGTAGGAAGACAATTCTCTGAGTGAAATTAAAGAACTAGGTAATGCAACCCAGAAAGCAAAATTTCAAATGCGCTGCTGCGTTGTATAAAGAATTATAGGGTTTGAACATCACTAAATACTACAAAAACGCAAAACAGAGAAAACAGGAAAATAAAGCATATTTCCAAAATAAGTGAGAACAGGCTTCAACATACACCTTAACTGATTGATCATTGATAATTTTAGGCAAAAATAACGTTAAGATAGCATAGAATTGGTATTTATGTGTCAGAATTCGAGGAAATCCTCAAATCGTTAGAAATCATGATTTAAGCTAAAATACACACCCGTTTAACTAGCTTGTGGACTGAAGAACAAGGGATATGGACTGGTGTCAAACAAAAACTGTCAAGTTAGCAGGGTTATCTTGCTGGAGTCAGTCTCCCATGAAACAAGCCAAAAAAAGAATTCAGGCGGAGGTCACAGTCTAGTCAAGGACCGCATAAAATGGGCTCTCCTCCACCCAAATTTAATGTCCTCGTATGTCTTTTTTGTGCACTGCTGTCTCGTGTCTTTTTACCATAATGTTCCCATATGTCCTTTTTAGTGCACTGCTGTCTTACATCTTTTTAGTATATTGTTTTCTTATGTCCTCAGTGTCCTTTTAAGTCCTCTTAGAGCTGTGTTCTTCTCTTATGTCCTCTTAGAGCAGTGTCCTCTTAGCGCAGTGTCTTCCTAGTGCAGTGTCTTCTTATGTCTTCTTAGAATAATATCCTCTTAGTGAAGTGTCCTCTTATGTTCTCATAGTGCAGTTGTCCTCTTATGTCCCCACAATGCAGTGTCCTCATATCCTCATAGTGCAGTATTTCGCTTATATCCCTATGGTGCAGTGTCCTCTATGTCCTCTGCAGTGTCCTCTTAGCGGTGCAGTGTCCTCTTATGTCCTCTTAATGCAGTGTCCTTTTATGTCACCATAGTGCAGTGTCCTCTTATGTCCTAATTGTGCAGTAGTTCTTATGTCCCCATAGTACAGTGTCCTCTTATGTCCTCATAGTGTAGTCGTTCTCGTGCCCCAATAGTGCAGTGTCCTCTTATGTTCTCTTAGTGGTGCGATGTCCTCTTATATCTTATTAGTGCAGCGTCCTCTTATGTCCTCTTAGTACAGTGTCCTCTTAAGTCCTCTAAGTGCAATGTGCTCCAATGTCCTCAAAATGCAGTGTTCTCTTACGTCCTCTTAGTGCCGTGTCCTCTGCAGTGTCCTCTTATGACCTCTTAGTGCAGTGTCCTCATGTCCTCTTTGTGCAGTGTCCTCTTATGTCCTCTCAGTACAATGTCCCCATAGAGCAGTACCCTCAGTGTCGGCAAAGGCCCTGTCATTCCATTCAAGAGCTTGCCACCACAAAGGGTTTTGCGCAGGATCAGGGATTGTGCCAGGTAACTGCCGGCAGATTTGGGTGGAGCACACATGGAATTGTTCGAGCACAATGAACCACTCTTGAACAAACTCAGAACTCAACCAAAACACACAAAGCACAGACAAAAGTCTGACCTTGTCCTCGTCTACTTCTCTAACACTTGTGGCGTGGCGTTAGACACCAAAAATACACACACACACACACACACACAAAACACACACACACACACACACACACACACACACACACACACACACACACACACACACACAACACAACACAACACATACAACAAAACACTCAAGACTGAGTCCCTTTTCATCACAAAGTGGAAAGTTAGGAGAGCACCTTCCTTTCTGCCTCCCTCCCTACAAGGCAGACTTGGCATTTCTCTCATGCCATTTACTTCACATAATTCTCCACCGATTACTAAAAATTATTCCTTCAGCTCATCACTTAAAATATCTCCACCGATCACTTGAAATACCTCGCAAGCTCACCGCTTAACGTAATTCTCAAATGATCACTTCAAGTGTCCTGCAAAGTCGTCATTTTACATACATGTACTTCTCAACTGATCAAGTCCAATATCTCATAAGTTCATTATTTAATTCTCAACTGATCATTTAAAATATCTCTCCAGCGCATCACTTAACATAATTTTCAACTGATCACTTGATTCTCTCGAGTTCATCACTTAACATACTTCTCAACCGATCATTCAAAATCTTTCTCCAGCCTTTCACTTAACATAATTCTCATCTACTCATTTAAAATATTTCTTACTCCATTCATGAAGGTCAACAACACACCACCATCGCCCTAAGTCTCTTCCCTTTATGAAGTCCTGGCTGTGGCCTGAGCACTGACATTGTCCTAACCCGACATACTGTGGTTTGTATACTGTCTGTTGCTCAAAACTAGAGCAGCAAGAACCTCTGAGGAGAACTGGACAGCAGAAGGTCATCAGAGCAGACCCCCCCCCCCCCCCGTCCCTCTTTAAGCAAGTGTTGTGGTCCTTAACTCCTTACACTGTATGGGGGCCGAGCCAACATCCAGGACATGACTTCTGGATGACCCTACACTACTGCCTATCTTCTACTTCCCTCCACCTGGGTTCGATCTTCTACTTCCCTCCACCTGGGTTCCAACCGGCGTTCCAAAATGACCGGGTGTCTCAAAGCCAAGTCACTCTTGTGAGACTTTGGTGTTTGGAGTTTGTTCAAAGGGGATTCATCGTACTGGGACACATCGTATGTGCTCCATACAATATAGACTAGGTAAAACGTAGGCCAAGTAGGGCCTCAGGACCTGGCCAGCTCATGGGTTTATGTGCAGACTCAAGGCTTGTGCCATGATCACCATACACTTAGCACTGTGATGTTGGTGCATACAGAATTCGTTCCGAGCGAAGGAATTGAAACAGAAAGTGTATGCGCTCCACCTAAATCAGCCTGCAGTTATCTGGCAGGCTCATTAAGGCTGCGCTAAAACTCTATGTGCTGGCAAAATCCTTGAGTAATCATCATCATCATCATCATCATCAACATTATCATCATCATCATCATCATCATGATCATCATCATCATCATGTGCCCTGCTGCATGGCGTTGGCGATCATGGCCCTGCAAGTACATCTCCCACCCTCTGTGTCTTCATCCACTCCGCAAGTCTGTCCAATATTTTCTCCCCAGGTCTACCTGACACCTACAGAGGTAGGGAAATTTTATACCTTATGAAGATCACTTTTTGTTTCGCCTCGACCAGATCCAGCTGATCTCTTTACACCTGCTTCTTATCGACAGATGAGCTGATAGACCTACATACAGACAGACCGACAGACAGACAATCAGATCGACAGACAGACAGACAAAATTATAAAGACAGACGAAATGACCAACAGAAAAGCTGATCGACAGAAAAAAACCGACCGACCGACCTCTGACAGACCTACATACTGACAAACAAGCCAGCCAACAGACAATACCGATCGACAGACATACAGACCGACAGACATATATACATACACACAGACCGACCAACAGACAACCGATCAACAGACACAAAAACCGACAGACCTACATACACACAGACAGACAGACAGACCAACAGAAAACCGATCGACAGACAGACAGACAGCCTAGTTTGATCTGAATCCTGCTGTCCCCACTGGCTCAAGGAAAGCTAATGAATAACGACACTTCAACATGTCGCCGCAAGATGTCGGAGTAGCGGGTGGGTGTGTGTGTGTGTGACTGGGGGAGGGGTTGGGGGTTGGGGGGTGATGGTGGCTAAAGCGGCAAAGAAGGAGGAGGGGAAGGAGGACAGGTGTACATGTTAATGAAGACAAACCTCATCTGGCACCGGCAGTGAAGTCTACCTTCGCTGGAAGCATGCTAGACTCCATGTCTGTCTGCCGACAGTCTAGACTTGGTTCCAGACGGATTCATTGCATTCGCATAAATCCATATTTTCTGCGCTCGCATAAATCCATATGTGTTCTCTCGAGAAATCTACCGACAGTTAGTTGTCCGAATCCTTAAGCTTGCGCAAAACCCAATGTGCTGCAAGGTTTAGGCATGACAGCTGGGAAGGAGAGCTATGAAAAGATGTAGCTGACACCAGCGGAATGACTGGAGCATGATGAAGGAAAGCAGTGAACAGGTCAGTGTTCATGTTGCAGGCAGGGAATGAACTCCAGACATCAGATCTTGACTACTGGGGTGTATCCACTGAGCCAACCAGTCTGTCTGTCTTCCTGTCTGTATCTATGCATGTCTGTCTGTCTGTATATGACTCTATGGTCTGTCTATATAAAGTATGTCTGTCTATGATTCAACAGATAATGATCTTCCGGAGGCAAACACAAGAAGATCACTCATAAGGAAGATTAGAAAAAGACAGGCAACATTTATAGGCCATTTTATGAGGAAAGGGGAATTGGAGCACCTGGTCACAACAGGAAAGCTACATGTAGAGGGAAAGAGAGCACCAGGTAGACCCAGGGAGAAAACATTGCACGGACTTGCAGAGTGGCTGAAGACAGAGAGGGTGGAGGTGGTGCTTGCGGCAACAAGGGATACAAACAAATGGAAGGCTATGATCGTCAATGCCATGTGGCAAGGCACTGATGATGATGATGATAACAAAATGTAATAAAAGTAGTAATGGTTTCAAAAATGTCTATTGTATTGCACGCTTTTTGAATGATATATCGTGACTTCAACAGATAATAAGAAATGAAAGTAAATTTCCTCACCTTGTCAGTGGATATAAGCAGTCTGTTAAGGCACACGTACAGAAGACAAAACTGAACAGATCAAATGAAACTACACATGATAATACTGCAGCACTAAATGCAATGTACTCTGTACAAAGAGAAGCACGCTTATACCATGAAACACTAACACTACATATGGTGATATACATTTCTAACATCTTGTTCTTAGTGGTCAGAGAAAATCTGAAACAGGTGTTCCATGGAAAAGGGTATTTTTGAAATTTATAAAATACAAGAGTTAAACTGAAATGGTTACAGATACGTGTTGTACACAATGTCATATTGAAAAATAGGGACTTGCAAAGATTTTTTACTGTGACTTGTGTTACAAACAAAAGAGAGTACTGATCATATAAAACAATTTTCACTGTGACTTGTGTTACAAACAAAAGAGAGTACTGATCATATTAAACAATTTTTACTGTGACTTGTGTTACAAACAAAAGAGAGTACTGATCATATAAAACAATTTTCACTGTGACTTGTGTTACAAACAAAAGATAGTATTGATCATATAAACAATTTTCACTGTGACTTGTGTTACAAACAAAAGAGAGTACTGATCATATAAACAATTTTCACTGTGACGTGTTACAAACAAAAGATAGTACTGATCATATAAAACAATTTTTACTGTGACTGTGTTACAAACAAAAAGAGAGTACTGATCATATAAACAATTTTCACTGTGACGTGTTACAAACAAAAGAGAGTACTGATCATATAAACAATTTTCACTGTGACGTGTTACAAACAAAAGATAGTACTGATCATATAAAACAATTTTTACTGTGACTTGTGTTACAAACAAAAGAGAGTACTGATCATATAACAATTTTCACTGTGACGTGTTACAAACAAAGAGAGTACTGATCATATAAACAATTTTCACTGTGACCGTGTTACAAACAAAAAGGAGTACTGATCATATAAACAATTTTCACTGTGACTTTTGTTCAAAAACAAAAAAAAATAGTATTGATAATATCTTTTGGGAATGTTTACATTCGAAACGATTCTGCAGAAGATTCAGAGTTTTTGAAATCAGAATGTATCACCTGTGCCAATATCAGATCGACTGAAAAAGTGGTGTTATTTGATGTCGATGAAATATATATATACACAGATTCGGTATTTCGCCTTTTTATTCTTCTTAAAAATATGCACATTTATAAACACAAAATTGAAAAGACTCTACCAAACATAACCTCTTTTGAAAGAGATCTTGCAACAAAATATCGCACAGTAGGATACACTACAAAACTGACTTGGAAACTGCACACCTATATATCAAAATGGTTGACTGCCATGTTTACCAGTAATGCGAATCAAACGTGTATTGTTTAACCAATTTATAACTGACAATACATAATATACATACATACATGGATGTATGGATGTATGTATGTATGTATATACTATGTGTGTATGTATGTATGCACACACACACACACACACACACACACACACACACACACACACACCACACACACACACACACACACAACAAACACACACACCCTCGTGTCAATACAAACTAATCTCCGTTTAAACACTTACTGACAAAGCAATGGCCAGATGAGCGGCCATCAACTCCCGCCACACAACACGGGAAGCGACATCGATTTTTGTGTGGGACATTCTAATGGACGGACAAGGCGAGAGCAGACAGGCGGACACGACAGAGAGATGGCGACAAGCACACGACACGACAAGATCACCAGCAGCTTCCTTCCGTCCTCCCACCCCCTTCCCTCACCACCACCCTCGCTCTTCTCCCTCCACACTCACACCCTTCACCCTCCTCCCCGGCGCTGGCCGCGCACAGCGTGCACAGTGACTTCCCTTTAGTGCTGAGATCCCCGCTAGCTCTGCTGGTAGTACTGCCTTCTCATCTTGACAGCTGTGGCTCTGTTTCAATCAGATGTGTCTATCTTTATCTGTCTGTCTGTCTTGTCTGTCTATCTATCCTCGATCTGTTACCTGCTAACACGCACAATTGCACACACACCTATATCCATACAAGCACATTTACGCACATACTAACGAGACAGACTAAAAGACTAAATGAAAGAGAGACAGACAGACATTTAACAGATAGACAAGAAGCCACTTTCTGAATTTACCGCAAATCATTCCATGCTATTGGCAATCACCTTAAGGAAAGAAAGAAGAAGAAGCAGAAGAAGAAGAAATACGACGAAGAAGAAGAAGAAGTAGAAGAAGAAGAAGAAGGAGGAGGAGGAGGAGGAGGAGGAGAAACCCAAGAACAAAACGGAGAAGAAACGCGTCAGCAAGATCTGTTTTAACTTAGATTGCAAAAATAAACACGCCTTTATCGGAGTCTATAGGTAAACACGCCTTTGTTATAAGTATTAAATTTCTTTTCTTTCTCTCTCTCGCTCTCTCTCTCTCACACACACACACACACACACACACACGCGCACACAACACACACACACACACACACACACACACACACACACACACACACACACACACACACACAAATACACATACATAGACATACACATAAAACATTAACACACATGCAGAAACATTCTGACTGTTGCAAGAAACAGCACGCACGTGCAACAGTGAAAAAGATAGGCCATACCTGTGTGTGTGTGTGTGTGTGTGTGTGTGTGTGTGTGTGTGTGTGTGTGTGTGTGTGTGTGTGTGTGTGTGTTGTGTGTGTGTGTGCGTGCGTGTGTGCACGCGCGCGCGCGCATGTGTGTATGTGCGTGTTGAGAAAAAGACTGTGTGTCTCCTTCTCTATTTGTCCATTTCTCTGTCAGATTATAGAGTCCCAAATGAACACACATTCCCGACTCAACTATGGATGGACGGATTTGTGTCAGATTCATCAAACGTAAGGTCATTCATCAAACGTAAGGTCAGTTATTTACAGAAGATCAAAAAACCTGGCTTTTAACGAAAAATATTGCTTCTAATGGAAAAGCTTGCTTCTAACGAAAACTCGTGCATCTAACGAAACCCTTTGCTTCTAACGAAAAAAACTGCTTCTACGCTATCTTTGGCCAAACAGACCAGACTAAGGCTAAAAGTTGGGTCACATATCGCCTCTAATCTCCTCCGTTTCCTTTAGCTCAGTGAACAGTCAATCGGGCAATGCACTGAAGAACTGTTCACAAGATTCCACCAGCTCTGTCGGTTGTATGCCAAAACCTGGGTCTCTGCAAATGGTTTCTCTGTCCATTCCACGATGTTGTCAGTCCATCGATTTTGTTGTTGTTGCTGTTGTTGTTGTGGTCCTCCCCTCTGTCTACTCACTCAACTGTTCCATGAGGAGTGATTTCGCAACTTCGTCATTGGATCTTGTTACACTGCCACATCTAAGTAGTTTTCTTTTCTTAACCATTTGACTCCCGCACCCTATCCACCAACTGCAAAAACTTAACCTTTTGACTCGCTCATCCTATCCACTAGCCTCCTGCAGGAAGCTGGTTGATAGGGTAAGAGAATCAAAAGTTTAAGTCTTCACATTGCTAGTATGGTTGACATTGCATGCTGGCAGAGAGGGTGTGAGAGTAATGTCAGCAGATCTTCATGTGGTCCAGTGCGCGCTTGATGGTCTAACTGATTGACTCATTTGGTTAAGGTTTTACGTCAGCACCCACCTCAGGTGATAGGCCGACGGGATAACCCCCCCAGGCAAGGGGGGGGGGGGGGAACTTATCTGATCCTAGACTGACACCACCAGAACAACAACGATGTTAACATGGGACAGTGAGAAGGCCAGCTTTTTAATACAGCGCACCCCGGGATTCGAACCCACAGCCATAAGAATGTGAATCCGCCGCTCAACCAACTGAGCTACTGAGGTCCGCTGCTTTGGCGCGTTTGTTCAATGTTTATATAATCAGTGTATCTGATAACACTTCATTTCCGTGGCTTAGATTCGTCCTTCCACATCCGCTGTGAGCGTCCATATCTTACATGCGTACAGGAAGATTAAATCTACCAGTGCACGTAACAGCCCCATCTTGTGTTTTATGGATATGTCCTAACGTACTGGTTTCAGCCTGGAAAGTGCTGATGTTGTCTTTGCTGCCCTTATGAGGATTTCTGGCTTAGATTCCTCACTGTTAATGATGGATCCCTAGTCAGTGAATTGTTGAAGACTTCTTAGTTTAGCAGTTCCATCTGGCTTAATGCCTGCATGGAAATGGGAAGGAAACAGTTTTAGGTCACAATGACCAAGTGATGAGACCCGCTGGTCATCTCTTTTTCTGCCCGTAAATCTCCCATCCATTATCCGTCTCTCTTTCTGCCCGTCCCTTTTCTGACTACATTCCTTCTCTTTTCCTGTCCATCTCCCATTGTTTTGTCTGTCCATCCCTCGTCTGTCCATCCCTCGGCATCCCTCGTCTGTCCATCCCTCGTCTGTCCATATCTTGCCTGTGCTTCTCTCGTCTGTCCATCCCTCGTCTGTCCATATCTTGCCTGTGCTTCTCTCGTTCCGTCTATCGCTTGTTTTGTCCATCTCTTGCTCTGTTCATCATTCTTTCCGTCCATTTCTTATTCTGCCCTTTTCTCGTTCTGTCCATCTCTTGTCTGTCCATCTCCCGTTCTGTCCATCTCTTGCTCTGTTCATCATTCTTTCCGTCCATTTCTTATTCTGCCCTTTTCTCGTTCTGTCCATCTCTTGTCTGTCCATCTCCCGTTCTGTCCATCTCTTGCTCTGTTCATCATTCTTTCCGTCCATTTCTTATTCTGCCCTTTTCTCGTTCTGTCCATCTCTTGCTCTGTTCATCATTCTTTCCGTCCATTTCTTATTCTGCCCTTTTCTCGTTCTGTCCATCTCTTGCTCTGTTCATCATTCTTTCCGTCCATTTCTTATTCTGCCCTTTTCTCGTTCTGTCCATCTCTTGTCTGTCCATCTTTCGTTCTGCCCATCTCCCGTTCTGTCCATCTCTTTGTAACAGTGCCTCGCTCTGTTACGAACTCTTGCACATTTCTTTGTGACTGCGCTAGTAGGTGACACAGTGTAGTGCGTTCATCTCTAATCAAAAACGCAGCACGTTTTGTCACGACCAAGTCGTACTCTCAATGTTACAGCCTCTGCCATCCATAACTCTGCACCGCTCATTCCAAACACTTAAATGATGTCATATCACATTTCATGATTTAGAACCTGTGCTCTCGCATCTGTTTAGCTCAAGACAATTACACCAATCTATTCCAAAGCTGAATCGACAAACTGACGTCAAACGTTTTGGCACTTTGTTTTCATATTCATATTTATAGTCATTTCTTTTTGTCATAATGGATTTACCATGTGAAGCTCCAGCTGCGCTCCTCGTTGACAGCACGTTGCCGCACTGCAGCGCCACCTTTTTATTTTACCAAGACTTGAGATAGGCAAGGTTATTGTTGTTGTTGTTTAAAGCCCAGCCGACTGCGTAGAGCCATATCAGGGCTACAACCAGTTCAAAACATACAGAATATTTTAACAGGAAAAAAAAGGAAAAGAAAATGAAGTATACATATCAATGCATTTGCACACATAATCTAAGGAGATGACCCTGGCGTTGACCATTCCTCCGGCTAATTGACCTTCAAAGGACGGGATCTGGGAAGAGAACCTATGTGTCCAATGTTCTATACCAGACCGTCGATTGAATGCCATGCTCTTCACGACTTTTAACTGCCTTGGGATCTTTAGCGTGCGCAAACCAGAAAGTGCATGAGTCCGACTCGATTTTCGTCCCCTTCCGAAGGACTAGACGTTCAGTTTGATTTCCGGGTCAAACTGAGGAGAAAAGGTCGACGACTCAACGGGACACGAACCCTGCAACCTCGAGTTAGTTATTGGCAGGCGAACGTCTGAACCATTCTGCTACTCTTCTCCTTGAAATTGCAATAGGAATGACAGCGGGTCAGTTCCAATAACAAATTACCAGAATGTTTTTTCTTAAATCTGGGATTCAATTCATTTACAAAACTAATCTTCAAACTTGTTAAATCTTGTTAACTGCTTAACTTGTTAACAAACTGATGTAATGTGCTACACTGTAACTGTAGAAATTGGCTACAAGACCAGCTTCACTCCAAAGAAATTGTTGACGGTTGTAACCAGACCTTTCGGATGATGGCACGTTAACCGGTTGTGTGTACCGAAGTGAAAACAACGCTAGTTACATTCACTGAAAACCATCCATTCTTCTGACTGAATGATTGCAAGGTTAGGCTATAATCAGAATTAACAATGACTTTATCCTCATCTGGATCATTCCGACGACGGAAATCTCATGTCAATGCAAATTAATCTATTATTCTACCTGGCAGACTTAAATGATCATAAAAAATAGGATCAATTGTTATTGTTACTGTCGTTTACAGACCAGCCGACTGTGCAGAGCTATATCAGGGCTATAACCATGTCAAAAAGTACACCACACCTGGAAAAGAAAATGAAGTAAACGTGTCAGTGCATTCGTGTACATAATCCAAGGATATGCCCCTGGTGTTGACCACTCCGTCCAAATTTATCACCATGCATAAAAAACCACCTCAATACAAATATAAACATAACTAAAGACACTTAAACATATACAAACTGACCTAAATTACCTAAAACTGCTTCTGCGCATCATGAATTTTTCCTTACAGCCATAAATACGCTTATTACGTGTACCCAATAACAATCCCTGGAGAAAGTTATACATGTACCCAATTATCATTCCTAAGAGAAAGTATGTAAGGCTCAATAGAACACATACATGTACAGGTGAATGGACCAGCAAGGCAGAAAATGACAGGAAGAAATGACAGAAAGGAAAGGTACAAGGCAGAAACAAAGAGAATGATAGAAAGACGGAATTTCTAGCATAGAAGATGAGGGTATTATTTATACTGAAAGATCATACAGATTTAATATACACGGAGAAGGGCTGTGATTATTTATTCCTCTTTCAATCAGATTTAATCCACAACTGATATCAAGTATTGACTTGTATATTCATTTACAACCAATCGCGTTTAGTCATTAGTACAGTTATTTTATTTGAGCCAATCGGACTTACTCAATCGGAAACTGACCAATCATCAACAGTTGCCACAGAGACACCACATCAATAGACGGTACACAAGCCTATCGATCTCTCTATGGTCATGTACTTCCCACAGCCAACAACAACAAAGAATCTTACTTCTTGCTTTGATTTGTGCAACTGTCTTCTTCCTCTTTCATGAGGCACATGTAAATAAAGTTTGGCAACCACAGTCCAGTCTTTATGTATGCTCGGATGAAAGAGTCCTCCACCTGTTTATGACCTAACACTTCTCTTTACCACTCTCAGTAATATTACTTTGACTGTCCATCTCTTCTTCTGTCCAGGTCTTCTCTGTCCATCTCTCATTTTGTCCATGTCTTCTTCGTACATCTGTTGTTCTATCTGTCGTTCTGTCCATCTCTTATTCTGCTCGTCTCTCGTACCGTCCATCTGTCGTTCTGCCCATCTATCGTTCTGTCCGTCTGTCACGGCAGTTTTTATGTTTGTTTGTTTGTCACTTTGTTTGGGTTTTTTTTCTTTCCTTTTCTTCTTTGGGGACAGGGGTGTTTCGTGGGGTAAGAGCGTGTGGAATTTTGCCAAGTGGGACAAAACTCACCTGCCCAGTTAGGGTTTACCTGGGCCTATGTGTGTATTTTTGCGTGATTTTTGTATTTTGGTTGTGGACAGATGTTCCTGTCCAAATCGTGTTTGTGGCCTAAGTGGTGGTTCATGTGGGCCTGTATATGTGTAAATTTTGTGTGCTTTTTGGGCTATTTTCTGTGAACAGAGTTCTGGGAATTTGTTGTGCTGGCTTGAGAGCAAAGGTGTAGTCAGTTGGTGCGGGGCTCCCTTCCGTACGGATGGTTTTGCAGCTAAGAGGCTAGGGCCAGTTTCTGGTCAGTGGCTGCGTTTTATAGACGGACTTTGTGTCCTTATAAGCTACGCACAAAAAGTTAAGGATCACTATGAGAAAACAGGTGCGTAATAAACTCAGTTCGCTACTGTTATTTATTTCTCAGTCCAGCCAAATTGTTATGAATTCTTGTTCAGCTGTAAGTGGGCGATGTTGTGTTATTGCGAAAATTGCACGGGATTCTCTACTACTGAGCTTGGCCGCAAACGGAAAAGTGGAAACTTGCGAAAAAGGACCTTGTTTTGGACCGTTCTGCCTGAACACATTGCCAGATGGAAAAACCATTATGCACGTGCAAGCACTGCTGTTTATGTGTGAGATGCTGTCTCTTGCTTGGCTTTATAAGAAGACATTCCACCAGTAGTAGGCCTGATTGACAATGCCTCCACGACGAAAATTGAGCGAGTTTGAGAGGGGACAAGCTGTTGCATGGTTCCAAGATGGTGTTCCCAAGCGAGAAATGGCCAGGCGACTTCAGGTGTCCATCTCGGTCATTGTCAGACTGATTCAACGCTTCACAGCCACTGGGAGGGTCCATGAAAGACGCAGATCTGGTCGACCGAAGAAGACAAACCCACGTGAAGATCGTCTCATTGAACACAAGCCCTGCAGACAAGAACAGCCTCTTCCAGCATCATTCGAAGGCAGTTGAGGGTGGCTACTAACATCAACATCAGCCAGCAGACCATACGGAACTGCCTTCATGGGTTTAACCTCCGTTCTCGTCGCCCAGCTGTATGGCCACGCTTAACTCCAGCCCATAGGGCAGCACGCCGCGCCTTCTGCAGACGTCACGTGAGGTGGACACGTCAGCAATGGTCCCAGGTCCTGTTCAGTGATGAATCACGCTTCACCATGAACCACAACGACGGCCGACTGAGGGTCTGGAGGCGCCCAGGGCAACGCTTTATTGACACCACTGTCCAAGAAAAGGTGGCCTTTGGTGGAGGTTCTGTAATGGTCTGGGGGGCCTTCAGCCTTCACCACAGAACAACCTTATATCATGTACAGGGTAACCTGACTGGCCTCCGATACCGGGATGAGATCCTTCGACCACTGGCTGTGCCTACACTGCAGCAGATGGGACCGACGGCTGTCTACCAGGATGACAACGCTCGCCCCCACAGGGCAAGGGTGGTCAACGACTTCCTGCAGCAGTCTGGAGTCAACAGAATGGAGTGGCCAGCATGCAGTCCCGATCTCAACCCGATTGAGAACCTCTGGGATGAGCTGGATCGCAAAGTGAGGAGCAACCACCCCCCTCCCAGGGATGCCCAACACCTCTACCAGATGCTGCAGGCTGAGTGGCAGGCGCTTCCACAGAGGATCTTCACCAACCTGGTCAACTCGATGAGGACTCGCTGCGTCGAGTGCCAGAACAGCCATGGCGGTTACACGCATTACTGAACTTTTGGGAGCATCAGAATGCCCTGTCTTGTGATTTCAATGACTTTGGGAAATCAAATTTCGATACGTGTACCCACTTTGATCAAATGTACACACCAAACGATTGCTCGAAATTGAAGGCAATTGTGTATCGTTATCACTAAAGCATGGAATTAAATGTTTGCCAAACTTCAACGCATTGGCTTTCTTATTTGAAAGTTATGAATTTTTGTGCAAGTGATCCTTAACTTTTTGTGCGTAGTGTAGATGGACTTTGTGTCCTAGAGCTGGAAGTTTGTTCTGCGGGAGAAGTAAATAGTTGCCAGTTGGCGTTGGGAGCCCCTCACCTACGGATGGTGTTGCAGCTAAGGGGTTAGGGCCAGTTTCTGGTCAGTGGTTGCGTTTTGTAGATGGACTTTGTGTCCTAGAGCTGGACTTTGTGTTCTAGAGCTGGACTTTGTATCCTTATAGACTGTGTCCTTATAGATAGACTTTGTGTCCTAGAGCTGGACTTTGTGTCCTAGAGATGGACTTTGTGTCCTAGAGAGGGGCTTTGTGTCCTTATAGATACTTTGTGTCCTAGAGCTGGAAGTTTGTTCTGGCTGGAGAATTGAAGAGTTGCCAGTTGGCGTTTGTGCCCCTCACCTACGGATGGTGTTACAGCTAAGGGGGTTAGGGCCAGTTTCTAGTCAGTGGTCTTGTAGTTCGACGTTGTGTCTTAGAAGTGAGTTTCTGCGTGCCTTTGGCTAATGTGCAGCCTTCCGTAGACTTCCCGGTCGGTAGGGGTAGGTTGCTTTTCTATTTCGTCGGTGTAGTGGGTAAAAATCAGTGTCCTGCGCCACAGTCGTCGTCCATGTCCGTGTTTGGCCCAAGGCTCTACGAAAAGGCGAACATGACCGAGCTGCTGTAACGGTGACGAACGTGGGGAGCAAGTACGGCTGGTGGGCGTTTCTGCAACGGCAACTTCCTGCAGGATTCGGCAGTTAAGTGCTGGCTTGTTGCACCTGCGACGGCCGTCTAGGCGTGGGGTGGCGAGCCAGTAATCACCACGCTACGAGACTTCTGCTCAGTTGTTTCGTCTGGGCTCGTTCCTCATCATCGTCCTGCTCGGGATTCGTCATTCTACTGATTCCTGGGTCTTCGGTCTACTTTCATCGTTCATTCAGTCAGCACATGTTCCCCATTCAAGCGTTTGTGAGACTCAAGGGACATTTGGAAATCATAGCGTCGGAGCGTTGTGTGAGACAGGGAACGTCACCATTCGTGGGACTTGGTTGTGAAGGTGTTTTTCCTCCTCATGATGGTTGATTCATATGTGAAGTGACGTATGGGAGCAATCGGAAAAATTACGTTGTTATATGCATTTATTCATTGCATGCTGACATTGAATTTTTTGTTGTTGTTGTTGTTGTTGTTGTTGTTGTTGTTGTTCCAAGTGATTTTGGGATGTTTTCTTTAAGGATTTGGAGAGTATACAATGTCGGTTTTTGTGTGCCACTTTGAGCGGTGCTTGTGACACGTATGTATGGTGCGTCATGTTGTGGTGTTTGTGATTTACTAAAATTTGTGTAAATGTATTTTGATCAGTTATTTCTTTATTCAGTTCGTGAAAGGGGACGTTAGTGCTGATAGCTCTGTTTCTCTCTCCTTTTCTGTCAAGCCTTTTAGCGAGCGTGTTTTGTCCACATTTTGTTTGTCCATCTCTTGTTTGTCCATCTCTTGTTGTCTTTCTGTCCATCTATCGTCCTGTCATCTCTTGTTCTGTCAATCTATCGTTCTGTTGTTCTGTCAATCTATCGTTCTGTTCTGTCCATCTATCGTTCTGTTGTTCTGTCCATCTCTCGTTCTGTCCGTATCTCGTTCTATCCGTATCTCGTTCTATCCATATCTTGTCTGTTCATTTCTCGTTCTGTCCATCTCTTGTCTGTCCAGCTCTTCAGTCCATTCTTATCTGTTCATCTCTTGTTCACCTCTTGTCTGTCCATCTTGCATTCTGTCCATCTCTGGTTCTATCTCTACTCTGTCCATCTCTTGTCTGTTCAGTTCTCGTTCTGCCATCTCTTGTCTGTCATGCGCTTTTTGTCTGTCCATTTCTTTTTCTGTCCATCTCTCGCTCTACCTCTTGTCTGTCCATCTCTCGTTCTGTCCATCTCTTGTCTGTTCATCTCTCGTTCTGTCCATCTCTTGTCTGTCATGCTCTTCTGTCCATTTTTGTCTGTCCATCTCGTGTTCTGTCCATCTCTCGTTGTGTTCATCTCTTGTCTGTCCAGCTGTTCTGTCCACTTCTTGTTTGTCCATCTCTCGTTTGTCCATCTTAAAATTTTACATTAGTCCATTTCACCTTGGCTGACATTTGGATTTGTTTTTCTGATCAATTTTGAGGTGAAATGCATTTCGCTGAAAATGGCCTGTCGTCCATCTGTGTCGGGTAAATATGGCTCTCCCGACTGAAATGTAACAAAAAACGCATTTCATGATCATTTGGTGAAATAAAACAAATTGAATGGCACCCCTTTTAAGATCAAACCTTTTTTGTCCAGATGCCTGACATAAAGCTGAAAATTGAATGACATCCTTTCAAAATCAAACATTTTCCCCCCGGCCTTTTCCATTATCAGGAAATGGAAACATCCAAGTTTTCTGCACTGAATTTCTACATCCTAAGCCCCATTATCTCCACCTTACAGTTTTAGCCTTAACTGTCATTTCCTCATTCTATCCATCGGCTGCAAAAACAACCCTTTCACTCCCCTTTCCTATCCACCAACTTCTTGCAAGAAGGGTGTGAAAGGCTTTAGGTTCCGCTTTGTTATGCTGACAGTGCAGGAAGCTGGTGTACAGGGTTAGGATGCGAAAGGGTTAAGTTTTTGCTTTGTTATCATGACTGACACTACAGAAAGCTGGTTGGATAGGCTGAAGTGGTGAAAGGGTTAAGTTTCTGCTTTGCTGTCATGCTGACAATGCAGACAGCTGGTGTATATGGTGAGGGATAAAAGGGTCACATATCCAGTGGCTTGTAATAACGGCAGACACAGAAAACTAACCAAACACTGCTGTACTCTGTCAATGTTTTCATTCTTGGAGAATGAAAATCAATCATTCTATCCTTCCTTTCTCGTCACATACTCACTCTCTCTCTTTCTCTCTCTCTCTCACTCTCTCTCTCTCACTCTCTCTCTCTCTCTCTCTCTCACTCTCTCTCTCTCTCTCTCTCTCTCTCTGCATGTGTGTTGGTGTTTGTGTTACAGAAAGACAGTGGGTTTGCTTGTTCTTTTGTTTGTTTCCTTTTTCCTCTGTATAGAGTGATTTGTTTAATTGTTTCTTCATCTCAAGTCCATTAAACTGTCAACGATCCACAGTTTTCCCTACGTCCCCCACTCCCGCTCCCTCCCTCTCTTTCTCTCACTGTGTGTGTGTGTGGTGTATGCGTGTGTATGTTTGTGTGAGTGTGTGTGAGTGTGTGTGTGTGTGTGTGTGTGTGTGTGTGTGTGTGTGGTATGTGTGTGTGTGTGTGTGTGTGAGATGTGGTGTGTGCGGCGTGTATGTGGTGTGTGCGGCGTGGTGTGCGGCGTGTATGTGGTGTGTGTGCGTGTGTGGTATGTCGTGGAGTGCGTTTGTGTTCGTTCATTATTTCTTTTAACGTCTATTCACATATGTGCTTTTAGACGGAAACGTTTATGTGTACGCACGCGTATGTGTGTGTGTTTGTGTGTGTGTGCGTGTGCACGCATGTAGGAAGGAGAAACAAAGTGCTGCAAAACAACAGGTTTGGGGCACTAGTGATCTGTACAAACACATCAGACAAACCCTGTACGTGACACCTGTACTCTTCCATACACCTATATTCCATGCACACATACACAGTCACCGCTCGAAACAGGAAACAAAGTCCTACATATGCATTAAGACCACTCAGAATAGTCGTGTGAATGCACTAATACTGCTCAGAACAGCCGTACAGATACACTAACGGAACTCCGAACAGCCGTACAGACGCATGAACACCACCCA
>JAPXFY010000016.1:38327465-38332465 GCA_030674185.1 Monoplex corrugatus
AAAGTATGTAAGTCTTTATCGAGCACATATACGTGAATGGATCAGCGAGGCAAAAAATGATAAGGAAAATGATAGAAAGCAAAGGAACAAGGCAGAAACAGAGACAGTGACAGAAAAGAGGAAATTTGCAGCACAGAATTTCCAGAATGTGGGGATACTATTTATACTGAAAGAGCTCCCAGCATCCCCCCGGAGGGGGGACGGGGCGGGATATTAAGTCAGATCTTCATTTATGGCAAGCATACATTTATATACATACACAAGAGCAGACAATAAAATTTATGGGCACTTTATATAGACTGCAAGTAATATTAAATCAGGCCTTCATTTTTTTTCAATAATATATACATGTACAAGGGCAGACATAATAATGTTTATGGACACTTTACATACACTGCAAGTAATATTAAGTTAAGCCTTCATTTCTTTCAATAATATACTTATATACATATACAAGTGCAGACATAATAATGTTTATGGATATTTTATATAGATTGAAAGTAAGTCAGACTTTCGTTTATTTCAACATAAATATACATAAAAGGGACGTGAGATATCCCGAAGCAATTTTAGGCAATTTAGACCCGTTTTTATACGTTTTAGTGTCTTTAGTTATGTTTAAAATTGTATTCTGTATCTTTTTGTTTTTAATCCCGTGTGTGAAAAATTGGACGGAGTGGACAACGCCAGAGGCATCTCCATCGATTATGTGCGCGAATGCATTGATATGTGTACTTAATTTTCTTTTCCTTTCTTTTTTCCCGCTAAGGTATTGTGTATATTTTGAAATGGCTATAGTTCTGATATGGCTCTACGCAGTCGGCTGGGCTTTAAACAAAAATAACAGTAAGGACTTAATACTATACGTAATGTTTTTCACGCACGTGTTGTAAGGCGCTCCGGGCGCCAGTGTATAGCAGCGCTGGCTATAATTGTGTGCACGGCTATGATAATATCACAGGGAAATAGTTTTGCACTGATAGCATGCCACCAGATGGGACATAAACACAAAGTCATATCCCTTCAACATGTATCATTTCTGACGGCCCGTTGGTATGGATCTTGGTTCAACCAGTGTGTGTGTGTGTGTGTGTGTGTGTGTGTGTATGCGATCTGTTTGTGTGTGTGTGTGTGTGTGTGTGTGTGCGTGCGTGCGTGCGTGCGTGCGTGCGTGTGTGTGTGTGTGTGTGTGTGTGTGTGTGTGTGTGTGTGTGTGTGTGTGTGTGTGTGTGTGTGTGTGTGTGTGTGTGTGTGTGTGAACGAGATAAATCGTTTCACATTTGCCTCTAAGAAAGAAATCGCTTTTATATGCAGTAACTGTAGGAAAACATCAATACAAATGGCTAGTCTTTTTCTTAACCCTTTGACTCCTGCACCCTGCCCACCAGCATCCTGCATTGTCGATTATGCTTGCCAAGCAAAAACTTAACCCTGGATTCCCTCATCCTATTCACCAGCTTCCTGCAGGAAGGTTAAGTTTTTGCAGCTGGTGGATAGGGTGCGGGGAGTCAAACGGCTGAACTTCTGTTTTCTTATTTTTCTTTTACAACGCACAATGTCATTTACAATATAAAATCGTTCACATTTAAATCCAAGGGAAGACTCAACATGAGCAAAGGAAAGAATAAAGAAATACATGGGGAAAAGGTACAGGCGCAAACTACAGAACAACTGGTCAGTTACACATTACCATTATCGAAGTCAGCAACATAAGGCACGTCAGCTTAGGCCAAACGTTCTCAAATCACCATCACTAAACAGCAAAATTGTTCAAGTTCACACAGTTCATAGCCCAGCCGGTCATATCTTGCTGGTTCACACACACACACACACACACACACACACACACACACACACACACACACACACACACACTACACACCATACACACACACACACACACACAACAACCATCACACAACACGCATACACGCGCCAGCCCCACGACACAGACACATACAGTACACAACACACACAACACAAATACTTTCTCTCTCTCTCATATACACACACAAATATAAGCTCTCTCTCTCTCTCTCTCTCTCTCTCTCTCTCTCTCTCTCTCGCTCTCGCTCTCTCTCTCTCTCCTGTTATTTGTTCTTGGCTCTGTAAGGTTTCATGGCACTCGTAAGCATTCAAATGATTGAAACCTCCGTCCCTTTCCCCCACCCCTCTCTTCCCGTCCCTGTGTTCCCTTTCTTCCTGTTGGTCAGGTCATCTCTATGTGTCTATTGTCTGTCTACTTCATGGCCCTCACATGGCCGTGTCTGGCCACTGTTCTATTGTCTGTCTACTTCATGGCCCTCACATGGCCGTGTCTGGCCACTGTTCTATTGTCTGTCTACTTCATGGCCCTCACATGGCCGTGTCTGGCCACTGTTCTATTGTCTGTCTACTTCATGGCCCTCACATGGCCGTGTCTGGCCACTGTTCTATTGTCTGTCTACTTCATGGCCCTCACATGGCCGTGTCTGGCCACTGTTCTATAGCCTGTCTACTTCATGGCCCTCACATGGCCGTGTCTGGCCACTATTCTATTGTCTGTCTACTTCATGGCCCTCACATGGCCGTGTCTGGCCACTGTTCTATTGTCTGTCTACTTCATGGCCCTCACATGGCCGTGTCTGGCCACTGTTCTATTGTCTGTCTACTTCATGGCCCTCACATGGCCCTGTCTGGCCACTGTTCTATTGTCTGTCTATTTCATGGCCCTCACATGGCCGTGTCTGGCCACAGTTCTATTGTCTGTCTACTTCATGGCCCTCACATGGCCGTGTCTGGCCACTGTTCTATTGTCTGTCTACTTCATGGCCCTCACATGGCCGTGTCTGGCCACTGTTCTATTGTCTGTCTACTTCATGGCCCTCACATGGCCGTGTCTGGCCACTGTTCTATAGCCTGTCTACTTCATGGCCCTCACATGGCCGTGTCTGGCCACTGTTCTATTGTCTGTCTACTTCATGGCCCTCACATGGCCGTGTCTGGCCACTGTTCTATTGTCTGTCTACTTCATGGCCCTCACATGGCCGTGTCTGGCCACTGTTCTATTGTCTGTCTACTTCATGGCCCTCACATGGCCGTGTCTGGCCACTGTTCTATTGTCTGTCTACTTCATGGCCCTCACATGGCCGTGTCTGGCCACTGTTCTATTGTCTGTCTACTTCATGGCCCTCACATGGCCGTGTCTGGCCACTGTTCTATTGTCTGTCTACTTCATGGCCCTCACATGGCCGTATCTGGCCACTGTTCTATAGCCTGTCTATTTCATGGCCCTCACATGGCCCTCACATGGCCAACTGTCTAGCCATTGTTTATCTCATGGTACTCACAGGCCATTGTTTATCTCATGGTACTCACAGGCCATTGTTTATCTCATGGTACTCACAGGCCATTGTTTATCTCATGGTACTCACAGGCCACGGTTTATCTCATGGCTATGTCAGGGCCGTTTGTCTGAGCACTGTTCTATTGCCTGTCTACCTCATGGCCCTCATATGGCCAACTGTACAGCCAATGTTCTACTGCCTGTCTCCTTCATGGCCCTAACATGGCCATGTCTGGCCACTTTTTATCTCAAGGATCTCACAGGGCCATTTGTCTGGCCACTGTTATCTCACGTGCGTCACAGCCATTTGTTTGGCCATGTCAAGTGCCTGTCTACCTTATGGTACTCACATGGCCAATTTTTTGGCCAGTGTTCTTTTTCCTATCCTCACATGGCCAATTCTCTGGTCAGTGTTCTTTTACCTATCTCATGGCCCTCACCTGGCCATTTATCTGGCCACTGTTTACATCATGGTCCTGTCGTGGCCATTTGCCTGGCCAGTGTTGTCCATTTCATGGCCTTCATACGGCCATTTACCTGGCCACTGAGGTTAGCTATCGGCCACGACAATCTAGGGTCCAGACAGGGAAACCAGCGCCCACAACGGAGGAAGAAGGAAGAAGGGATGAAAAATGAAGAGGGAGAGGAAGACGAAGGCAGGAGGGGAAAAGAAGAAAGGCAGGAATAAAACAAAGGAGGAAAACAGGGAGGACAAAGGAGGAAGAAGATGAGGAAGAAGAACGAAAAAAAAGGAAGAAGGGCAGAAAGAATAAGAAAGGAGAAGGAAAGAGGAAGCAGAAGGAAGAAGTGGAGGAAGAACGGAAGGAAGAAGAAGAACGGGAGGAAGAAAAAAGGGAGGAATAAAAAGAAAGACGGGAAAGAGGAAGAAGAAGAAGAATGAGCAAGGCAAGGAAGAAGGAAGAAATGGATGAAGAAGGAAGAAGGAACAAGGCGAGGAAGAGGGGGAAAAGAAGAAGAAAAGAAGGGAGCAGAAGGAGGAAGGAGAGGATGAAGAAGGAAGAAGGAGAGGACGAAGAAGAAAGAAAGGGAAGAAGAAGGAAGAATGGGAGGAAGAAGAAGAAGGGTTCAGTTTGTTAAAGAAGGCATCACAGTGTTCAGAAGTTTCCGCATGTCCTACACTAAATGTGTATTACATATCATGCAATACAGATAAAACAATGAACACAAAACAAAGAAAAATGATAAAGCCATTCTAATAATCACCCTTCTTATGCAAAAATTATGACAATATCCAGATTTTGTGTTTTTCAAGGTCACTCTGACCTTCCAAAAAAACTTCAAATGAAAGGAAACTTGTTGTGCATGAAGGATTAAATTATGACAATATACAGATTACGTACTTCTGAATTTCACTCTGACCTTTAAGAAAGAAATATAATTCAAAGTGCATCGAGAACAAAGAATAAACAATCACAACAGCGAAAACTGATTTCAAATATTTCAGACAGTTCCCCTTAAAAAGGCTGTTCACATAACTTCCTCGACAAGTGTTAACTTTTGGTCAGTATAACTTTGACTTTAAGGCCTTACCTTCCAAATGTATACTTTTGAGACTCATAAACCGTCACAACAGCGAAAACGGATTTCAAATATTTCTTACAGTTCCCCGGAAAAGGCTGTTCACATATTTTCACCGACAAGTGTTAACTTTTGG
>JAPXFY010000016.1:38342465-38349965 GCA_030674185.1 Monoplex corrugatus
CAGACAGGCTGACAGACAGGCTGACAGACACAGACAGACACAAAGACAGACAGACAGACACACAGACAGATACACAGACAGACACACAGACAGGCTGACAACACAGACACAGACAGACACACAGACAGGCTGACAGACACACAGACAAGCTGACAGACACACAGACAGGCTGACAGACACCACAGACTGACAGACACACAGACAGGCTAACAGACACACAGACAGGCTGACAGACACACAGACAGGCTAACAGACACAGACAGGCTAACAGACACAGACAGGCTGAGAGACACACAGACAGGCTGACAGACACACAGACAGGCTGACAGACACACAGACAGACACACAGACAGGCTGATAGAGACACAGACAGGCTAACAGACACAGACAGGCTAACAGACACACACAGGCTAACAGACACACCGACAGGCTAACAGACACACACACAGGCTAACAGACACACAGACAGACTGACAGACACACACACAGGCTAACAGACACACACAGGCTAACAGACACACACACAGGCTAACAGACACACAGACAGGCTAACAGACACACACACAGGCTAACAGACACACACACACAGGCTAACAGACACACACACAGGCTAACAGACACACACACAGGCTAACAGACACACAACAGGCTAACAGACACACACACAGGCTAACAGACACACAGACAGGCTGACAGACACACAGACAGGCTAACAGACACACAGACAGGCTGACAGACACACAGACAGGCTGACAAACACAGAGACAGGCTGACAGACACACAGACAGGCTGACAGACACAGACAGACACACACACAGGCTGACAGACAGAGAGACACACAGACAGGCTGACAGACACACAGACAGGCTAACAGACACACAGACAGGCTGACAGACACACACACAGGCTAACAGACACACAGACAGGCTGACAGACACACAGACAGGCTGACAGACACACAGACAGGCTAACAGACACACAGACAGGCTAACAGACACACAGACAGGACACACACACACACAGGGCTAACATAAACACAGACAGGCTAACAGATACACAGACAGGCTGACAGACACACAGACAGGCTGACAGACACACAGACAGGCTGACAGACACACAGACAGGCTGACAGACACACAGACAGACTGACAGACAGACAGGCTGACAGACACATACACAGGCTGACAGACAGGCTGACATATACACACACAAGCTAAACAGACACACAGACAGGCTAACAGACACACAGACAGGCTAAACAGACACACAGACAAGCTGACAGACACACACACAGGCTAACAGACACACAGACAGGCTGACAGACAGACAGACAGGCTAACAGACACACAGACAGGCTAACAGACACACACAGGCTAACAGACAGGCTGACAGACACACAGACAGGCTAACAGACACACAGATAGGCTGACAGACACACAGACAGGCTGACAGACACACAGACTGAAAGACACACACACAGGCTGACAGACACACACAGGCTTACAGACACACAGACAGGCTGACAGACCACACACAGGCTGACAGATACACACACAGGCTGACAGACACACAGACAGACTGGCAGACACACAAACAGGCTGACAGACACACACAGGCTGACAGACACACAGACAGGCTGACAGACAACACACACAGGCTACAGATATACACCACAGGCTGACAGACACACAGACAGACTGACAGACACAGACAGGCTGACAGACACACAGACAAGCTGAAAGACACACAGACAGGCTAACAGACACACAGACAAGCTGACAGACACACAGACAGGCTGACAGACACACAGACAAGCTGACAGACAAACAGACAGGCTGACAGACACACAGACAGGCTGACAGACACACAGACAATCTGACAGACACACAGACAGGCTGACAGACACACAGACAGGCTGACAGACACACAGACAGGCTGACAGACACACAGACAGGCTGACACACACACAGACAGACACACAGACAGGCTGACAGACACACAGACACAGACAGACACACAGACAGACACACAGACAGACACACAGACAGGCTGACACACACAGACACAGACAGACACACAGACAGGCTGACAGACACACAGACAAGCTGACAGACACACAGACAGGCTGACAGACACACAGACTGACAGACACACAGACAGGCTAACAGACACACAGACAGACACACAGACACAGACAGGCTAACAGACACCAGACTGACAGACACACAGACAGGCTGACAGACACACAGACAAGCTGACAGACACACAGACAGGCTGACAGACACACAGACAGGCTGACAGACACACAGACAAGCTGACAGACACACAGACAGGCTAACAGACACACAGACTAGCTGACAGACACACAGACAGGCTAACAGACACACAGACAGGTAACAGACACAGACAGGTTGAGAGACACACAGACAGGCTGACAGACACACAGACAGGCTGACAGACACACAGACAGACATACAGACACAGACAGGCTGAGAGACACACAGACAGATTGACAGACACACACACAGGCTAACAGACACACACAGGCTGACAGACACACACACAGGCTAACAGACACACACACAGGCTAACAGACACACACAGGCTAACAGACACACACACACAGGCTAACAGACACACACACAGGCTAACAGACACACACACAGGCTAACAGACACACACACAGGCTAACAGACACACACACAGGCTGACAGACACACAGACAGGCTGACAGACACACAGACAGGCTGACAGACACACAGACAGGCTGACAAACACAGAGACAGGCTGACAGACACACAGACAGGCTGACAGACACAGACAGGCTGACAGACACACACACAGGCTGACAGACAGAGAGACACACAGACAGGCTGACAGACACACAGACAGGCTAACAGACACACAGACAGGCTGACAGACACACACAGGCTAACAGGCACACAGACAGGCTGACAGACACACAGACAGGCTGACAGACACACAGACAGGCTAACAGACGCACAGACAGGCTAACAGACACACAGACAGACACACACACACAGAGGCTAACAGACACACAGACAGGCTAACAGATACACAGACAGGCTGACAGACACACACAGGCTAACAGACACACAGACAGGCTGACAGACACACAGACAGGCTGACAGACACACAGACAGGCTGACAGATACACAGACAGGCTAACAGACAGACAGACAAGCTGACAGACACACAGACAGGCTGACAGACACACAGACAGGCTAACAGACACACAGACAGGCTGACAGACACACAGACAGGCTGACAGACACACAGACAGGCTGACAAACAGACAGGCTGACAGACACACAGACAGGCTGACAGACAGACTGACAGGCAGACAGGCTGACAGACACATACACAGGCTGACAGACAGGCTGACAGATACACACACAGGCTAACAGACACACAGACAGGCTAACAGACACACAGACAGGCAACAGACACACAGACAAGCTGACAGACACACACACAGGCTAACAGACACACAGACAGGCTGACAGACAGACAGACAGGCTAACAGACACACAGACAGGCTAACAGACACACACAGGCTAACAGACACACAGACAGGCTGACAGACACACAGACAGGCTGACAGACAGGCTAACAGACACACAGATAGGCTGACAGACACACAGACAGGCTAACAGACACAAAGACAGACTAACAGACACACAGACAAGCTGACAGACAGACAGACAGGCTAACAGACAGACAGACAGGCTAACAGACAGACAGACAGGCTGACAGACACACAGACAGGCTGACAGACACACAGACAGGCTGACAGACACACAGACAGGCTAACAGACCAACACACAGGCTGACTGACACACAGACAGGCTAACAGACACACAGACAGGCTAACAGACACACAGACACACACAGACTGACAGACACACACAGGCTGACAGACACACAGACAGGCTAACAGACACACAGACAGGCTGACAGACACAGACAGGCTGACAGACACACACACAGGCTGACAGATACACACACAGGCTGACAGACACACAGGCAGGCTGACAGACACACACACAGGCTGACAGACACACACACAGGCTGACAGAGGGAAATGGAACTGATGTGAATACAGGGGAAGGAGGGGGTAGGGAGAGGACCTGAGGATGAATGGGATAAAGGACACACAGATGTACAGACAAACAGAGACAGACAGACAGACTGTCAGACAGACAGTCACAGTGACTGACAATCAGGCAGACAGACTGACAGGCAGGCAGAAGGAAACGGCATTTATTGTCTTCAAGGATAGGGGGGGGGGGGGGGGGTAATCAAAGGATGGGGCAGAAGATGAACAGATACACAGAGGACAGACAGGCGCACAGACAGACAGACAGACGGACAGTCGGACAGACGGACAGACGGACAGTAGACATCAAATTCAGCACTAGTCTATAATACAATACATGACAATCCCCCCCATGGGGATGCCGGGGGCTCTTTCAATATAAATAGTATCCCCCACCTTCTGGAAATTCTGTGCTTGAAATTTCCTCTTTTCTGTCACTCTCTTTGTTTCTGCCTTGTTCTTTTGCTTTCTGTCATTTCTTCCTATCATTTTCTGCCTTGCTGGTCCATTCACCTGTATGTGTTCGATATAGTCTTACGTACTTTTTCTTAGGATTGATAACTGGGTACATGCATTAAGTGCACTTTTGGCTCTAAGGAGGTGAGATATGCCGAAGCAATTTTAGGTCCTTTATGCCCGTTTTTATACATGTTTTGGTGTCCTCGGGTATGCTTAAATTTGTATTCAGAATTGTTTTTTAAATTCCCTGTGCGATAAATTGGACGGAATGGTCAATACCAGGGGCATGTCCTTAGATTACGTGCGCGAATGCATTGCTATGTGTACTTACTTTTCTTTTCATTTTTTTCCTGTTGAAGTTTTGTATGATTTGAAGTGGTTATAGCCCTGATATGGCTCTACGCAGTCGGCTGGGCTTTAAACAACAATAACAATAACAAACTACATGACAACTTACCAGCAGGAAGTGTGTAAGGATGACCGCGTCAGCATGAAACACACCACACAATCCTTCCTTACAAGACCTGCCCCAAGTCCATCCACACTCTGTATCGTACCAGCCCCGCACCTTCTCTAACGTTTTGCGCAATGTCTGTCTGTGTACCTGTGAATCAACAGCTCTCAATCAGATCATACAACAACGATAACTTAAGATAACACATTCAAACGAAGAACAATCTCAGTAACTTTTGAGTCCACTGAAAACGTGCAGATTCCAGCGATCCTCAATCTGTGTGTCTGCTGGGAAACTAGTCACACGTTATCAGACCCGAAGGAGTGACACACTGTATCAAACTCAAGAAAGTCACACACACTTTATCAGACCCAAAGAAGTCACACACTTTATCAGACCCAAAGAAGTCACACAATATCAGACCCAAAGAAGTCACACTCTATCAAAAACAAAGAAGTCACACCTTATCAAAACCAAAGAAGTCAGTTTATGAAAACAAAAGAAGTCACACACTATCAGACCCAAAGAAGTCACACACTATCAGACCCAAAGAAGTCATACACACTCAAACCCAAGGAAGTCACACACTATCAGACCCAAAGTAGTCGCACACACTCAGACCCAAAGAAGTCATATACACACATTCAGACCCAAAGACGTCACACTCTATCAGACCCAAAGAAGTCGCACACTGTCAGACCCAAAGAAGTCACACACTATCAGACTCAAAGAAGTCACACTCTATCAGACCCAAAGAAGTCACACACCATCAGACCCAAAGAAGTCACACACTATCAGACCCATATAAGTCACACTCGTTATCAGACCCAAGATGTCACATCAGAGGGTGGAATTGGCAAAGGAAAAAAAAGAGGAAAATCTAGGGGGGTCCGGGGGCATGCCCCCCCGGAAAATTTTGAAAACCGAGACTAAAATCTATGCATTCTGGGGCATTCTGGAGACAAATTGGAGGATTCTAGCACACTAAAATTCACAGTATTTTTTATATAATCCTATCTTAAATTTGCACTCACCAAAGCTAGTGAGAAGACCTCTAAGTGCCAAGAGGGGTAAAATAAGTCCTCAGTGGAGCTTGTGTCTTAGGAGTTTGGGCGACTGTTGTAATTTCCACTCCTATATAGGGTGTGTCCTCCAGTGTCATATTGCCTTGTTTGGAGCCCTTTTGTGTAGGGTCCTCTAGCGGCAACCCCTTATCTTGTGTGGAGCCCTTGTCTTGAACATCTACCTCAGAGATCATCCCCGAGTGCTCCTCTCTTGGTCCTCTAAAGCAACCCGGCCTCTTTTGTTGTACGCAATTTCGCACTGACACAAGTCGCAGAAGGCAGACCCTACTATGTTTACTTTCCGGATGTGTTCTGCCAGCACCTCCTCGTTGACCTTGGTTTCCAACCAAGCCCATTTCCACGGATTTCTTGATTTAGAATCGTCGAAACTTTCGTTGCGATTCACAATACTCCTGGTCGCCATTTTGTCCCACAATGCATCGCGAGCGCCAGCTTTGACTTCGCCAATAGAGAGTTCAGTTCTGTCGTCTGCTTCTAGACCCCACAGATTCAAAAATCGCCGAACTGAACGTATGCTTGTCGATTTTTTTTTTTACGCGGAAAATATTTTTTAACGCGATTTTCGATTTTGATTTACGCGAAAAATCGCGTTTCCGCGACGAATTCCACCCACTGCACATACTTTATCAGACCCAAAGAAGTCATACTTTGTCAGTCCCACAAAAGTCACACTATCAGACCCAAACAAGTCACACATTCACACCATCGGACCCAAACAAGTCACACACATTATCAGACCCACAGAAATTACACACACTATCAGACTCAAATAAGTCACACACTCAGATCCAAAGAAGTCACACACATTATCACACCCACAGAAATTACACACACTATCAGGCCCATAGAAGTCACACTAACACGCAGACCCAAAGAAGTAACTCGCTAACAGACCCAAAGAAGTTTACACACGCTATCAGACCCACAGAAGTCACACACTCTATCAGACCCAAAGAAGTCACACACGTTATCAAACCCAAAGAAGTCACACACTTTATCAGACCCAAAGAAATCACACACACTTTACCAGACGCAGAGAAGTCACACACTTTATCAGACGCAAAGAAGTCACAACTTTATCAGACCCAAAGAAATCACACACACTTTACCAGACGCAAAGAAGTCACACACACTTTATCAGACGCAAAGAAGTCACACACTTTATCAGGCCCAAAGAAGTCACACTTTATCACACCCAAAGAAGTCACACACTTTATCCGGCCAAAACAAGTCACACACACTACCAGATCAAAGAAGTCACACACTATCAGACCCAAAGAAGTCTTACATTTATCAGGTCCAAAGAAGTCACTCACACTACACGATCCAAAAAAGTCACACACACCCTATCAAAACCAAAGAAGTCACAGTCTTTATCAGAC
>JAPXFY010000016.1:38354965-38369965 GCA_030674185.1 Monoplex corrugatus
GAGGATGAGAGATGTACTTGCAGCGACAAGGGACAGATTCGTAGAGATGGCCATGATTGCCAACGCCATGCAGCAGGGCACATGACGTTGATGATGATGATGAGGAGGAGGAGGAGGAGGAGAAAGAGGAGGATAAGACTGAAACTGATGAAAAAGAACCAGGATAAATATATAGCTTCAATAATCGATTGGTCTTAACACAATGCAAACACCCACGTGACATACGGACTAACCAATATGTTTATGATTGTATGCATTTGAGAAAATTGTTAGATTCTTATCTACTCAAATGATTACATTCCCATTTAACTAACGCCAAATGTGAAATTACTAGCGGCTGAAATCATCAACTGTTGTGTCACCCTTTTACAACCTGTCTGTGTATTATAGCTGTTTTGGGTTCTTATGACAAGTAAACAATTTTTTAGGTTTGACTTGAATTTTCAGTTTTGCAGATACATAGACACACAAAATCCTCTCTCTCTCTTCTTCTTCTTCTTCATCTCCTTCAAATTCACATCTAAAACATATCTCATAACCCTTTCTGAAGCGTGGAAAAAATGAACACGCGATATTCAAAACACATTGCAATTTACAGTCTGAATAAAACGCAGAGTAATGATTTTGATATCATTATTGTTATTTCTTAATAATAACAACTAATGACAATTAATAATAATGACATTATCGATATGGCGTCAAATCTTAATAATTCAAATCAAAGTGCACTTACTCACCAGACATATGCATGCAATCAACGGAGATTACATACGATATACAACACAGACCTATACAAACTGAGGGAAAGAAGAAGTCATTGTCGCATAAAGAGGTGGGTTTTCAAACTGGATTTAAAAGCAGAAAGGGCAGGTGTTAGGTGGGGGAAGTGTGGAAGTCTATTCCAGGCAGACGGTCCTGAAACAGCAAAATAACGCTAGTCAACAGTGATTTAAACAATCAAAGATCATTGTGGAATTTTACGGCTTCAACCACCGGCTCCTACCCGAATAGAGCGCACTATGGGTTCCTTGGGAAGGGTGGGACCACACAGTCGTGTATCAGTCACTTCACGGATGCGTCATCAGCGTGTTGGTCAAACCTTCTTACCAACGCCGCAGGTGTCTGTATTTCTCGTTGACACTTAGATATATTATGATAGTAAGTGTAGTGTATAGCCTTGTCACGCAGCCTCAATTCTAGGTGGAACTAGACAGCATCATGATTATCTTCCTCATCGCCATCATCATCATCGCAATGTAAAAACTGTACCAGCTTCTGTAGCCATTAAGGTGGTGTAGAAAATGGGTTGCGTGCAATGTATAAGTCCTCTCTCTAGTAACATTCTTTCCTTCCTTATTCTCAAGCGCCAAACAAGACACATAGATTGACTGCTTGATTTGGTTCAGTTTTTACATCGGCACCCACCTCAGGTGATATGGCCGACGGGGATAACCATTCTAGTGAAGTGGGGGAAGGGGAGCTTTCTAAGAAAGAGACAAACACTAAAAGAACATTAATGAAGAAGATTAGGAAAAGAAAGCAACATTAATAGAACATTTTATGAGGCAAGAGAAATTAGAACATCTGGTCATAACGGGAAATCTGGCGAGAAAAAAAGAGCACCAGGTAGACCCAAAGAAAAATATTGGACGGACTTGTGCAGTGGACGAAGACAGAGGGTGGGACATGTACTTACTTAGTTGCAGTGACAAAAAAATAGATTAGTTTGGATGGCCATGATCACCAATGCCACGCAGCAAGGCACATGTGGTGATGATGATGATGATGATGATGATGATGATGATGATGATGATGATGATGATGATGATGATGATGAATGATGACGAGACGACGACGACGACGATGATGACGATGATGATGATGATGATAATGATGATGATGATGATGACGACGACACACCACACCTTGAATCAATTCCCATGCCGTCGTTGTAAGCCTGGGGATAAAAACCACAGCTGGGATATGACCACTCTACATAATGATAGTCCACAGACACAATACAACTGACACACACCACTAAGATAAAACACAACTAACAAACACCACTAAGATAAAATACAACAAACACCACTAAGATAAAATACAACAAACACAACTGAGATTAAATACAACTAATACAAACCACACCATGAGTCTATTCCCATGATGTCGTTGTTGAACCAGACCAGATGCTGTCGTTGTGAGACTGGGGACAAAACCAGACCTGGGATATGACCACACTACACAGTGATAGTCCACAGACATAACACAAATGACACACACACCTCACTTTGAGTCATTGCCCATGCTGTCGTTGTGAGACTAGAGACATAAGCAAGGACAGGGGTATGGCCACACGAGAGTGGCTACTAGCTCTAAAGCTCTACAACAAACAAGGTGGGCACAGCATGAGAGCTCTGTGTACATGTGTGTGTGTGTGTGTGTGTGTGTGTGTGTGTGTGTGTGTGTGTGTGTGTGTGTGTGTGTGTGTGTGTGTGTTTGTGTGTGTGTGTGCGTGTATGTGTGCAATGTGTGTGATACAAATGTGTGTGATGAGTGTGTGTGTGTATGTGTATGTGTATGTGTGTTATGTCTGTATGTAAGTGTGTGCGTGTGTATGATGTATGTGATACGTCTGCGTGGGTGCGCGCGCGCGCGCGGGTGTGTGTGTATGACCAAACCTGTTCCACTGACCAGGGTGACCGGTCAGACACGTGGAGCCCTAAGGGACCAGTTCTATTCACCACTGTCAGTAACAACCTGGGCTTCATTCTGTACTCAAATAACTACAAGGAGTTATAAGAATACACATACCTATCACACACATCACATATACATGTATATTAACTCACTCACACACACATCACACACACACTCGTACACACACACACACACACACACACACCACACACACACACACACACACACACACACACACACACACACACGTATACACACACATGTATCACGCACATTACACACACAAACACGTATACAGAGACTTGTGTCAAACACACACACACACACATACACACACACAACACACACACACACACATACACACGCACACGTACGCACACGACTTGTATTACACACATTACACACAATACATGCCCATGCTGCTGTTCTCAAGTCAAATTCGCCAACTGGTCGTGAAGCCTCCCTACTGCCCATCAGCACACAATGCTGAATACGCCCGGATTTCACCCTCGGGCTTAGACATTCAGGTGGGCCACAGGTTTTAATTTTCCTGCTTTTTTTTCTAGCTGGTCCTTTTGACGGAGGCAGGGACTCGAGATCTCCTGTCTCAAGTTGAATCCCGCCGTGCAACACGAAACTTGGCCTGTTCGCTGCCCATAGTAATACTGCAATCATTCTGGCGGTGTCAGCTTCAATTCGGTCTACAGCATCACTCCTTGGAATGTTGGCTGTCTGCACTGCTCTCCGGGTCTCTGTCCTCTACATCTGTCTTTCTTCAACCAGACTGAAAATCTGTGGACTGTTACCACCTGTCCACTCCTCGAGGTTTCCTAGGTATTTTGTTTGTGGTTTTCCCCTTCCTCTTTTGCCTTCGACTTTTCCCTGAATGATATCTTCAATGAGAGTGCATTTTTGTTTCTGCACACATGTCCAAAGAAGGTCAGTTTCTTTTCAAGGATGACCTGTGCAACTTTTCTAAGGTTTTCAGCTCGTCCAGTATGCTCTTGTCACTTCTCTTGTCTTTCCAGCTCACCCTTAATTAAGAGTCGCCAATAGAACCACATTTCAGTTAAACTTATTTTCTATAATGTTCTTTGTGTGTTCTTCTTTTTGAGGGTCTGTCCTTCAGCCCCGTATGTCATGAGACCAGACGTCTCATTATTGTCATTTTTAGTTTTGTGTCTATCGTTTTGTCTTACCAGATGTCTGTGTGGTCTATCATGCGTTTCTTTGCCATGCTAATTGTGGTGTTGGTGTCGGTGGAAAAATCTGCATCGCTGGATTTGATCAGTTCTAAATATTTGAACTGGCGGACTTCTTCCACTTTATCTTGGCCTATGTAGATGGATTTAGTTGGCCAATGTGGAAAAATTTGGTTTTCTTGGCATTCAGTTTAAGGTCCTTCTCTTCCCCGATCTTATTCAGGACAATCATCATAGATGATGCCTCCTGGTGATCATTTGCACAGAATGCTGTGTCGTCAGCGTACCTGAGGTTTAAGATGTTTCTACCTCCCACTTTTACACCACATTCTTCCAGGCTGGAATCCCTCATAATTTGTTCCGTATATGTTCTGAACAAATGCAGTGACAGTATACATCCTTGACGCACACCTTTCTTGATGTTAAATGGCTCAGTGTGTTTGTTGTCCCATCTGATTTGGGCAATCTGATTTTTGTAGAGAGATTTTGTGAGGGCAATGAAGTGTGTTGGAAAGCCCATTGTCTGAAGGGTTACAAACAGCTTCTGATGGTTGACATTGCTGAAGGCCTTGCTAGAGTCAATGAAAATGATGTGCCCCTCCTTCTGAGTCTCTATGATCTCTTCCATGAGTAACTGTAGGGTGCAAAGCATGTCTCCGGTTCCTCTTCTTGGTCTAAAACCCACTTGTTCTTCCACAAGTTCAGCTTCAACCTTTCCTTTCAGTCTGTTTAAAATTATGTGTAGCACCGCTTTATTTGTGTGGCTTAACAGTGCTATCGTTCCGTAGTGTCCACATTTTTGTGTGTTGCCTGCTTTATGAAGCATCACTAGTTTCTGTTGTTTTCATTCTTCCGGCCATTTGCATGTATTCTAATTTTGCAGCAGACGGCATGGATGAGTTGGATCCCTGTTTTACCACTTGCCTTGATCAGCCCTGCTGGTAGGAAGTCTAGCCCTGGGGATTTCCCGTTTCTTTGTGTTCGCATCGCTGATTCGACTTCGTGTAGAAGGGGTGATGATTCCAAATTTTCTGTTTTTATGTCTACAACATTATCATCCGTGTTGTTGAAACTGAACAGTTGTGTGTTGTACTCTGTCCATCGCTTTTTGATTCCCTTTGGTTCTGTTAGTGCTTCTCCTGATGAGGATTTGACGGTCAATCGTTTTGGTGTGAAACCTTTTCTTGTGACAGACTTTATCTTGCTGAAGGAGGCCTTTGACTTGTTCACTTTGTCCAATTCTGTGGCAGCTTAGTGTTTCAAGTCCAGATCCCTTTCCTATTTCATTAAAAACCTTTGCCTGCACATAAGATTTTCCGCAGACCGGTGTCTGCATGCGATGAATCCCCTCCAGCCTCATCCAGTCCACCCAGTCAGAGAATTAGAAGGATGGCCATCGCTTTCATAATGCTGGCCCGCGTCATGTCCGAATCTCTACCACATCACTCCCCTACGGCCTCACGATTATAGGACAACCTTCATCTTATTTACACACACACACACTTCATCTTACTTCACACACACACACACACACACACACACACACACACACACACTTCATCTTACTTTACACACACACACACTTCATCTTACTTTACACACACACACACTTCATCTTACTTCACACACACACACACACACACTTCATCTTACTTTACACACACACACACTTCATCTTACTTTACACACACACACTTCATCTGACTTTACACACACACCACTTCACTTTACACACACACTTCACTTTACACACACACACACTTCATCTTACTTTACACACACACACACTTCACTTTACACACACACTTCATCTTACTTTTACACACACACTTCACTTATACACACACACGTCATCTTACTTTACACACACACTTCATCTTACTTTTACACACACACTTCACTTTACACACACACGTCATCTTACTTTTACACACACACTTCACTTTACACACACACTTCATCTTACTTTTACACACACACACTTCACTTTACACACACACGTCATCTTACTTTACACACACACTTCATCTTACTTTTACACACACACTTCACTTTACACACACACTTCATCTTACTTTTACACACACACTTCACTTTACACACACACTTCATCTTACTTTTACACACACACTTCAACTCACTTTACACACACACTTCATCTTACTTTTACACACACACTTCAACTTACTTTACACACACACTTCATCTTACTTTACACACACACTTCACTTTACACACACACTTCATCTTAATTCTTACTGTGCACAACAGCCGAACACCTTGTTGTAGAAGGGTCAAATTTTCGACTTTAATGTCTTTCTCAAGTAAAATCAGAATGTCCACTGACAACAAAGCATAGCTATTTAAAACAGAATTTGTGATTAAAGTTCATATCAATGATAAAAAAAATCTACATGCCTCTTGCCTGTCTCAAACGAACATGTTCACATTTATCATGAATTTTTCTAACATACAGGTTTACGCCGCTGCACGCGCACACACACACACACACACACAACACACACACACACACACAACACACACAGAGTCGCACACACTTCCACACACACACATACATACGCACACACACACATATTCACATACTCACAAACACACACACACACACACACATATTCACATACTCACAAACACACACACACACACACACACACACACACCACATACTCTCACACACGCACCCCCACACACACACATGCGCACCCACACACACTTCATCTTACTTTACACACCACACACACACACGCACCACACACACTTCATCTTACTTTACACACACACACACACCGCACACACACTTCATCTTACTTTACACACACACACACCACACACACACACACACACTTCACACCACACACACACACACACCAACACACACACCACACACACACACACACACAACACACACACACACACACACACCACAACACAAGACACAGAGACACACATACCCACACACACACCACACACCAACTACACACACACACACCCCATGCACACACACAACAGACACCAACACACACACACACACACAGAACACAGAGTGACACACAATACACACACACACACACACACACACACACACACACACACACACACACACACACACACCACAACACCAACCCCACGAGGTTGACACAGAGTGGACGATACACCCAGCAAAAACAACACATTCATAACACACACTGCACACACACGTGACACACACACACACACACACACCACACACTCACCACACACACACACACACACACACACACACACACACACACACAGCTCATACTTCCTCACGTATGGTTGTCAGCGTGTTGGCGTTACACTCCAGCAAAAGAAGAAGCCTTCGTATTTAAATGGTTGTGACACTGCCCGTTGTGAACACACACACACACCCAAACTCTCACCAAACGTCTGTTGCCTCCTGACCATAGTTTTTCAACTGGACTAACTACTGCATGAGCTGTGGGCAGCACTGGACAGAACAGCCATGTCTGCTGACAAGAAACACAACTTGTCAGGGAAAACTGCTGTTCAACCAGTCACTGTCATCTCACACAAACATGAAGACCCCACCCCCACCCCCGCCCCTCCCACTCTCTCTCTCTCTCTTACTGTCATCTCATGCAAACATGAAGACCCCCACCCCCTCCCATCTCTCTCTCTCTCTCTTACTCTATCTGTCTGTCTGTCTGTCTGTCTCTCTCTCTCTCTCTCTCTCTCTCTCTCTCTCTCTCTCTGTGCTTAATGCAAAAGTGCGACGTGTACACTGATACACATCAGTTTATACAACAGTTGCAGTAATCACAGTTAGCTTGTATTCATACACACACGCACACACGCACATATACACAAACACAGGCGCGCACACACACACACACACACAAAGTATGCATATTCATGCCAAGAGAACAAGTAATGCCAATTTAACTTAGGGCGACACGTAGGCCTATTTTGAAACAGCGTCAATAATGGCCCTGCAACAGCTGGCCTGAACGCTAGGCACTTTGTGTTAACTCTTTGAATACCTCATTCTATCCCCCAGTATCCTGCATTGTCAGCCAGGGCAGCAAAGTAGAAACTTAACCCTTTCATTCCATCAACATGCAGGAAGCTGGTGGATAGGGTAAGAGAATGAAAGTTTTAAGTTTTTGCAGCTGGCGGATAGAGTGCGAGAGTGAAAGGGTTAACCATGGAGACAGCCATGATTCAACACACACACACACACGCACGCACGCACACGCACGCACGACACACACACACACACACCACGCACACGCACACACACACACGACACGCACGCACGCACACACACACACACGCACCACACACACAGCACCACACACACCACACATCACGCACGCACACCACCCACCCACCACACACAATACACACACACACACACACACGCACACACACACACACACACACACACATACACACACACACACACACACACACACACACACACACACACATACACACACACACACACACACACACACACACACACACCACACACACACACACACAACCGTCTATGTCTTGTTTGTACGCAAACAACAGGATAAGCTCCTGACGCCCATTTTGGAGGACATGGACCTGCTGCCCTAACACCCTTCCAGCCTACGAGCGGCTTCTCTTTTTCCCTTTTTTCTTCTTCCTTCCTTCCGTTTCCTCTGTCCGCTTGTAGCAGCACCACTATACTCTTGCTGGTGAATGTGATGGTCGTTTTTTGTTTTGTTTTGTTTTTGTATTGTTCTTGTTGATTAAAGCCCAGCCGTCTGCGTAGAGCTATTTCAAGGCTATAACCGTTTCAAAACATACAAAACTTCAACAGCAAAAAAAAAGAAAAAATATTAAGTAACATAGCATTAGCAATGCATTCGCGCACATAATCCAAGGACATGCCCCCGGCGTTGACCATTCCGTCCAGTTTATCGCACAAGTGATTTAAAAAACATATCTGAATACAAATTTAAATATACCTTAGGACACCAAAACATATTTAAAAACAGGCCTATATTACCTAAAATTGCTTCCGCATATCTCACCTCCCTGGAGCCAAAAATGCACAAAATACATGTACCCAATTATGAATCCTAAGAGTAAGTACGTAAGACTTTATCGAACACATAAAGGTGAATGGACCAGCAAGGCAGAAAATGATAGGAAGAAATGATAGAAAGCAAAGGAACAAGGTAGAAACAAAGAGAGTGACAGAAAAGAGGAAATTTCAAGCAAAGAATTTCCAGAAGGCGGGGACACTATACTGAAAGAGCTCCTGGGACTGACGGTGGACTGGTAGTGCTGAACAGGTAGTGCTACCACCATTTCTATAACTGAACTAACACAGCCATCCAGTTGTGGTCCTTTCGGAGAATCGAACGCACAATCCACACTATTGTCAGCAAACCAACCCAGCTAACGGGCCACAAAAGTGTCCAGTCCAATCCCTGGTCAGCTGGCTGCCCCTTTCATTCTGGTGGTGTCAACGTAGTGTTTCACGCGTCCAGCTCAAAGCTCCTCTTCCTGTTTGAAATCTTTGCCAGCGCAAATAGGGTTATCATTATTACTATCATCATCATCATCATCATCATCATCATCATCATCATCATCATCACCATCATCATCATCATCATCATCATTGTTGTTGTTATTAGTCTTCTTCTTCTTCTTCTTCTTCTTCTTCTTATTATTATTATTATTATTATTATTATTATTATTATTATTATCACCATCAACAGCAGCAGCAGCAGCGCAGCATTATCAGAAATATTACTATTCGTTTATTATCATTATTATTACTATTATTTTCATTATCACTATTATTATCATTGTTATTATTATCATTAATATTGTTATTATTATCATTATCATCATCATCATTATTATTACTATTATTATCATTATTAATTTCTTATTGTCATAGTGGATTTACCATGTGAAACTCGGGCTGCTCTCCCCGTTGAGAGCACGTCACCGAAGTGCAGCGAACCCCTTGCCCTCCCCCCCCCCTCCCTCTTTTTTCCCCCTCTAACCAAGTCTTCAGAAAGGCAAGAAGGCTAATTGGCCTTCCAGGGGACGGACCTGGGAAATCAACCTATCTCTCTGATGGTTTATACCAAGGCAGGCCAGCCGGGGGAATGACCTGCTCTTCACGATTTTCAACTGTCATAGGATCTTTAGCGTGCGCAGACAGGAAGGCACATGTATTCGACTCGTTTTTCGTCCCCTTCTGAAGAAACAGACGTTCAGTTCGATTTTCTGGTCAAACTGGGAAGAAAAGTCGTAGCCTCAACGGGAAACGAACCCTGGAACCTCGAGTTTAGTTACTAACAAGCGAACGTCTAACCATTCTGCCACTCTTCTCAAGGCGTCCACCAGATTGTTTCTGGCAGATCTGATCGGAGCGCATATGGAATCCTTGCTAAACATACTCCTCATTTTGAATCATCTCCATCATATGGCATCATCAGTCATCAATGTATATGGAATTTATTCCGAGCGCGGAGACGCCATCCTGTGAAGCTGAAAGTGAAAGTAAACACACACCCCAGTGCAAACTGCATCATGTCCCTGATACTTGTGTTTCTGACCAGATTACATCCCATCTTATGGACAGCTCTTCTGAAACAATGGTCACTGTCTGTTTTGTCACATAAAAAAGGTTGGAGTTGTGGCCGATGGCTTCAATGAATGAACAAACGAAAAGATAAATGAATGAATGTTTAAATTAAGTGAACAAACGAAGGAAAGAATGAATGGATGAACGAACGAAACAACGAAAGAGTGAACGAAAGAATGAATGAAAGAAAAATGAATGAACGAACAAACGAAAGAATGAATGAATGAACGAACGAACGAACGAACATACACAATATTGCAACAAGAAAAATGAAAAGAAAATTAAGTATTATATATCAATGCATTCACGCACATAATCCAAGGAATGCCCCCTGAAGTTGACCACTCCGTCCAATTTATCGCACAAGGGATTTAAAAAACATTTTTGAATACAAATTTAAGCATAACTAAGGATACTAAAACATTTAAAAACGGGCTTAAATTACCTAAAGTTCTTTATGCATATCTCATTTCCATAGAGCCAAAAATGCACATAACGCGTGTACCCAGTTATCAGTCCTAAGAGAAAGTACATTACTGTTACTGTTGTTTTTGTTTAAAGCCCAGCTGACACATACACGTGAATGGACCAGCAACGCTGAAAATGACAGGAAGAAATGATAGAAAGGAAAAGACGAAGAAAGAAACAAAGAGAGTGACAGAAATGAGGAAATCTCTAGCACAGAATTTCCAGAAGGTGGGGATACTATTTACACTGAAAGAGCCCACGGCATCCCCGTGGAGACACACACGCGCGCGCACACACACACACACATACACACACACGCACACACACACACACACGCATATACACACACATACATACACACACACACAAAAAGTCATGAAAATGATGGCTGGCTGAATACAAGTACATCAGTGGCTCTTATCACCACTGTCAACCATAATTACCACTTGAGGGAAGCGTTAGTTGAGAACAGCTGTGAACAAAACCAGTCGTGATAAGACCAGAAATACCAAGATCTGAGAAACAGTGGGAACAACATCGGTCCACTTTCCCATTCATCAACAGATAATCAAGTGCTCTGGTCACCTGAACAGAACGCAACCCCACCAGCTGGCTCAACAAGCACGAAACAAAAAGATAGGTACATTCAAAGCGCGAGGCAGACCAAGGAAGATATAGACTGATTGTGTGAAACAGACCATGACGGCACTCATATTTCCGCTTCACACCATCTAACTCCCTGCTGACCGTCAGCTGTATCTCCCCGAGGACACCCGTTGTGGTACACGATGACAGTCAAAACATACAAAGACTAACACTAACAACGTCAAAAGCTGTAACAACGTCAACAAGCCGTAACAACGTCACGAAGTCGTAACAACGTCAACAAACCATAACAACGTCACCAAGCCGTAACAACGTCACAAAGCTGTAACAACGTCACAAAGCCGTAACAACGTCACCAAGCTGTAACAACGTCAACAAGCTGTAACAACGTCAACAAGCTGTAACAACGTCACCAAGCTGTAACAACGTCAACAAGCTGTAACAAGGTCAACACGCTGTAACAAGGTCAACACGCTGTAACAAGGTCAACATGCTGTAACAAGGTCAACACGCTGTAACAAGGTCAACACGCTGTAACAAAGTCAACACGCTGTAACAAGGTCAACACGCTGTAACAAAGTCAACACGCTGTAACAAAGTCAACACGCTGTAACAAGGTCAACACGCTGTAACAAAGTCAACACGCTGTAACAAGGTCAACACGCTGTAACAAAGTCAACACGCTGTAACAAGGTCAACACGCTGTAACAAAGTCAACACGCTGTAACAAGGTCAACACGCTGTAACAAAGTCAACACGCTGTAACAAAAATGTCAACACGCTGTAACAAGGTCAACACGCTGTAAAAAAGTCAACACGCTGTAACAACGTCACCAAGCTGTAACAAAGTCAACACACTGTAACAAAGTCAACACACTGTAACAAGGTCAACACGCTGTAACAAAGTCAACACGCTGTAACAAAGTCAACACGCTGTAACAAGGTCAACAAGTTGTTACGTCACAAAGCTGTAACAACGTCAACAAGCTGTAACAACGTCAACAAGCTGTAACAATGTCAACACGCTGTAACAACATCAACACGCTGTAACGACTTCAAGAAACTGTAACAACGTCACCAAAGTCTAACAACACCAACAAGTTGTACCAACGTTACCAAGCTGTAACAATGTCAACACGCTGTAACAAGTCTACAACGTCAACACTGTAACAATTTCAACAAGCTGTAACAACTTCAACAAGCTGTAACAATTTCAACAAGATGTTACAACTTCAACAAGCTGTAGCAAGTCACCAAGCTGTAACAACGTCACCAAGCTGTAACAACGTCACCAAGCTGTAACAACGTCAACACGCTGTAACAACGTCACCACACTGTAACAACGTCAACACGCTGTAACAAAGTCAACACGCTGTAACAAAGTCAACACGCTGTAACAAAGTCAACACGCTGTAACAAAGTCAACACGCTGTAACAAAGTCAACACGCTGTAACAAAGTCAACACGCTGTAACAAGGTCAACAAGTTGTTACGTCACAAAGCTGTAACAACGTCAACAAGCTGTAACAACGTCACCAAGCTGTAACAACGTCACCAAGCTGTAACAACGTCAACACGCTGTAACAAAGTCAACACGCTGTAACAAGGTCAACAAGTTGTTACGTCACAAAGCTGTAACAACGTCAACAAGCTGTAACAACGTCAACAAGCTGTAACAATGTCAACACGCTGTAACAACATCAACACGCTGTAACAAGGTCAACACGCTGTAACAAGGTCAACAAGTTGTTACGTCACAAAGCTGTAACAACGTCAACAAGCTGTAACAACGTCAACAAGCTGTAACAATGTCAACACGCTGTAACAACATCAACACGCTGTAACGACTTCAAGAAGCTGTAACAACGTCACCAAACTCTAACAACACCAACAAGCTGTACCAACGTTACCAAGCTGTAACAATGTCAACACGCTGTAACAAGTCTACAACGTCAACACTCTGTAACAATTTCAACAAGCTGTAACAACTTCAACAAGCTGTAACAATTTCAACAAGCTGTTACAACTTCAACAAGCTGTAGCAAGTCACCAAGCTGTAACAACGTCACCAAGCTGTAACAACGTCACCAAGCTGTAACAACGTCACCAAGCTGTAGCAAGTCAACAAGCTGTAACAAAGCCGACAATGTGTAATAACATCAACAAGCTGTAACAACGTCAACAGGAATCTAAAACTGAACAGAATATATTCTTCGTTTTAAGTCAAATTTGAACAAAACTATTGTCCCAAAATGGCAAGAGGGGAAGGGGGGATGGAAAGGACTGATCTAGGCTATTGCCAAATTCTCCAGGGACACTAGGTCAAAATGTTCCACATCTCTGCGGTCGTGGGGGAAGGGGGAGGTGGTAGAGACCTCATTACTAAAGGTAAACCTGTCCCATAACCCCCGAGGTCGATGATAGCTTGACCACCTGTGACATGGTGTGTGTGTGTGTGTGTGGACTGTAACTATCAGACCGGACATTTGGTCATTTATTTCATTTCGTTATCATATATTTTCTTTCTTTCTCATCTTCTCGTAATTATGGTTATGACAAAAAATGGTTAGAGGGTAAGGTGCAGTGTGTGTGTGTGTGTGTGTGTGTGTGTGTGTGTGTGTGTGTGTGTGTGTGTGTGTGTGTGTGTGGTGTGTTTATGTGTGTGCGTGGGGGAAGCTGGAGGGGTCATTGTTCATTGTTTCATGGATGTGGTACTGTGTACAAAGAAGCACAACTGACTAGTTTAATTTAACCCTTTGACTCCCACACACTGTGTACCGGCTTCCTGCATTGTAAACCATGCTAGCAAAGCAAAAACTTACCTTTGACTCCCTCACCCAATCCACCAGCTCTAAGTTTTTGCAGTTGGTGTCAAAAAATTAGAACAGGAAAGTTTCGGCGATGTCATCATGTATACGATGGTTCACACGTTCGCCTGCTATTAACTAAACTCCACGTTCCAAGGTTCGTTTCCCGTTGAGGCCTCGACTTTTCTCTTCAGTTTGATCGGAAAATCGAAATGAACGTTTAGTCCTTCAAAAGGGAACGAAAATCGAGTCGGACCCCTGTGCTTGATGGCCTACACACACTAGAAGATCCCAAGGTAAGTCGAAAATCGTGAAGAGAACGGCATTCGCCCGGCTGCCCTCGCATAAACTATTGGAGAGATTGGTTCATGTCCCAGGTCCCTTTCCCCGAATGACAGTCTTCTTGCTTTCCTGAAGTCTTGCTAAAAAAAATTTTAAAAAAGACAAACAAACAAAGAAAAAAAGAAAAAGAAAGAAAGGGCGGCTCTGCACTGCCGCGTGGCGTTTTCAATTGGGAGAGCAGCTTGAATTGCAAACGTTAAATGCACTGTGACGAGAAAAGAAAAAAAAAAGAAAG
>JAPXFY010000016.1:38374965-38402465 GCA_030674185.1 Monoplex corrugatus
TTTCTCAACTTTGTCCGTTGTTCCTCACTGTCACCAACGTCTTCCAGAGCACTGAATTTGTTTTGAACATGTATGTTTTTTTGTTGTTTTTTTGTTGTTGTTTTTTTACGTATCACTTCATCTATCCCTTTCTGTATAAAATAAAAACTGTTATAGAAAATCCCAATTTTGTAGTTCCTGAGGTGACTGTAAACTTGAAGAAGGATCGCTTGATATAAAACTGGACGTGAAGTTAGTGCAATGGACTACCGACTGGAAGGTTGTGGGTTTGAATCCCCATCAGTCCCTTTAAAAATCGTTCTCGGATTTTTCGGCTCTAACCGGCTCCTAACCAGAGTTGGACGTGCTATGGGCTCATTGGGAAGACTGGGACCACACAGTCGAGTCTCATCCACTTCACAGATGCGTCACTAAAGGTGTTGCTCAAATCTTCTGACCAGCATCGCAGGTATCTTATCTCTCGGGCCTGGTTGACGCCAGGATATGATATGACAGTAAGCGTAGAGTACAGCCCTGTCACGCAGTCTCAATCCAAGATGGAACTCCATACCATCATGATTATCATCCTCATCGACACCATCATCATCGCACTGAAAAAAACTGTGCCAGCTTCTGTGGCCATTAAAGTGGGTAGAAAATGGGTGCGATGATCTAAAAATAAATAAATAAAAAAACCTGGACGTTAGAAGCGATTACAACGGTAACACTGTACGACAGTGAAATAACGGTAATGTATTGTCAGGAAAGTCCTGAGAAAGTAATGTTTCCATCCCTTCCTCAAAAAGTGCTGATTCTGCAATTACTTTCTTTTTTGTCTTTTTTTTTTTTTTAAACACTTTACAGCTTTGACCACAATGTGACAAAGATCCACCCGTATACAGCCGAGAAAATACTGTTTTCACACACACACACACACACACGCACACACACACACACACAGACGCACGCACGCACGTACGCGCACGCGCACACACACACACACACACACACACACACATTCGGCTAGTATGAAATATTTTACTTCTGTTTTGCTCTCTCTCTCTCTCTCTCTCTCTCTCTCTCTCTCTCTCTCTCTCTCTCTCTCTCTCTCTCTCTCTTTATCTTAAACAAAGAGAAGACGAAATGATGGTATGGTGTGATGAGTTCTGTTGGTGTGTCGTCAGTGTGTGCCTGTCCTGGGCTGTCAACATATGTTGGCCGTGTGATCTGTAAGAACTGTGTGGACAAGGCGTTAAAAACTGCTTGAACATGGGTCAGTTCAAACACACCTCTTACACCTGCAGCTCTCTGTCTCTCTGTCTCTGTCTCTCTCTCCGACAGCGATATCCGATCCAACATTCTCCTACGGAAAGAGACGGCTCAATTGTCACACAAATATCAGCTCAGAGTCAGGGACAGACTGATGAGCAAGGAGACAGATGTCATTTCTCTAACAACACAGGTAGAGACACTGAGACAGACAGGGTCGTTTCGGAATAGACAGACACTGACGGAAACACACTAGTTCATACAGACGTTGAGAGAAACAGACTGACTGACTCGCACAGGCATCGACTAAAACGGACTGATTTGCGTACACACTGACAGAAACAGACAGACTGGTTCATACAGACACTGACAGTAACAGACTGGTTCACACAGACACTGACAGAAACAGACTGGTTCGTACAGACACTGACAGAAACAGACTGGTTCGTACAGACAGAGAGAAAGACTGGCTCGTACAGACACTGACAGAAACAGACTGGTTCGTACAGACACTGACAGAAACAGACTGGTTCGTACAGACACTGACAGAAACAGACTGGCTCTACACGACACTGACAGAAACAGACTGGCTCACACAGACACTGACAGAAACAGACTGGTCACACAGACACTGACAGAAACAGACGTGGCTCACACAGACACTGACAGAAACAGACTGGTTCACACAGACACTGACAGAAACAGACTGGCTCACACAGACACTGACAGAAACAGACTGGCTCACACAGACACTGACAGAAACAGACTGGCTCACACAGACACTGACAGAAACAGACTGGCTCACACAGACACTGACAGAAACAGACTGGTTCACACAGACACTGACAGAAACAGACTGGCTCACACAGACACTGACAGAAACAGACTGGCTCACACAGACACTGACAGAAACAGACTGGTTCAGGTTCACACAGACACTGACAGAAACAGACTGGTTCAGGCTCACACAGACACTGACAGAAACAGACTGGCTCACACAGACACTGACAGAAACAGACTGGCTCACACAGACACTGACAGAAACAGAACTGGCTCACACATGAACTGACAAGAAACAGAAGACTGGTTCACACAGACACTGACAGAAACAGACTGGTCAGGTTCACAGACACTGACAGAAACAGACTGGCTCACACAGACACTGACAGAAACAGACTGGCTCACACAGACACTGACAGAAACAGACTGGCTCACACAGACACTGACAGAAACAGACTGGCTCACACAGACACTGACAGAAACAGACTGGTCACACAGACACTGACAGAAACAGACTGGTTCAGCTCACACGACAACTGACAGAAACAGATGGTTCACACAGATACTGACAGAAACAAGACTGGCTCACACAGACACTGACAGAAACAGACTGGTCTTCACACAGACACTGACAGAAACAGACTGGTTCACACAGAACTGACAGAAACAGACTGGCTCACACAGACACTGACAGAAACAGACAGCATGGTTCACACAGACACTGACAGAAACAGATGGTTCACACAGACACTGACAGAAACAGATGGTTCACACAGACACTGACAGAAACAGACTGGCAGTTTACACAGACACTGACAGAAACAAAATAGGTTCACACAGACACTGACAGAAACAGGTACTGCTCAACACAGATCACACGATATGACAGAAACAGACTAGTCATAGGTTCAACAGGGTACTGACAGAAACAGATAGGTTCTCACACAGACACTGACAGAAACAGATAGGTTCACACAGAACTGACAGAAACAGATAGGTTCACACAGATACTGACAGAAACAGATAGGTTCACACTGATACTGACAGAAACAGATGGTTCACACAGATACTGACAGAAACAGACAGGTCACACAGTACTGACAGAAACAGATGGTTCACACAGATACTGACAGAAACACAGATAGGTTCACATAGAATACTGACAGAAACAGACATAGGTCACACAGATACTGACAGAAACAGAATGGTTCACACAGAACTGACAGAAACAGATAGGTTCACACGATACTGACAGAAAAGAAGGCCACGATTGCGCAGATAGTGTTCACACAGAACTGACAGAAACAGACTAGGTTCACACAGATACTGACAGAAACAGAAGATAGGTTCACACAGATACTGACAGAAACAGATAGGTTCACAGTGATACTGACAGAAACAGATAGGTCACACAGATACTGACAGAAACAGACTAGGTTCACATGATACTGACAGAAACAGATAGGTTCACACAGATACTGACAGAAACAGATAGGTTCACACAGATACTGACAGACAGAAACAGATAGGTTCACACATGATACTGACAAAAACAGATAGGTTCACACTGATACTGACAGAAACAGATAGGTTCACAGTGATACTGACAGAAACAGAAGATAGGTTCACACAGATACTGACAGAAACAGATAGGTTCACATGATACTGACAGAAACAAGATAGGTTCACAGATACTGACAGAAACAGATAGATAGGTTCACACTGATACTGACAGAAACAGATAGATAGGTTCACACTGATACTGACAGAAACAGATAGGTTCACACAGATACTGACAGAAACAGATAGGTTCACAGGATACTGACAGAAACAGATAGATAGGTTCACACAGATACTGACAGAAACAGATAGGTTCACACTGATACTGACAGAAACAGACTAGATAGTTCACACAGATACTGACAGAAACAGATAGGTTCACACTGATACTGACAGAAAACAGATAGGTTCACACAGATACTGACAGAAACAGATAGGTTCACATGATACTGACAGAAACAGATAGATAGGTTCACACTGATACTGACAGAAACAGACAGATAGGTTCACACAGATACTGACAGAAACAGACAGATAGGTTCACACAGATACTGACAGAAACAGATAGGTTCACACTGATACTGACAGAAACAGATAGGTTCACACTGATACTGAAAGAAACAGATAGGTTCACACAGATACTGACAGAAACAGATAGGTTCACACTGATACTGACAGAAACAGATAGGTTCACACAGATACTGACAGAAACAGATAGGTTCACACTGATACTGAAAGAAACAGATCGGTTCACACAGATACTGACAGAAACAGATAGATAGGTTCACACAGATACTGACAGAAACAGATAGGTTCACACAGATACTGACAGAAACAGATAGATAGGTTCACACAGATACTGACAGAAACAGATAGATAGGTTCACACAGATACTGACAGAAAGAGATAGATAGGTTCACACTGATACTGACAGAAACAGACAGATAGGTTCACACAGATACTGACAGAAACAGATAGGTTTACACAGATACTGACAGAAACAGATAGGTTCATACTGATACTGACAGAAACAGATAGGTTCACAGTGATACTGACAGAAACAGATAGGTTTACACAGATACTGACAGAAACAGATAGGTTTACACAGATACTGACAGAAACAGATAGGTTTACACAGATACTGACAGAAACAGATAGGTTCACACAGATACTGACAGAAACAGACAGATAGGTTCACACAGATACTGACATAAACAGATAGGTTCACACTGATACTGACAGAAACAGATAGGTTCACACAGATACTGACAGAAACAGATAGGTTCACACAGATACTGACAGAAACAGACAGATAGGTTCACACAGATACTGACAGAAACAGACAGATAGGTTCACAGTGATACTGACAGAAACAGACAGATAGGTTCACACAGATACTGACAGAAACAGACAGATAGGTTCACACAGATACTGACAGAAACAGACAGATAGGTTCACACAGATACTGACAGAAACAGACAGAAAGGTTCACACAGACTGGTTCACAACCTACAAAAGTCCACCCAGAACACAACCTCAACGTGACGTCACGGAGACAGACACAGTGAATGACGTGGCAAAGATAACAGCACCAGATGGCGCCATCTGCTGTCCGCAGACACAGAGGGAAATCAATAAGAGAAAACACACTTCAGCCCCCTACCCATACCCCCATCTCAGCCCCCCCCCCTCACACACACACACACTACAGAAACTCCCTTCGTACTGGCACCACTAACGGTACTGATCCTGTCTGACCTAGAATCAAACCCGGATTTCTGATATGTATGTGGGTGCTCTACCCACAAGGCCACACATTTATTTTCAGTTTGTGGCTGTTTCCTTTCGACGGGAGAGAGAGGTGTGACTATCTGTCTGTCTGTCTGTAATTGTCTCTCTATGTCTGTGTGTTTGTCTACCTGTGTCTGTGTGTGACTTCCTGTCACATTCACCTGTGTGCTTTCGATAAAGTCTTACGTTATTTCTCCTGGGATTGATAATTGGGTACATGTATTGAGTGTACTTTAGGCTCTGGGAGGTGATATGTGCAGAAGCAATTCTAGATGGTTTGAACCCGTTTTTGTATGTTTTAGCGTCCTTACTTATGTTTAAATTTGTATTTGGATGTGTTTTTTTAAATCCCCTCTGTAATTGAATAGAGTGGTCAACGCCAGAGGTATCTCCCTGGATTATGTGTGTGAATGCACTGATATGTGTACTAATTTTCTTTTCTTTTTTTTTTATGTTTTCTTTTTTTTTTCTATTATGTACGTGTTGACACGGTTATAACCGTGACATGGCTCTACGCAATGGGCTGGGCTGTAAGCAACAACAACAAAGTAACAAAATTTGGATTTTCTGTAATAAACATTTGTATAAAAGTGATAGTATGAGAAAGTTTGACCGTTTTTAAGTCTGACCTGTTCCAATAAGTTTTAAAATTCCTGACAGACTGAGAAAGTTTGACTGTTTTTTCTTTTTTTTAAGTCTGACCTGTTCCAATAAGTTTAAAATTTGAGATAGTGTGAGAAAGTTTGACTGTTTTTAAGTCTGACCTGTTCCAATAAGTCTAAAATTCTTACCACTCCAGTCATTCTGGTGGTGTCCCTGTCACACAGTCTCAACCGTGTTTAGAACTGGACAGCAGTATCGCTATCATCCCCATTGTCATCGTCACAGCGCTGTCAAAATCAGTCCCAGACTCTGGTCCACATCTATAGTGATATCAGCTTCCGTGGATCTGGAGCGCTGATATGAGCAGGGAGTGGGCAGTGAGTGACACAGACGTGGAACAGAAAATGAGGACATCAAATAAAAAGAAAATTGATCAAACTCTGTTCTCGCTTCCATATCTACCTGATATGACTAAGTATGACTTTCCTACTTAAAAGGTCGTATCAGCTCGACTGTCCTTTACTTCTGGACATTTAAAGGTTTAAAACCTCTACCCCACAAACTCCGCCTTCCCACCACAAATAACACAACCACACACACGCGCGCGCGCGCGCGCGCGTACACACACACACACACGCGCGCGCACAAACACACACTCTCTCTCTCTCTCTCACACACACACACACACACACACACACGCAGACAGACAACCACACACACACGCACACACACACACACACACACATACACACACACACACACACACACACACACACACACACACACACACACACACATCCCGTCTAATATCACTTACAGTGAAAAGACGTTTAATCAAAGAACGAACGAATACACACACACAACACAACACACACACTACACACACACACACACACACACACACACACACACACACACACACACACACACACACACAAACACACACACACACACACACACACACACACACAACACGACACACACACAACACAACACACACAATACAACGTCTAATATCACTTATACTAGTTATAGTGAAAAGACGTTAAATCAAGGAACGAACGAACAATACAACGTTAAAAGAGCTGCGCGACGTCAATAAGTGCACAAAACTTACGACCACCGTTGCATGCCAGACGGATTCCGCAGTCCACGGTGACTTCAACAAATTCTCCACCTATGCGCGGCTCAACCCCCCAAACTAGAAGATCGGGCAAAAATACACAATGGAAGGAAAAATGACGTCAAACAAAGACCGGACGTCTCTACAAAAACCTAACCGTGACGTCAAAACTGCGGTATCTTCTACACGTTCCAGACCAAAGACAAATGTTCTTCCACGTGTCCTCATCATTCACGACTCAGTCCTAAATAAAGTGGATGGAAAGAGACTGGGCTCTTCTTACGGTTTTCAGGTGGCCACGAGGAAGATCCGTACCATCGAGGACTTAAGACTGCCATTGAAAAATCAAAAGAAGAGCTGACACCTGAACCTGCCTGTGTAGTTTTACATGCGGGGATCACAGATCTAAAAACAAAGGAGCCCACTGAATATAGCACAACTCTAGAAATCTGTGTGAAAACTATCAACACCCAATTTCCGAAAGCCAGGGTAGTTTTAAGTCAGGTAGCTCCTGTGAGAAACAAACACCTAAACGTTAAAAGAGAGCTCCTTAATGCCCTGACAAAAGCGGGACTCCTAAATGCGTGTCGACTACGTCAACAATGATAATCTTCAAACTATCAGTTACACTCAAGTCAGCCAGGACGACGTCCATCCAACCACCAGAGGGGCGAGCGTTCTGGCCAGAAACTTAGGGAGGCAAATCCATCAGCTTTTCTGGGAAAAACCGAGTAGGAGATCAAACCGACAACGACATCAACAAAGACCCGGCTTTCAATCTCCGTTTTTCTTTTCTCCCTGGTCATTTTAGATTCAGCCCAGATTCAGTTTCTCTTCTGTCGGTTCTCAGCTATATTGTTTTACTTACTAATTTACTTGTTTACATACTTCATTTTTATCCTATTTGTACCTTTTGATTCAAAGTTAAATGAATATCTAATTACCTAAACGTACCATATTGTTCTAAAGTTATTCAACCGTTCCTCATGAAGACGTGTGTAGTAAGTGATATCAACATTTTTCAATGGAACACACGTTCCATTGTTAAAAACATCTCATACTTGAGTAACTATCTCTCTTCTAAAAACGTCCATGTCATGCTTCTAAACCAAATTACCTAAAATATCCGGTTTTTATTATCCACCAATATGTGACTCTGTAAATGACGGTGGCTGAATACAAACAGCTATATACATTCGTGAAGGACTGAACTATTGTGAACGAGCATCGCCAGTACCAAAATCTACCGCATTTATTTCATCATGTGCAATCATTATAAAATTTCTCTCATAGTTAGTTATGAATATGGCCTCTGTATATTTACCAAGAGGCCCAGACTCTGTGAACACTGAATGGCTAAGACACTTTCAAGATCAAGACGACAAGTGGATAATTAGAGGTGATTTTAATGCACATGCCCCGTTTTGGGAAAAGTATTGTACAAACATAACAAGCAACAGGTTGATTGAAAATATTGTAGATTCCAATTTATACATGTATTTACTTAACAACGGACACGTTACCCGGATCTCCGATATACCAACCCACAGACCCACAGCTATCGACCTCACTTTAATCTCACCATCCCCAGCCCCAAACGCCACGTGGCAAACAGAGGATGACTTGTTGGGATCAGATACTACTGAAATAGACGCCATACCACAAGATAGTTTACCCAAGTTTAATCATAAAAACGCTGACTGGATCAGTTTTAAGACAATCCTTGAAAAGACAAGAACAGATCTATCTGAAGCAATGAACATAAACGACATGTACGATGTTTTCTGTAACTCACTCTTAAGGGCTGCTAACATTTCAATTCCAAAACTTACAGTGTCAAAAATAGGAAAACATCATGGAAATGTCTGGTCTAATGATGACTGTCAAAAGGCAGCGAACGAAGAGAAAACAAAAAACAAAATCTATTTAGCAAACAGGTCACCTGAAAATCATAAAGCGATGATAAGTACCAACATTAATTGTAACAGAATCATAGAGCAAGCCAAAGAACAACACTGGACATCTTTTTGTAAATATGAAGTAAATGACAACAAAAACATGATAAAGATTTGGGAAAAACTAAAATTAATGAAAAACGGGATCAAGTTGCCATCAATTCCAGTAAAGCTAGAAAAAAAACCTTTTCCTAGCTCATTGGAAAAAGCAGAAGCTTTTGCAGACGTGTTTGCTGAGGCCTGTCGTGTAGAAGGACTTCCTGTCTCTGACAGAAATTATAGGGAACGAGAAGAAAAGAAAGATGTATATAAGGATCCTGCCTCTGACAATACTCACTACATAAATGCATCACTCACACTTCAAGAATTAAAAGATGCCATTCAGTCCCTTCCAAGTAAAAAAATGTCAGTTGGACTAGATTAAAATTTCCAGTGAGATGCTGAAAAATTACCAGAAAATGTTGTAATCTTACTACGTGTACATGACATATTTCAAAAATGCTGGAACAGTGGGAAAATGCCTAACAACTGGAAAGAAACAATAGTGGTTCCTGTACTAAAACCAGGTAAATGTAATACCGATTTGAAAAACTACAGGCCAATTGCATTAACATCACACGTATGTAAACTAATGGAGAAAATAATCTTAAAGAGACTGATGCACTATTGTGAAAAGAATAAAATAATACCAGTAAATCAGGCAGGATTTCGAAAAGGCAGGTCACCAGTAGAAATCCTAACAAAGCTAACTACTAATATAAAACAACAATTTGCAAGACGTCAATGTGTTTTAGCTACATTTTTTTTATATAACGAAAGCATATGATCAAGTGTGGCACTCCCGATTGTTATTCAAATTTAAAAGTATTGGGCTGACAGTTCACATTTTTGACTATGTTAAGTGTTTCTTAGAAAACAGAGTATTTCAAACGAGGATTGAAAATGTATATTCCACGAAACGAATTCTTCAAATGGGTATCCCTCAGGGATCTGTTATAGCTCCCCTTCTTTTCATGATATTAATGCATGACTTACCCAGTTAAGTATCTAAGCATGTAGTTTTAGCTCAATGTGCTGACGATTTATGCATGTGGATGCAGGTAAATATGAAAGGGAAAATTCCTTTGCGCTGTATCAATTATACGCGCAAATGCTGCCAATTAGAACTTGATAAAATAGCACGATACATGGTAGAAAATGGGTTGCATCTATCCCTGGAAAAAAACAAAAATAGTTTTATTTAATAATGGAGCTAACCCAGTAAATATTCCCACTTTCAAACTGGGAGATACTCTTCTTCAGTTTAACGAGTCGATTAAATTCTTAGGAGTTTTCCTTACAGCAAAATTATCTTGGAATCAGCATATTGAATACTTATTAACCAAGGCTCAAAAAAGTGTAAATTTCTTAAAAATAGTTCGCAAACAGACATGGGGTCAAGATTCATCAACACTTGTTCATCTTTGTAAATCGCTTGTTAGATCTAAATTAACCTATGCCCAAGAAATCTTCTTCAGTGCACCGAAACACTTACTAAAAAAAACTGCAGAGCATAGATTGTAAAGGTTTCAAACTTGCACTGGGTCTTCCAATGCATGCTTCCTGTCTTCGGACATTTAATGAAATCAAACTGTTGCCACTTAATGAGCAAAGGAAAGTCGCTTCTACTAAATTTTTGTTAAGAAACACCACCATAGAAAACATCTCAGAAATAGAAATTAAACTGAGATCAGATACCGACTTTCCAAAAAGAGCTAAATTAATATCTTCACAGATCACACTTGCAACATACACATCTGACGTCATGAAAGGCTCAGGAATTGATCTACACGTAGATCCTGTATCTATAAGACCTTCCTTTTCGCCAGTAGTTGGGAACTCCAAAGAGCACACGATTTGACGTACACCACACTAATTTAAAAAAAGGAGACAATATAAACTTACTGGCAAGTCAAGTTAAATGTCATATAGACGACGTATATTCCGATCATTTGAAAATTTACACTGATGGATCAGTAACTGAAAGAAAAGCAGTCTCAGCGTTTTTAATACCTGCTCTCAAAATTGAAAAATCTTTCTACATAGGACTTTACAGCTGAACTCGTTGCAATATTAATGGCTTTAAACTTTATGATACGTCTTCCTAGGACAATTTTTCAGATACTTCTTTGCGTTGATTCAAAATCAGTACTTCAGGCTCTTGAATTATCAAAATTACAAACAAGTTCAGAAATGATTCTGGAAATTAGAGTCACTTGATTCATACTTTATCTTTAAGAGGCACTGATATTACTTTCTGCTGGATACCTTCTTATAGTTCTTTTATAGTTCTTTTCGTTATAATGATAAAGTTGACAGGGCTGACAAACGAGTAGCTAATAACTCACCAGATTCAAACAATATCCAGCTTTCTCTCTCGTTGCACGACATTAGTGGACAACTACGTCTGGAAGCAGTTCCAATTAAAACAGAAAAAGTATGATAAATGTCACATGAACTTTGAAGTTAGCAAAATACTTGAGCAGCTTCATGCCAGCAGAATTATACAATCCCTTAAGTACAGATGGAAACTTGATGCATTCAAAACAAAATATACCAATAACATAGTGTGTCTGTGTGGAAAGAAGATAACACATAGTCATATTCTTTCTTGCGTTAGGGTAAAACGACATATTCCAACACTATCTATGAGTACAGTTTCTGACATATTTGCCTCATCATCATTACTGTATTAATTTTTTGTTAGCCTGTCAAAAAGTCCTATAGCGAATTACCTTTAGAATGTTATTTCACTTGTTCACTATTGTGGTTAGTCAATTATTAGTTTTATTTTTTATTCATTTCTTCCAGATATTTACTAATTTTGTTTGTTTGTTTGTTTAAATCGATAATTATGGTAACATTATTTGTTAGTTTTACCTTCCCCTCTTCAAAACAGTTGTTTTCTGGATCACCTTTTCTCAAATTCAAAATTGACAATTTTCAAATATCCTCTTCACTCCTCTATCACCCCCCCCCCCCCCCTTTTTTTTTTCTTTTTTTTTTTTCTTTTTTTTGGGGGGGTCTAAAATCACTTTAGTGAATAGACCACACACACACACACACACACAAAGACCACCACACACACACACACACACACACACACACACACACACACACACACATGCATACACACACACACACACACACACACACACACACACACACACACACACACACACACAAACACACACACACCAAGAGACCGTCCCTCTGGGCATGTACACATTTGAACCTTCTGTATCCCCATCCACCTCCTGACGTCTCTTTTCCCCCTGACAACCCCACTGTTTCCTTCTCCCCACACCCATCCTTCCCTGCACTATCCCCCTTCCCTCTGCTCCCGTCTCCCAATTATTACCGGCAGCCGGCCTGATCGATGGCAGAAAGGGACCGTTTGAGTGTCTGCCTGCCTCGTCTGTTAAATTAATTATCAACCTATCCTGTCCTGCCTATTACAATAATCACCGGTATCAATCATCCTGTCTGTCTGTCTGTCTGTCTGTCTGTCTGTCTGTCTGACTTGTCTGCCTGTTCATAAATTATTGACAATCTTATCTGTCTCTCCGTCTGTCTGTCAGATTGATAATTATTATCAATTTCTTCTCTCTGTCTGTCTGTCAAACTAAATTATCAATCATCCTATCTCTCTCTGTCTCTCAAATAAATTAATCATCAACAATTTCTGCCTCAACCATCTATTGTGTTTTATGGTGACGATCATCATCATCATCATCATCATCATCATCAATCATCATCATCATCATCATCATCATCACAATAATTCCAACCGTGCAGCGCAGTCAGTCCATGTCAAAGGATCTTTGCTACATGTTATATAGTAAAAACAGACTGGGTGAGGTGGGCGAAGGTTGCTACGTCCATACATAAATGCAATATAAAAACAAAAACAGTCGGATACACTTACCAATACACAGGCGCCATGTAAACATCATTCATCAAAATAACATGAGATCAGAATACGACATTAGAAGTTGATGGCAGTGGCAGTTAGTCTCAAAAATACGTATAGGATAATATACAATATATCAGTATATGAGATTATATATATAATATATATATATATTACACCTAATAAATACTGTCTTACAGATACGTGAGCGCGCGCACGCACACACACACAGAGTTATATATATATATATATATATATATATATATATATATATATAAATATATATACTATATATATATAACTTAGGAGGAGGGGGGCGGGTAGTGAGTCTTTACAGCAATGCAGTAAAAAAATTATAGATACTAAATTATTACTGCAAGTGTGGGTTATATAGGGATAAAATTTACAAAACGGAATATAATCATTTTTCATATATAAACACACACATGAAAACATACACACAAACACACACATACGCACATGCACATACGATCATACATACAGACAAATATGCATACATATATATACGTACATACATACATACATACATACATACATACATACATACATACATACATACATACATACATGCATGCATACATACATACATACACACACACATACATACATACATACATACATACATATATACGTACATGCATACATACATGCATACATGCATGCATACATACATGCATACAAACATACATATATATATATATATACGTACATGCATACATACATACATATGTACAAACCACACACATACAGACATACATACATACATAATACGTACATGCATACATACATACATATGTACAAACATACACACATACTGACGTACATACATACAGACAGACAGACAGACAGACAGACAACATACATACATACATACATAATACACATACATACATACATACTATACACACATATACATACCTACCTACATGCATGCATACATACTTACATACATGCAAACAAACACAAACATGCTATACAGAATATGAACAGAAATGCACCGTGACAGTGTCCATCCAGTATCAGACATACAGCCAGTATGAAACGTACGTAGTTTGCAAAATGTGTCTACTGGTAAAACACACACACACACACACACACACACACACACACACACACACACACACATACACACACACACACACACACACTCTCTCTCTCTCTCTCTCTCTCTCTCTCTCTCTCTCAGAACTGATTCTTTAGGTAGAACCTTAAGATACAAGTATAGACAGAAGAGAAGGAAGAAAACAATGGAAGGGAAAATGAAATAAAGAGGGGGGAAAAGGGGAGGGGGGGGGGGAGCGGCGATAAAGAAAATCACGCGCAGCTCTAAAAAAAAAAACGGGGGGGGGGGGGGGGGTAGGTGGATGGGGATGCTCCGTGTACCTGCATACAATGAGGTCTTAAATACACACCACACACACACACACACACTCTCTCTCTCTCTCACATGCACACACACACTCACACACACACACACACACACACACACACACACACATACACGAGCGCGCACACAAGACAGGTGCATCAGATATAATATACTGACCAGACCAGCTGTGTATATACATATATCGCACAGTAGGCAAACGTCAGCATTCCAGTCGGATGGTCCTGAGTTCGATCCGCTCCGACGCCTCCGCCTGATAGGTAAAGGATGGAGATTATTACAATCTCCCAGAGCAGCATATGTGGAGACCTGCAAGTGCTTAACCCTCCCCCCCCCCCCCCACATCCTCCATCCCACCCCACCCCACCCCCTTAGCATGCAGAATATCAAATATGCACGTGTAAGTCCTGTCAGTGGCTGGCTTATGGAAGCATAACAAAAACACCATGCAAACAACGGCAAGTTTGAAAAAAAAAAGTCTTTTAGCTGATAACTTTCATCTTTATGAAATAAAGTATTATTATCATTATTAATGTATATTGTTTAAAATGATACAGTGATCTACATAGGATGCGTCAGTGATATGTTGGTTGTTTTTGCCTGCACTTTCTTACACACATACTTACATCATCATCAACACACACGTACATCAACAAAAGAACAACAACACACACACACACACACCACACACACACACACACACAACACACACACACACACAGTCACAGAGAGAGAGACAGACACAGAAAGAGACAGACAGAGTCAGAGAGAGTCAGTCACACACACGACCACGCACACACACACGCAACACAGCACAATGCGTATGCGTGCGCGTGCACGCACACAACACACACACACACACACACACACACACACACACACACACACACACACACACACACACACACATTCACAAAACCAACCGAAGACTCCAGAGAGAGACAGTGACTCAAGCACCAGACACTGGAACAGTGACAGTGACTCAAGCACCAGACAATGGGACAGTGTCTCTCACGTCTCTCACAGCAACCAATGGTCCGAACACTACAGCCCCACTACAGACACCCACTGTTCCATTCAGTCTGCACAACAAAACGACGATTATGTTTACTGTCAATACTCACAGTCAAATTATCACACCATTCACGACTACTCGAGGATGAAATCTAGAAGGCATAGCGCTAGAATGATTCCATATGCGCTCTCCACCACATTTGGGTGGTTGGGTGGTTGGGGATGGGGCGTTAGGTCGAGGGCATTCATGTTTGGTTGCTGTTGTCTTTTAGTTTTGGGAAAAGAGGGTGGAGTGGCTTCAGGGAGCATTACAGACTTATACAAACATAGTAGTATACAGTAATAATACGTAAGGTAGTACCTTAAGATACTGGTATAGACAGTAGTATAAAGGACCTATAACTTAGGTAGGAACCTTAAGATACTAATACAGACAGCAGTATATAGAACTCATAAGTTAAGTAGAATCTTAGGATAGAAGCATAGACAGTAGGAGGCTACATAGAAGTTTAGAACTCATAACTCAGGTAGAACAGTAAGACTGTGGAACCCTTTACGGTACAAATACAGACAGCGGTATAGAAATAAGTCAACGCAGAGCCTTAAGATACAAGCATAGACAGTATATAGAACTCATAAGTTAAGTAAAACCTTAAGATTCAAATATACACAGCAGTAAAGAAGTGTTAAGTTAGGTAGAACCCACAGATACAAGTACAGACAGTGGTATACGGAACTTTAAGATACAAGTATAGACAGCAGTATAGAAGTGATAATTCAGGTAGAACTTTAAGATACAAGTATAGACAGCAGTATAGAAGTGATAATTTAGATAGAACTTTAAGATACAAGTATAGACAGCAGTATAGAAGTGATAATTTAGATAGAACTTTAAGATACAAGTATAGACAGCAGTATAGAAGTGATAATTCAGGTAGAACTTTAAGATACAAGTATAGACAGCAGTATAGAAGTGATAATTCAGGTAGAACTTTAAGATACAAGTATAGACAGCAGTATAGAAGTGATAATTTAGATAGAACTTTAAGATACAAGTATAGACAGCAGTATAGAAGTGATAATTCAGGTAGAACTTTAAGATACAAGTATAGATAGCAGTATACAAGTGATAATTCAGTAGAACTTAAGATACAATATAGACAGCAGTATAGAAGTGATAATTCAGGTAGAACTTTAAGATACAAGTATAGACAGCAGTATAGAAGTGATAATTCAGGTAGAACTTTAAGATACAAGTATAGACAGCAGTATAGAAGTGATAATTTAGACAGAACTTTAAGATACAAGTATAGACAGTGGTGTATGGAATCCATAAGTTAGACAGAACCTTAAGATACAAGACAGTAGCAAATAGATAAGTCAGACAAAACCTCAAGCCTTTACCTGCGTGTTGGGTTTATGAGGAGGCTTGTGGCTTATTGTGATCATTTTGGATCTTCTTGTGTAATGTTTTGAATGGCTGTATTCATACACGTTGTTTGGTCCATACCATACAGTCTTTACACTACTGCATAGTTTGCACACTGCATTTATGGTGGGCGTAGTCTAATCTCGATTAATCTACTGCCCCAACAATGGTCTGGAAACGATTTCTTTTTTTCTTCATTGTCCGCGCTGACGGGAATATCCGCTTCAAAAGTGAAGACATTTCCCGCTTTGCTGTTGTGTCAAGCCAGCAACCCCAAATACCTCTTTGTGCCTATACCACGCTTGGCTGACGTCTTACCCTAGCTGTTTCCATACACCATGAATGGCTTGACTGGAAGCCGACTGACGTGCTGCCCTAGCTCTCTCCATACACCCTGAAAGGTTTGAATGGAAGCCATGGTTCACGGCCGGTCAATTGAGTGGTTAGAACAGTGGTCCTCCAAATGAAATGTCTGGGTTCGAACCTACTTAAGGACCGCCTGGTGGGTAAAGGACAGAGACTGTTCTTATGACTGACTTGGTTCAGGTTTCACGTCAGTGCCCACCTCATTATATGGCCGATGGGGTTAACCATCCCAGGGAAGTGGGAGGAGGAGTTATCTAATCGTAGACCGACATCACCAGAACGACAAAGATGTTAAAATGTACAGTATAAAGGCCATTTATAGAAGCGCTCCCACAGCCACTAGCATGTGAATCCGACCATTAACCAGCTGAGCTATACATTGAACCCGCGATTTTTCCTTTCTCCCAGGGCCCGTACTTGCAGCCTATACATGTATACTGTATGTCCTAGGATCCACGTTAAATACGGACTAACTAGTATCTGACCCCACATTTTCACCTACTCCCGCACGAAGAACACCAAATACGCATGCTAACGTTCCTCTAGGCCATGTCAGTGTTCTGTGACTCAGAAACACATAGACTTCCAGAATGGACATCCCTGAAAACTGAATATGATTGCCCTAAAAGCAGGATAAAGGACACCCAGACACCTAACAGTCTACTGATATACTGACGACTTGCAGCCCAAGCAAAAAAGCTTGGGTTCTGAAAGGTGTCCCTGCTCCACACATCACTGTTTGGCTTAACTACTTGGTCTACAGACACAGTCCCTGACTTCCAATCTGAATGCACTGGTTCGCGTCCGGCTCTGGACAGAAAAGCTTTGTGCATGCCGCCTGCAGTCCATCGAGCTGGAGTGGACATCTAACCCTGAGCCAGGTTGTGAAAGGAAAAGCAATGAAGGAGCAAGGTGGGTGCCGCCCTCACAACTCAGACGCTGAGAAAAGCTGACATCTCTACCACTTCATTCCCATACGACCTTAAGGTCATGAAACGACTTTGAACTGTTTATTGCTTTTTATTACTAGATCCAGCGAGGAAGTTATGGATCTAGCCAAACAGAAAAGCCAAGCTCGCAAATCTGGAAGAAAAGAAGAATACAACAACAACAACAAAAAACTCAAAAGAGAAATTAAGAGCAAAGTTACAAGAGATAAGAAGAAAATTTGGCTGGAGGAAGAATGTGTAAAAATAAATTAGCACAATGAATACAGAAGATCCAGTGATCTGTTCCAACTGATAAAGCTCAATCCCCCAAATTCCAACCCAGAAATGAGTGCATCAACAGCAAAGAAGGCACCACATTGACTGAACCAGAGCATATTATGAACAGATGAAATGAATATGGAACATCCCTTTTTAGCGACAATAGTCCTCAAGACACTCTATGCCCTAACCTGAACTGTCCAGAATCAGAACCACTTTTAAGTGAAATTGAAGCAGCCACAAAATAGTTAAAATCAAGAAAATCCCAAGAAATTGCCAAAGTTCCAGGAGACTTGTTAGAACATGCTAGAAAAGAAGGTCTAAAAGCAATGCACCACCTTTGTTGTAAAATTTGGAATACTCATCAGTGGCCAACAGACTGGAAACTTCACGAATTTGTGATGCTTTTATAAGTGTGGCAATATCAAAGATTGCAACAACTACAGAACCATTGCCATAGTCAGCCACGCCAGTAAGATTTTGCTCATAATTATTCTCAACAGATTGAAACCCAAGATAGAGGAACTACCTGACTGTCAGGCAGGCTGCAGATCCAACAGAGGCACAACTGATATGTTCTTTGTGTTACAAATACTCATGAAAAAATAAAAAGCACTGTTAAAGAAGCTTTTGTCACCTTCATAGACTATAGCAAAGCATTTGACAAAGTCATTCATCTCTACCTATTCAACGCAAAGGCAAAATCGGCTTTCCTAAACATCTCATTTCATTATTTTCCTCGTTACATAAAACCAAAAGGCTACAATTAGATGGAACTGTCAGAAATTTGAATTCCTAAACATCCACAGGGGAATTACGTAAGGTTGTATCCTCCCACTGTATCTCTTCAACATTTATATGGAACAAGTCAAGGGAGATGCTGATACAGAAGGCATGGGCATAAAGATGGAAAAAACTTACAAACCTGCGCTATGCCGATGATACTGCGCTATTAGCAGACAAAATCACCAGTATGAAAAGAATTCTATACATGGTGGATGTAGCGGGCAAAAAGGCTGGCCTAAACGTGAACGTCAAGAGAAACAAAAGTACTACATGTATATCAAAGGCAAAGACACTGAAAGCATTCAAAACATCTTAATAAATAAAATGTTAAGAATTTCAAATATCTTGGTTCTGTAAAAACCGATGATGGAACCTGCTCCAAAGACATCAAAATAAGAATTGGAATAGTAAAGGAAAAATGGTCTGACTCAACAAAACTGGAAAGACAAACATACCAAACAGCCTGAAAATTACTTTTAAAACGTTTGATCTGGCCAATCATGATTTATGACAGCGAAGCCTGGACTCTCACAAAAGCTGATTGCAGAAGAATTGAGGCAGCAGAGATGTGGTTTTATCAGAGACTACTACGTGTCAAACGGACAAACAGAAGAACTAATGAAAGTGCCATGGAGGAATTTGATACCACCAGAAAACTACTAGCAGACATCAACAAGAGAAGACTAAAATACATAGGCCATGTGTCACGCAGCAAGAACACGGACCTCATGTAAACCATCTTTCAAAGAAAAACAGAGGCAAAAGAAAGAAAGGCAGACCTCCAATCTCATACATCGAGAACATAACCAACATCAGTGGTCTAAATATTCAAGAAGTTGTCCACAAAAATCAAGACAAGGCGGCTTGGAGGGTGGTGGTGGTATCAAAGAGTGCAACGACCAACACTGAACCTGGTGACGCTGACAGATGAGACAGGTGATATTTCCATCAATTAATGATGATCTGTAAGTTCTACAAAAGTAGACGACGTAGGACGGAGCTGGCCGCTATAATTCCTATAGAAATCAATATCTTACGCTTACAGCGAAGCCCTGCACTTAGAATTCATGGCTCTGTCTTCGAAGATGGGTTCTGTGCCGTCACTTGTCTGAATGCTGATTCACTCAGCTCCAGTCATCATGTCTGTACGTTTGTTTGTCACTTCTGTCGCTAACTGATATTTCTCTTTATTGTCAGTGTTTCTTTCATCTGTCTCTTTAACTGTTTATCCAGCGTGGTTGCCTAATCGGTGACCAGGTGCGTGCCCTGATTGGAGCACACCACTCCAGTCAACCAGCTGTAAATCAGTGCCTGTTCCTCTTTGGGGATGGACAAGGCAAGTTACAGCAGTGGGGGGAATAAGATGGGAACTGCACAAGAAATGTGCATGCTTCCACTGGCCTGTCACTCGGTCCTGACTGTACTGGGACTCACTTCAACAGACCAATCTCAACAGTCTCCTCAACAGACTCATCTCAATAGACTAGTCATATTAGACTCACCTGAACAGACTAATCATAAGCGCCAAGGGTTTATCGTATCACAGTCACTGAAGTGTTCAATACTCAACGAGCGCTCAGGTTATGAAAACTCATCACATTTTACCTGTCATTGTCTCCCTTGGTGTGTCTGTGTGTGTTCAATGGTCAACATCACTTTCTCAAATTGGCGCCTCCACTATCGGAATAAAGCCCATACGCGCTGACGTCACAGATGCCATCTGGTGGACACGATCCAAAATGATCATGGCATAAACCCAATACATGCACATATTAGCTCTCTATATCATGGCAACGTCTTGGGGCCCTAATTTGCATACATTTTCTATGCCTACTCATGTATCAATCTGAAACACTGACACAACACTGATCATATTTTCATCTCCTATGAAAAAAGTATGATTGCATTGTACTAACACCGCACAGATTCATATCACAGAAATCACAAAAAACACCCATCTGTGGGCAATCCAACATACTCGCTTTCGAATGCAATTTATCATCCCCGTTACCAGAATACTATTTACCCTTCCTCTATCCACGAAAACAATGCTATATAAACACACACATACACGCGCGCGCGCGCTCGAATTCCTACGCCAGCACAATCGTCATTTGTACGTTACAGGAACACGAGTAGCGCTATTCGTCGAAACCGGACAAACCTGACGACAACTCCAGATCACCCACTAACACTCAAACACCACGACGCTACGACAGCCCAGTCAGCAGTTCCTCCTCACACCCACCCACAAGTGTCAACCCAGCCATCACCTCGGTCATACACACAGTCAACCACACGCACAAGTGGACACAGGGCAGTTAGCCACCAGTTCTGGCCGAATCATCAGAAAAACCAGTCAAACTCAATCCATGCAGAGACTGAATCATTCGGTTCTTAATCCTTTGACTCCCGCACCATGGCCACCGGCATCCTGCATTGCCAACCATGCTAGCTAATCAAAAACTTAACCCTGTGACTCCCTCATCTTATCTATCAGCTTTTTCAAAGAAGCTGGTAGATAAGGTGAGGGAATTTTCATGAAGCTGGTGGATAAGGTGAGGGAGTCAAAGGGTTAAGTTTTTGCAGATGGTGGATAGGGTGTGGGAGTCAAAGGGTTAATGAACATGTCAGTCTGGAAATTCTGATCAGATCTATATGCTAATCACTATTTTTTGTTAATGTTTCGGTTTCGTTTTGTTTCACATTATTTATAACAGTTTATATACGCACTGAATGACAAGCTAGTCTTTGTATTATAAGTTTAAAAACAACAACAACAACAACAAAAACAGCCCTTTAACAAAAACAGACTGCAGTGTTTGAAGACAAAATCAAAAGCAAGTTTAGATCTAAGGTGAACTCTACAGCTGAGAAGTGAAGTTACATCTGACATTCATATCAATATAATATGCTACAACATCAAATGTTAACACTTGATGGATAATCTTACATACGTGTGTGCGTGCGCGCGCGCGCGCGCGCGCGCGCGCGTGTGTGTGTGTGTGTGTGTGTGTGTGTGTGTGTGTGTGTGTGTGTGTGTGTGTGTGTGTGTGTGTGTGACTGTGTGTGCAATTATTTCGTTAATCTAAGATCTCACATTTAACTCTTACCAAGTGGGGAGTAGAATTATGATATTTTACTCATTATAACATCATAATTATCACATAATTCCAAACTTGATAAGGTATTTTATGCTTGCCTTATCTGGAAAGGGTGATGTAGGATAATGTGTCCATATAATACTCCATACGCACAACAGCAGACGAACGTATATGTAGGGACGTAACTCTTGTTAACATGATTAGATCCGGGCTCTAGTTTGTCCATGACAACGTAACGCTGACTAACGATGTTCATACCAAAACACCTAATACAGATAAAACGCAGTATTAGAGTAATACAAAATCCAAAACAAATGTTTTGTTTTTAGATTTCGTATTACTCTAGGACTGCATTTTAACGACGTTCAACTACGGACCAGACAATACTACAGGAATCAGCCACAAGTCCCTAAGCCACAGTCATTTTTATCATGTGAAAAAAAAAAAACGTAATCCAACAAATGTCTGGTCAGATCTGCAGCCTCACAGCCGTGCTGAGAGAAAACTTCTGCTGCAAGAAAACGGGATAATGTTTAAAAAGCTGCACGACGTCAAAAAGTGCAAAATATTTACGACCACTAGCTCGTGCCAAACTGATTCCGCAGTCCTCGGTGACCTTTCCAACAGGTCACGGATGGACAAATTTTCCACCTACTTGGAATTCACAACTCATCGCCCAAAACTAAAGATCGGGCAAAAACTGATCATAGAAGGGAAAATGACATCAAAGACCTGACGTTTCTACAAACCTGAACGTGACGTCAAAACTGCTGTAACTTCTGAACATTACAGATCCAGGCCTAATGTTCTCCCACGTGTAACCTACTCAATATTTATGACTCCATGTTAAGTAAATAAAGAGGAAGGAAAGAGATGGGGTTCTTCCCACGGCTTCCAGGTGGCGATGAGGAAGATACACAACATCGAGGACTGTAACTGTAAGGCAGCTTGCTATTGAAAAGTCAAAAGAAGAGCTCACGTTCCAACTTGACTGCGTAGTTTTACATATGGGGATAACAACAGCTCTAAAATCAAAGGATCCCACAGAATACTGCAAAGATCTAGACATCTGTGTGAAGACAATAATATCAACACTTAATGTCCCAAAGCCAGGGCAGTTTTGAGTCGGGTCGCTCCTGTGAGAAACAAACACCTGAACGTGAAAAGGGGGCACCGCAATGCCTTGAGTAGTCTTCTAACATCAGTGAACGTCGATTATGATACATCAAACACGATCATCTACAGACTAACTACCACACTCAAGTCAGCCAGGACGACGAACATCCAAACCACAAGAGGGCCGAATGCCCGGGGCCGGGCCATAAACTTATGGAGACAAATCCATCAGTTTTTCTGAGAAAAACCGAGGAGATCAACCCAACAACGCCACCAACAAAGACCCGGCTTTCACCCTCCGCTTTTTCTTCCCTCCCTGGTCGTTTTAGGTTCAGCCTTAATACAGTTCCGCTCCATTCAGTATTCTAACCATTTGTTTTATTTTAATATTTATTTGCTTGTTTGTTTACTCGCTTTTTATCACATGTATATATACATTTCATGTAACCATGTAATTGCTCCCTCAGTGGGGATGCCGGAGACTCTTTCATTATAAGTAGTATCCCCAACTTCAGGAAATTCTGTGTTAGAAATTTCCTTTTTGTTTTTTCCTTCTTCCTTTGCTTTCTGTCATTTCTTCCTATCATTTGCTGCCTTACTGGTCCATTCACCTGAATGTGTTCGATAAAGTGTTGCATACTTTCTCTTATTATTGATAATATTCATCATCATTCATGATGCCCTACCGCGTGGCGTTGGCAATCAGGCCCTCCATTCGAATCTATCCCTTGTCGCTGCATGTACATCTCCCATCCTCTCCGTCCTCAGCCACCCTGCAAGTCCGTCCAATAATTGGGTACATGTATTAAGTGCATTTTTGGTTCTAGACAAAAGAGATGTGCGGAAGCAATTTTTGGTAATTTAGGCCCGTTTTTATGTAGGTTTTAGTGTCCTTAGTCATGTTTAAATTTGTAGTCAGGTATGTTTTTTAAATCCCCTGTGTGATGAATTGGATGGAGTGGTCAACGCCAGGGGCACCTCTTTAGATTATGTGCATAGATGCATTGACACATGTACTTGATTTTCTTTTCTTTTCTTTTCTTTTTTTTTAACCTGTTGATGTATTGATGTATGTTTTGAAATGGTCATAGCCCTGAAATGGCTCTACGCGGTCAGCTGGGCTTTAAACAAAAAACAACAAATACTAACGCTCTAAGCCTATTCAACCGATTACAATGAAAAAGTGTGCAGACAATAATATTAACATTTTTCAATGGAACAAACGTTCAATGTTAAAAAATGTTTCATATTTGAGTAACTATCTCTCTTCTAAAAACATCCAAGTCTTGTTTTCACAGTCGCTGAATACCATCAAAAATAATATCTACCTAGACTATCTGGTTTTTGTTACACATCTATGACTAAATTACAGTGGCTGAATACAAACGTTCGTGTAGGATTTAACTGTTCTGGAAGGATATCTCCAGTACCAAAATCTACTACATCTATTTTACTATGCACCGTCATTACAAAATTTTCCTCATCATAAGTTCTGAATATGGCTTCTGTGTATTTACGAGGTCCAGATATTGAGAACAATGAATGAATGAGATATTTTCAAGATCAACAAGACAAGTGGATAATTGGTGGTGACTTGTATGCACATACCCCGGTCTGGGGGCAAAGGCCAGAGTACAGTCTTAAAGCAAAGAAGAAGAAAAAACGAGACAGTCTTGAAGGAGGCAGACACAAGTAGATCATTAATATAGAAGATCAGGAAAAGACAAGCAACATTTATGAGGAAAGGGGAAATAGAACACCTGGTCACAACATGAAAGCTGGAGGGTAAGAGAACACCGGGCAGACCCAGGAAGAAAATATTGGACGGACAGAGAGGGTGGGAGATACATACAATTTATGTACTTGCACGACAAGGGATAGATTCGTATGGAGGGCCATGATCGCCAACGCCATGAGGCAGGGCACATGATGATGATCATCGTCATCATTATGACAGTCTTAAAATTAGCCTACACTTTCAACTCTCTCTCTCTCTCTCTCTCTCTCTCTCTCTCTCTCTCTCTCTCTCTCTCTCTCTCTCTCTTGCTTACCGACGAATGAGATTAAACTCGCGAACGAATGGATGAAAGATGGATGGACAGACTGATTGAAGGACAGGTAGATGGATGGATGGATGGATGGATAGATGGATGAATCTATTAGCAGGTGTTGGTGTTGGACAGACAGACAGAAGACAGACAGGACAGACAGAAGGTAGGCAGAACAGACAGAACGTAGGACAGACAGAAGGTAGACAGACAAGACAGAAGGCAGACAGGACAGACAGAAGGTAGACAGGACAGACAGAAGGTAGACAGACAGACGGTAGACAGGACAGACAGAAGGTAAACAGGACAGACAAGAAGGTAGACAGGACAGACAGAAGATAGGACAGACAGAAGGTAGACAAGACACAGAAGTACAGAAGAGAAACAGGGCTGACAGAAGGTGAAAAGACGACAGAAGGCAGACAAGACAAGGCGACAGGGCAGACAGAAGGTAGACAGGACAGACAGAAGGTAGCCAGGACAGACGGTAGACAGGACAGACAGACGGTAGACAGGACAGACAGAAGGTAGACAAGACAGACAGAAGGTAGACAGAAGGTAGACAGGACAGACAGAAGGTGAACAGGACAGACAGAAGGTAGACAGGACAGACAGAACGTAGACAGGACAGACAGACGGTAGGCAGGACAGACAGAAGGTAGACAGGACAGACAGAAGGTAGACAGGACAGACAGAAGGCAAACAGGACAGACAGAAGGTAGACAGGACAGACAGAAGGTAGACAGGACAGACAGAAGGTAGACAGGACAGATAGAAGATGAACAGGACAGACAGAAGACAGGACAGACAGAAGGTAGACAGGACAGACAGAAGGTAGACAGGACAGACAGAAAGTAGACAGGACAGACAGAAGGTAGACAGGACAGACAGCAGGTAGACAGGACAGACAGAAAGTAGGCAGGACAGACAGAAGGTAGACAGGACAGACAGAAGGTAGACAAGACAGACAGAGGGAAGACAGGACAGACAGAAGGTAGACAGGACAGACAGAAGACAGGACAGGCAGAAGGTAGACAGGACAGACAGAAGGTAGACAGGACAGACAGAAGATAGACAGGACAGACAGAAGATAAACAAGACAGACAGACGATAAAGACGGCTTATACACACGTGAGTAACATAGCACTAGGTGCACTCGAGCTCTGAAAACAGCCTGTCCATACTTCCCACGGCTGACTGATTCACACATGCAGGCCTACAACACACGCCAAGGAGGATCAGACACCGCTGGGAGAGCTCTCTATCTCTATTGAAGAGGAGTACTGGTCGTATCGTGTACAGCAACTGATAAGGCAGATATACAGAGAGACAAACGCAGCAGTTTTCTTCTTCGTCTTCTTCTTTTTCTTCTTTGTTGACGATTGTTAATAACATCAAAGAGAGTACTTATGAGCAGTCTCTTGGAACAGAGAGAGAGACAGAGACAGAGGGAGAGAGAGAGAGACAGAGACAAACACACACACAAACACACACACAAACAGAGAGAGAGAGAGAACAAAACACACACACACACACACACACACACACACACACACACACACACACACTTGCGTGCAAGTATACTCATCCTATGATCCTTACGTCTACTTACCTGAGCCGAGACGAAAGTCGAAGTAGCTGTAATGCCGCGAGGTGCGTGTCGAGTTTCCACACTCAGTCCTTCTCACATTACTGGATCCTCAGCTTTTGGCTCGCTTTCCCTGTCCCTCCACAAAAGTAACAACCCTTGAGGGAAGACACTCACACCGCACAATGCTTCCGCTTTACTTTCTGAGAACAGAGCCGAGGCACTAAGACGCTGACCCATATCAAGTTATTTCCCTTGCCAGTGAGTGGTGAATATAGCAGACGGCACAGCAATATTGACAACACGGAAGCGGTCGACACTGACACGATGAGAGAACGATCATCACAAAATGGGGTTTCCACACAACTAGTTTCTATGCACGAAGCCAGCACAGCACCGCCCTATCGCATACCTGAAGTCC
>JAPXFY010000016.1:38407465-38409965 GCA_030674185.1 Monoplex corrugatus
TTGTCATTTTTCCTCCAACTTTTATCCCAGGGCATGTTTGTAGGTTCCTCGTGATGGTTTCGCTGTAAAGTGAAAACAAATCTGGTGACATAACACGTTCTTGCCTAATCCCTCTCTTGATATATTCATATCATATAGATTCGGGGCATGATGGTGGTCCCACTCAATGTAGACTGCATTATGCAGGTTTAGGGGCATGATGGTGGAATCATACCAAGTAGGATAAATTATTTATGTTCAGGAGCATGAGACAACTGTATAACCCTTTGTAGAATGTGTTATCATTATACCGATTCAGGGGATCCAGTGTTGTTATTCATCGTGCAGTAGGTTGGAAGTCTGCACAGACTGTGTGTGTGTATATATATATATATATGTATATATATATATATATATGTGTGTGTGTGTGTGTGTGTGTGTGCGTGTGTGTGTGTGTGTGTGTGTGTGTGTGTGTGTGTGTGTGTGTGTGTGTGTATGTGTGTGTGTGTGTGTGTGTGTGTATGTGGGTGTGGGTGTGTTTGTCTATATGTCCGTCCGTTTGTGTGTGTACGCGTATGTGTGTTATGTGCACGCACGCATGTTTGTGTTCTTTTAAGAGATACAGACAGACAGGAAGACAGGCAGATACAGACAGACAGACAGACAGAGAGAAACAGAGAGTCAGAGAGAGAGAGGAAGAAACTTTCATACACACACACACACACACACACACACAAACACACACATACGCACGCACATACACACACGCGCGCGCGTGCAAGCACGTGCGCATGGGCTTCTCCTATTGACAGAACTGAATTTTACATCGCACAGAACAAAATCATAACAGACAACATATACATATATCAGAATGACTTTATTATCACAGTACACAACAAAAACAAAACAAAAATTTGACTTTGCTATCACAGTTTTGCGCGTGGGGACATTTATAAGTGTGTGAACAGCTACACGATTTTATGCATTATAAAAAAATAAAATAACAAGACAAAGTTAACAAGAAACACCTGATGGATCAAGAGCACAATGCCTCACCACTCTCCGGACAATCACCTCCCAAGCTCCCAACGCCACACGATAACCATTTCATTAGGTAAAGTGTGTGTGGGGGGGGGGGGGGGGCTCTCCATGCGCTGCATGACCTATTCGGACCCAGTCATCAGTTACCTATAATTCCTGATTCAGGAAAAGTCCGGACACTTTCGATTCCTTATTGCATGATTTTGCGAATAGCTTACAAGCAAAAGACTGGAGCGACCTTAACACACTATACAAATCACGAGGGATACGTTAAACAACACCAGTGGTTGATGTGCTGGTGAAGATGTGCTTGATTTTTTATTGGCTGCTTGGTTGGTTGGTTGGTTGGTTGGTTGGTTGGTTGGCTGTTTGGTTGGTCGGTTGGTTGGTCGGTTGGTTGATCGGTTGGCTGGTTGTTTTTTTCTCAGAAATGTTTGTGCTCAATTGCTTCCACTGTGTGAATATACTTATGTCATCCAGAGCAGAGAAATAGAATTCTTTGATATGTATTTATATTTGTGGGTATGAATATATGTCTATATGTATGTAGATACGTGTGAATTCGTGTCTGTATATAAGAAAACATGTTTTATACATGTTAACATTGCGTATGGGTCGATAGCCTTAAAAAAAACTCTCTCTCTCTCTCTCTCCTCCCTTACACACACACGCACGCATGCGCGCACGCACACATACACACAAACACACACCACACACACAACACACACTCACACACACACACACACATCAAAAAAGAAAAACCAGAATAAAACCACAACAAAATACCATGACATAGCGGATAATCCATAGTCTGGCTGCAATCAAACCATGTAAAGAGACAGAAGGAGCTCTCGAGGAAGAAGAAACACTGACAATGCTGAAAGGTAATCTGCACAACAATTCTTCCTGAGATGGGATTTTTACAGTCAAGTGAAGATTACATTGTTACAACGGTTACATGTTCACAACCACCTTGATCATAACATCTCTTGTCTGGCACTGAGAGATCGTATCGCTTTTATCACACAAATACGATTTTAACACACAGGATGTTTTGACACAAAGCTGATGTTACTAATTGTCCTTTTTTTCTCACACAAACGTGATCGTCACGCAGAGATGTTTCTGACACAAATTTAATGTTTTTAGCATAAGATTTTTTTCTACACAAGGCACGTGTATATTTCATCCCTACCGACAGTCCACTAAAGAATACCCGAGTGATTGATTGTACGCATGCATAATGATATCAACAACAGGCAATGCAATAATCTTAGTCTCTTCCATTGTTTTAGTTGGCTGTTTGTAAAACAGTAGAGTCAATTATTCAGTTTCAGCAGGTGCAGATTTACTGTTCCCAGTTTCTGTCTGCTTGCCCCTTTGTTTTAAGGATCTTCCTTGCAGGCAGATTGGGGGAAAGGGGGGGGGGGTGGAGGGTGTTGTATTCGTGCCAGTCATTGCACTTGTGAAATTACAGGAG
>JAPXFY010000016.1:38414965-38432465 GCA_030674185.1 Monoplex corrugatus
AATGGTTAAGTTACTCTAACTCCTCTTGTGGTGGAGCAGGGAATGGGACTAGGACCAGAAAACAGGAAATTATACCAGTTAGATCATCTCCACTCCAAATCATAACAGTCTTAATCACTGCAGAGAAATGGGTGTTTGACAATCAAGTTTTGTGAAAGAACTTATAATTGCCATGGCCTATTCAACAGCAATAGGCCACATCTACATGATCTGTGTTAAGTGCAACCCTCTTTTTCCTACATCAAGAAGACATAAACATAAAATGTAAATAACAGTAAAGTAGTGACAGAGCCTAGAGTAGAATAAGTATATTATGTGAACTAATCACAATCTGTGTGCGCACACGCCTATATCTGTGCATGTATTTGACTAAATGTTCCTTCTCCCACTACTGCTTTTTTTTTTTAGAAATGGTTATGTATTCTAAGGCGAGTTTCCATAGCAAACCATCATTACCCGTAGTTCTACATGTATAATGATCATTAAGCGAAACAAATAGGAAAACGTTCTTTATAGAATTCAGTTTTATAAGCTTATGAACAAAAAGATTGCACATGGTATGGGGAAGTGTGATACTGGAGGAAGTGTAACGCTGGGATCAGACGCACCCCACTGGCTACCTCCTGGCAGACACATTATACGGTGACCAGGTCAACATTTTCCAGATATAGATCTGGTAGAAGGCCATATCTAACCTTGCCTGAGGTTATCGTCTTGTTTGGGTGGTGGGTGGGTGAACTGGTTCCTCTATCTTGTCCACTTGAATCCTAACGCTTGCTTACTAACATTTCTGTAAGCTTGTGTGCCGAAAAAAGAGTGTGCATTACGCGTGCATATGTGTGAAAGTGTGCCCATGTTTGCCTATATGCCGCTGGTGTGTGTGCGTGCGTGAATGGGATAGGGTCAAACAATTCAGGATTTTATCACGTTGATGTAGAACACTTTGTGTTGTCTCCACGTACGCGCGCGCGCGTGTGTGTGTATGTATGTGTGTGTGTGTGTGTGTGTGTTGTGGTGCCTCTGTGTGGTGTGTGTGTGTGTTGTTGTGTGTGTGTGTGTGTGTGTGTGTGTGTGTGTGTGTGTGTGTGTGTGTGTTGTATGTGTGTGCCTCTGTGTGTGTATGTGTGTGTGTGTATGTGTGTGTGTGGTGTGTGTGTGTGTGTGTGTGTGTGTGTGTGTGTGTGTGTGTGTGTGTCTGCCTGTCATGTGCGAGCAACATGACATGACACTGACATGCCCACTGATCCAGTCTCTTCACGTACACATCTTTCTGTTCATATTTGAATGTTTTAAATATTCTGTTGCTGTAAAGTACAAGAGGTGCATTGCCAACCCATACTTACTGTGCCACATAAATCAGATGATATGATGATGATGATGATGATGATGATGAACAAAATGATAACGATGCTGCTGCTGAAAATAATAATAATGAGAAGGAGGAGGAGAAAGATCATCATCATTATCATCAACATCATCATCATCATGAGACAGGCGCCGATGCGCACAGTGAAATAGGATACCTAAGGCAAAGATTGCCCCATCACAAACCAAAGACAGGCTGCGTGGCTCTCTCCGTTGAGCCCTGGACACAAGATCTGATGTCTGGAGTTCATTCCCAGCCTGCAACATAGCAACTGGCCTGTTCTCTGCCCATGTTAATGTTCCAATCATTCTGGTGGCGTCTGCTTAGTGTTTCATTATTTCAATTCTTCCCCTACCTCTCTCCGCGTTTGAAGACCTTGCCTGCGCACATAGTTTTGCGCAGTCTCAAGGAGCCTGCCAGATAACTGCGGATAGATTTTGATGAAGTGCACAATTAAGGAATTATTCGAGCAATGTATCCTTCTCTAAAAAAAAACTAAAAAACTTCAGGACAACCTCTAATGGCGACAGGTCATCAGTTACCATCACCACCATCATCATCTTTTTCTACATGGTCATGAACTAGGTACTCACCAGCACAGTGAGGTATGATATTTTGGGCAGGGACTGTCCCACCACAAACTTGAAGGCGATACCAGTCAGGACCAAGGTGAAGGACAACTGCAGTCTGTTTTGAGGTAGTGTCCGGGACACGGAGAAGGTGCACAGAGACAGAGAACAGATCAGGACCTGCACACAGTGTCATAGAAACAGATCAGTAGAAGGTACAGAGTGACACAAAACAGATCAGAACCTGTAGACAGGGTTACGTACGGTGACACAGAACAGATCAGGAACCACACACAGTATTATATACAGAGTGAGAGAACGGATAAAGACCTGTACACAGTATTATGTACAGAGTGACAGAACAGATAAAGACATGTACACAGTATTATGTACAGAGTGACAGAACAGATAAAGACCTGTATACAGTATTATGTACAGAGTGACAGAACAGATAAAGACATGTACACAGTATTATGTACAGAGTGACAGAACAGATAAAGACATGTACACAGTATTATGTACAGAGTGACAGAACAGATAAAGACCTGTACACAGTATTATGTACAGAGTGACAGAACAGATAAAGACATGTACACAGTATTATTACAGAGTGACAGAACAGATAAAGACCTGTACACAGTATTATAGTACAGAGTGACAGAACAGATAAAGACTGTACACAGTATTATGTACAGAGTGACAGAACAGATAAAGACATGTACACAGTATTATGTACAGAGTGACAGAACAGATAAAGACCTGTACACAGTATTATGTACAGAGTGACAGAACAGATAAAGACCTGTACACAGTATTATGTACAGAGTGACAGAACAGATAAAGACATGTTACACAGTATTATGTACAGAGTGACAGAACAGATAAAGACATGTACACAGTATTATGTACAGAGTGACAGAACAGATAAAGACCTGTACACAGTATTATTACAGAGTGACAGAACAGATAAAGACATGTACACAGTATTATGTACAGAGTGACAGAACAGATAAAGACCTGTACACAGTATTATGTACAGAGTGACAGAACAGATAAAGACCTGTACACAGTATTATGTACAGAGTGACAGAACAGATAAAGACTGTACACAGTATTATGTACAGAGTGACAGAACAGATAAAGACTGTACACAGTATTATGTACAGAGTGACAGAACAGATAAGACCTGTACACAGTATTATGTACAGAGTGACACAAACAGATAGAACTGTACACAGTATATGTACAGATACAGAACAATAAACTGTACACAGTATTATGTACAGAGTGACAGAACAGATAAAGACTGTACACAGTATTATGTACAGAGTGACAGAACAGTAATAAAGACACTGTACACAGTATATTATGTACAGAGTGACAGAACAGATAAAGACCTGTACACAGTATTATGTACAGAGTGACAGAACAGATCAGAACTGTACACAGTATTATGTACAGAGTGACACAGAACAGATCAAACTGTACACAGTATTATGTACAGAGTGACACAGAACAGATCAGAAACTGTACACAGTATTATGTACAGAGTGACACAGAACAGATCAAACTGTACACAGTATCATGTACATACACAGAACAGATCAGAACTGTACACAGTATATGTACAGAGGAACAGAAAGATCAGAACTGTACACAGTATATGTACAGAGTGACACAGAACAGATCAAGAACTGTACACAGTATTATGTACAGAGTGACACAGAACAGATCAGGAACTGTACACAGTATTATGTACAGAGTGACACAGAACAGATCAGAAACTGTACACAGTATATGTACAGAGTGACACAGAACAGATCAGGAACTGTACACAGTATTATGTACAGAGTGACACAGAACAGATCAGAACTGTACACAGTATTATGTACAGAGTGACACAGAACAGATCAGAACTGTACACAGTATTATGTACAGAGTGACACAGAACAGATCAGAACTGTACACAGTATTATGTACAGAGTGACACAGAACAGATCAGAAACTGTACACAGTATTATGTACAGAGTGACACAGAACAGATCAGGAACTGTACACAGTATTATGTACAGAGTGACACAGAACAGATCAGAAGACATGTACACAGTATATGTACAGAGTGACAGAACAGATCAGGAACTGTACACAGTATTATGTACAGAGTGACACAGAACAGATCAGGAACTGTACACAGTATCATGTACAGAGTGACACAGAACAGATCAGGAACTGTACACAGTATTATGTACAGAGTGACACAGAACAGATCAGGAACTGTACACAGTATTATGTACAGAGTGACACAGAACAGATCAGGAACTGTACACAGTATATGTACAGAGTGACACAGAACAGATCAGGAACTGTACACAGTATATGTACAGAGTGACACAGAACAGATCAGAAACTGTACACAGTATTATGTACAGAGTGACACAGAACAGATCAGGAACTGTACACAGTATTATGTACAGAGTGACACAGAACAGATCAGGAACTGTACACAGTATTATGTACAGAGTGACACAGAACAGATCAGAACTGTACACAGTTTATGTACAGAGTGACACAGAACAGATCAGGAACTGTACACAGTATTATGTACAGAGTGACACAGAACAGATCAGGAACTGTACACAGTATTATGTACAGAGTGACACAGAACAGATCAGAACTGTACACAGTATTATGTACAGAGTGACACAGACAGATCAGGAACTGTACACAGTGTTATGTACAGAGTGACACAGAACAGATCAGGAACTGTACACAGTATATGTACAGAGTGACACAGAACAGATCAGGAACTGTACACAGTGTTATGTACAGAGTGACACAGAACAGATCAGAACTTACACAGTGTTATGTACAGAGTGACAAGAACAGATCAGGAACTGTACACAGTATTATGTACAGATGACAAGAACAGATCAGGAACTGTACACAGTATATGTACAGAGTGACAAGAACAGATCAGGAACTGTACACAGTATATGTACAGAGTGACACAGAACAGATCAGGAACTGTACACAGTATATGTACAGAGTGACACAGAACAGATCAGGAACTGTACACAGTATTATGTACAGAGTGACACAGAACAGATCAGGAACTGTACACAGTATTATGTACAGAGTGACACAGAACAGATCAGGAACTGTACACAGTGTTATGTACAGAGTGACACAGAACAGATCAGGAACTGTACACAGTATTATGTACAGAGTGACACAGAACAGATCAGGAACTGTACACAGTGTTATGTACAGAGTGACACAGAACAGATCAGGAACTGTACACAGTATTATGTACAGAGTGACACAGAACAGATCAGGAACGTACACAGTTTATGTACAGAGTGACACAGAACAGATCAGGAACTGTACACAGGTATCATGTACAGAGTGACACAGAACAGATCAGGAACTGTACACAGATATATGTACAAGTGACACAGAACAGATCAGAACTGTACACAGTATTATGTACAGAGTGACACAGAACAGACAGGAACTGTACACAGTTATGTACAGAGTGACACAGAACAGATCAGGAACTGTACACAGTGTTATGTACAGTATGACAGAACAGAGAAAGACATGCACACAGTGTTACGTACAGTGTACAGAACAGATAAGGAATGCACACAGTGTGACGTACAGTATGTCAGAACAGAGCAAGAACATGCACACAGTGTAACGTACAAAGTGACAGAACAGAAAGGACATGCACACAGTGTGACGTACAGTATGACAGAACAGAGAAGGACATGCACACAGTGTGACGTACATATGACAGAACAGAGAAGGACATGCACACAGTGTGACGTACAGTATGACAGAACAGATAAGGACATCCACACAGTGTACGTACAAGTGACAGAACAGATAAGGACATGCAACAGTGTTACGTACAGTATGACAGAACAGAGAAAGACATGCACACAGTGTTACGTACAAAGTGACAGAACAGAGAAGAGACATGCACAACAGTGTTACGTACAGTATGACAGAACAGAGAAAGGACATACAGTGTTACGTACAGTATGACAGAACAGATAAGACATGCACACAGTGTTACGTACAGTATGACAGAACAGATAAGGACATGCACACAGTGTTACGTACAGTATGACAGAACAGATAAGGACATGCACACAGTGTTACGTACAAGTGACAGAACAGATAAGGACATGCAAACAGTGTTACGTACAGTTGACAGAACAGATAAGGACATGCAACAGTGTTACGTACAAAGTGACAGAACAGATAAGGACATGCAAACAGTGTTACGTACAGTGTGACAGAACACGTACAGACCTGTGCACGGTATTATGCACATTGTGACAGAAGAGATAAAGACCTGTACACAGTATTATGTACATTGTGACAGAACAGGACAGGACCTGTACTCAGTGTTATGTACATTGTGATAGAACAGGACAGGACCTGTACTCAGTGTTATGTACATTGTGACAGAACAGGACAGGACCTGTACTCAGTGTTATGTACATTGTGACAGAAGAGATTATAGGACCTGTACACAGTATTATGTACATTGTGACAGAAGAGATAAGGACCTGTACTCAGTGTTATGTACATTGTGACAGAAGAGATAAGAACCTGTACTCAGTGTTATGTACATTGTGACAGAAGAGATAAGGACCTGTACTCAGTGTTATGTACATTGTGACAGAAGAGATAAGAACCTGTACTCAGTGTTATGTACATTGTGACAGAAGAGATAAGGACCTGTACTCAGTGTTAAGTACGGACTGACAGAACAAATCAGGACCTGTGCATAGCGTCATCATACCACATCAAAATGAGAGCGATGAATTCCAAGTTCCCTTTTTTTAACTCAGAGCCTTAGTGTAGGTACGCAGATGGAACTGGAGGTCAGCTAAGTTCGATCTGTTAAGTGTCTGCATCTCTTGAGCCTGGTTGATGCCAAGATATATCATGCAAATAAGCGCAGTGTACAGCCCTGTTACAGTCCCAATGTGACATGAAGGGCCACAGCATCATCACTATCACTATCATCCCCATACTCATCATCATAGCATTTTGAAAAATTGTTCCAGATTCTATGGTCCTTCATGCCCTACTGTCACGGTGATTTCAGATTTGGTCTGTTGGGAGGTGTGCTGAAGAATCGTAATAAGCCAGTGACCGCCAGTTTATCGAAAATCATAACTTTTTAAAAACACTTAGCAAAAGGGCACCAGAGGAAGCAAAACCCAGGGTCGCAGGACTCCTTTCCATAAAGCGCCTGATGAAGAACATTTGCCTCCGGGATTGGTCTTGTATCCCACATGCAGACCCCCATAAGGAATGCAGACCAGTACACTTAATCTATCCACTGGAGCGACGGGAGACTATCATCATCATCATCATCATCATCATCATTGTCATCATCATTAATATCAGCAGCAGCAGCAGTATCAATATCTTCATCTTCTTCTGTTTCTTCTTCGTCATCTTCATAATTGTCACCACTCAACACATGTTGGATCAGGCACGTCTTGAAACATCTGCCTTCCGTTTTACGTGTCTAGGAATACTAAACTAGACCTGACATGATATGTCACACCTTGTTAAGATCTGATCTCTTCAATCCTAACAAGACCTGGTCAAGACCTGATCTGTCCCAACCTTTCAAGACATCAACTGTCCCAAAGTATTAAGCCTGATCTGTCCCACCCTGACAAGACTTCATCTGTTCCTACCTGAGAAGACAATATCTCCCACCTACAAGACCTGACTTCCAACTGACAACCTCATCTGTCCCAACTAACCTGACCTGATCTGTCCCAACCTGACAAGACTTCATCTGTTCCTACCTGAGAAGACAATATCTCCCAACCTGACAAGACCTCATCTGTCCCAATCTGACAAGACCTGATCTGTCCCAACCTGACAAGACTTCATCTGTTCCTACCTAAGAAGACAATATCTCCCAACCTGACAAGACCTCATCTGTCCCAACCTAATGACTTGCCTCTGCCCTGCCCTGCCCTGCCCTGCCCTGCCCCAAGCACTCACCATAATAGCCAGAACGTTCCAGACGAAGAATCCAGCACGACGGATGGCGTAGGTGCGGACTGTGATCATGGGGAACTTGTGCTTGACGAAGGAGAACTCTCGACAGCGGACTTCAGGGATGGCCTCCACGATATCCCGCACGTTCCACTCCTGTTCGTCCACAAAGCTCAGCAAGTTGACGGAACTCAGCTCTTCTTCGTCCTCCACCAGCTCCAGGCTAGCCTCGCTCAGCTGGGAGGTAATCAGCACAGACAGATGCTGCAACAGAAAAAATATTTTCTTTTAAATCTTCCTTTATTTATGCTAAAAGAGAAGTTTCAATTATTCCTAAGGGATCTCTCTCTCTCTCTCTCTCCTCTCTCTCTCTCTCTCTCTCTCTCTTTCTGTGTGTGGTGTGTGTGTGTGTGTGTGTGTGTGTGTGTGTGTGTGTGTGTGTGTGTGTGTGTGTGTGTGTGTTGTGTGTGTGTGTGTGTGGCTATCTCCCCTTCTCTCTCTCTCTTCGCGCTCTCTCTCTCTCCCCTTCCCTTTGTCTCTCTCTCTCTCTTTCTCTCTTTCTCTCTGTCTGTCTGTCTGTCTGTCTCTCTGTCTCTGTCTGTCTGTCTGTCTCCTTCTCTGTCTCTGTTTGTCTGTCTGTCTGTCTCTCTCTCTCATACATACACACACACACACACACACACACACACACACACACACACACACACACACACAGAGTCACCAAAATGTGTTAGCAAGATTTCCTCAGCTATGTTAGTGGGGATCTTTACCAAACTTTGGTCAAGGGTGGGATCTGTTGAAGAGATGCGAGTGCATCAATTTGGAGAACACGGTATCACGGTCAAGGTCACTCGGATAGGGTGGGGGATCCAAAATCAGAACTTTTTGAAGACAATGTGTGAACAATACTTTTTCAGGAACATCTGACAATATTCAGAATTTGTTGTCACTGTTGTATCAGTCTGCTACAACTGTCCTCAGTCAGGTCAACTTTTCTGTTAGCTTCTTCAAGGTCACAGTGACTTTGAGAACTGCAACATCTGGATTTTCATATGTTTGCATAAGTTCTTCACACCATCAACATAATTAACTTTTTGTTGTTATTGTTCTTCACATCATCAACATTATTCGCAACTATTTTTCACACCTTCAGTATCAGTCGCATTTGTTTTTATTGAGTTCTTCACACTATCAACATTATTCACATCTGTTTTCACTGTTTTTCACACCATTAATATTAATCACACATATTTGTACACCATCAACATTAATCACACCTGTTTCCATTGAGTTCTTCACACCATCAACATTAATCACACCTGTTTTAATTGAGTTCTTCACACCATCAACATTAATCACACATGTTTTAATTGAGTTCTTCACACCATCAACATTAATCACACCTGTTTCATTGAGTTCTTCACACCATCAACATTAATCACGCCTGTTTCCATTGAGTTCTTCACACCATCAACATTAATCACACCTGTTTACATTGAGTTCTTCACACTATCAACATTAATCACACCTGTTTTAATTGAGTTCTTCACACCATCAACATTAATCACATCTGTTTCCATTGAGTTCTTCACACCATCAACATTAATCACACCTGTTTCCATTGAGTTCTTCACACCATCAACATTAATCACACCTGTTTACATTGAGTTCTTCACACCATCAACATTAATCACACCTGTTTTAATTGAGTTCTTCACACCATCAACATTAATCACACCTGTTTCCATTGAGTTCTTCACACCATCAACATTAATCACGCCTGTTTCCATTGAGTTCTTCACACCATCAACATTAATCACACCTGTTTACATTGAGTTCTTCACACTATCAACATTAATCACACCTGTTTCCATTGAGTTCTTCACACCATCAATATTAATCACACCTGTTTCCATTGAGTTCTTCACACCATCAACGTTGATCACACCTGTTTCCACTGAGTTCTTCACACCATCAACATTAGTCACATCTGTTTCCATTGAGTTCTTCACACCATCAACGTTGATCACACCTGTTTCCACAGAGTTCTTCACACCATTAACGTTGATCACACCTGTTTCCACTGAGTTCTTCACACCATCAACGTTGATCACACCTGTTTCCATTGAGTTCTTCACACCATCAACGTTGATCACACCTGTTTCCACAGAGTTCTTCACACCATCAACATTAATCACACCTGTTTCCATTGAGTTCTTCACACCATCAACGTTGATCACACCTGTTTCCACTGAGTTCTTCACACCATCAACGCTGATCACACCTGTTTCCACTGAGTTTTTCACACCATCAACGTTGATCACACCTGTTTTCATTGAGTTCTTCACATCATCAACATTAATCACATCTAAATTCATTAAGTTCTTCACGCCATCAACCTTAATCATTTTACGCCATCAACATTAATCACACCTTATTTCACTGAATTTTAACGCCATCAACATGTTTGACGCCTGTTTTCATTGAATTCTTCACACTATCAATATTAATCACACCTGTTTCACTGAATTCTTCACACTATCAATATTAATCACACCTGTTTCACTGAATTCTTCACACTATTGACATTGATCACACCTGGGTTGTTGTTTTTTTTTTTATTGAGTTCTTCACATCATTAACATTAATCATACCTGTTTTCACTGATTTCTTTATACCATCAGTATTAACCCCACCTTATTTCATTGAATTCTTCACGCCATCAACATAAATGACCCCTGTTTTTATTGATTTCTTCACACTATCAACTTTAATCACACCTGATTTCATGGAGTTCGTCACACCATCAGCACTCACAACACCTGCTTCATGCTAGACTTAATTCCTAAAACACTCAGATATACAAACACATTCAACATTGCAGTGTTGTTGGTTTCTCTTGCTGGTTCAATGACTTGAACAGTAACTGAACATGCTGCTTATGCATTTATTTGTCTGTTGGTTGGACTGGCTGCCTGAGTAGATGGATGGATGGATGGATGGATGGATTGATGGATGGATGGATGGATGGCTGGCTGGCTGGCTGGCTGGCTGGCTGATTATCTGGTTAGCTTGTTGTAGCGTTGCATGTGTACTGTTATGGTTCATATATTTTCATCAGTGCATAAGTTAACATGTTTCCACTTGCCCCTTCCTTGTTTGTTCTTAGTGCGTCCTTAATTTCTTCTTTTCCTTCTTTATGTTACTGTTGTTGTATGTGTTGTTACTGTTAAGGATTGACATGTGTATGCTTTACATATGTCTGCCTTCGTCTCTCGTGCTTTTGTAAAGTGCATGATCTACATATAAAAATCAGTACTTTATCACAAATCGTGTTCATTTATAGCTTGTTTCACAATATTATGTGTTATGGTTTACCTCTGTTTGATTATGCTTATACTGTGTGCGTAGAGTCGCAAGGACTAGCTGTAAGATAGGTCAGTGGGATGCAGTTTTACTCTCCTTCAGTAATAATGTGTTCAGAAATCTGCACTCTGAGGTTGTTGGGGTTGTACAGTACGTCACACGGCTTGTTACTGACAAAGGATGTGACATATGCCTGGCAGTTAATTGCTGTAGTCACTTGATGGTCACTCATTTGTAACGTTTAACAATGAAGGCCACACAAACTGACACCCGTCAGAGACATCAATAGACAGAACAGCAACTCAACAAGTTCGCTGTGGACTCGCTTGATAGTCGGCCTCTTGGCGCAATATGTCTCAAAACTACATCAGGGGAGTTATGTATGGAGCGCGCCTATAGATTTCAGACTTGTCTAAACCCCTAGACAACGGTGATTCCCGTAGATAAGTATGTATGTGAGTTCTCGAATGTTATACAGCACCGATACTGTTACACGGTTGTGAGGCGTGGACAGTCAACACGCAAAAAAAGAACAAGACTGAGGCAGCCGAAATGTGGTTTCTCAGAAGAATGATGAGAGTTCCATGGAAAGCAAAGAAAACAATGAGACAGTCTTGATGGAGGCAGACACAAGTACATCATTGATAGAGAAGATTAGGAAAAGACAAGCAACATCTATAGGCCATTTTATGAGGAAAGGGGAATCAGAGCACCTGTCACAACAGGAAAGCTGGAGGAAGAGAACACCAGGTAGACCCAGGGAGAAAATATTGGATGGACTTGCTGGGTGGCTGAGGACAGAGAGGGTGGAAGATATACTTGCATCGACAGGGGATAGATTCATATGGAGGTCCATGATCGCCAACGCCATGCGGCAGGGAAAGACAGCCTGTAATCGCCCGTCTAAACTGCCCGATTTTAGACGTGCGATTTCGCATGCCTAAAGACGTAGACAGCATCTAAACAGATTGGAAATGGCGGTCTTTGTTTACATGCGATATCGGTGTCGACGATCTATATGAAGGAGCCGAGATTTTAGAGATGAAACAGAAATACTTTGGAAGGGTATAGTGATATGTTTACTTGAGAAAGTCTGTTTCTACAGTCATGAGAAATTTCGTTTAAGGTTTATACTGTCCCGAGCCTTCTGCAATGCTGTGCCACACAGGCCAACGATCGCCACAGTGAGACACACTTTGGCAGCGTTTCAAAGAGAGAGTTACCAATCTCTTTCTCGATATCTCCATGGATCTAGACCAGGCTCATCATCATGTGCCCTACCACGTGGCGTTGGCGATCATGGCCCTCCACACGAATCTGTCCCCTGTCGCTGCAAGTACATCTCCCACCCTTTACGTCTTCAGCCACCCTGCAAGTCCGTCCAACACTTTCTCCCTGGGTCTACCTGGTGTTCTCTTTCCCTCCAGCTTTCCAGACCAGGCTACACTTACTAAGTAAGGATTTCTCTTTTCATACCTCACACTACTGCGGTTGGCAAAACATATGTTAGTGTTTGACTGATTTCTGAAACAACGAGGGTGTACTTGGCAAGATGTTAAGCCAGTACCGAGCTGTTAAATTAATGAAGGCTATACAAAGTAAACCTCTTTAAATACGGACTTCTCTCCATGCCAAGAACTGCTCCAGCTGGCAAAATGACACCATGTTGGTGTCTGATTGATTTATCGAAACAAAAATCAGTGAGGGTGTATTCTGCAAAATGTGTAATCTGTGATGATGAAGGCCAACAGAATAAAACCCGATAAGATTGTATAAACATGAACTTCTCTTCATGCCTTGCACATTTGGTGATGGCAAAATCTACGTTAATGTGTGACTAACTGACACAAAAGTGATGATATATTTGGCAATGATTGAAGTTCGTAACTAACTGACAATGCAGGCTACATAAAACGAGACGCGCGAAAATCTAAATATGTTCTTCTCTTCAAGCCCTGCGCTAATGACATCGGCAAAACCTGTGTTAATGTGTGACAGATTTATCGAAATAAAAACTGCCAATGGTGTATTTGTCAAGGTGTTAGACCTGTAACCAGCTAACAATGTAGGCCGCACAGACCTGAAACAAAAACTAACAAAGGTGTGTTTGGCAAGGTGTTAGACCTGTATCCAGATAACCCATTAACTCGCCAACAGTGGAAGCCATACAGACCTGAAACAAAAACTAACAAAGTTGTAGTTGGCAAGGTGTTAGAGCTGTAACCAGCTTACGCTTTACCCAGCTAACAGTGCAGGCCGCACAAACTCGTGCAATTAGACTGGACGGCAGAAACTCCACTTCTACGCCAACCAGGCCTCTGTGTTATGGTTACCTGATTTTGTTCAGGGTTGGAAAAGATGAGACAGAGAGAAAGAGAGAGATACAGACAGACAGGAGGACAGACAGAAAGAGAGAGAGAGCAGACAGACAGACAGACAGAAAGACAGACAGAAAGACAAACAGAAAGACAGACAGACAGACAGACGGACAGAAAGAAAGACAGAAAGCCAGACAGACAGACAGACACAAGAGAGAAAGAAGGAGAGAGATAGAAATGGAGAGAGAGAGAGAAAGAGAAGCAGAGAGAGAGAAAGAAGGAGACAGAGAGAGGGACAGAGTGAGGGTGGGCACAGCCCTCATAATGCTGGCCCGGTAAAAAAATGAGATCTCTACCACTTCACTCCCCAGTAACCTCAGGATTAGGGAACAACCTTGACTTTTGCACCTACGTTCTCTATGAAATAACTGCTTTTAAAAAAAATCACGTCCACAGCTGTACAATACAGGAATGTAATACAGCTGCACTATATATTTGAAGGATCAGAAAAAAACAAGATCCCCCATTTTCTCCTGCTCAGGGAAGTCTTGGTGCTGTTTTTTTTCCACGTAAGTTTTGTGTTCCTGTTCTTTGTTGTCTTTCGTGTACGCAGACAAAGGCCAGTTGGCCGAAAATATGTGCCTGTCTTGCTTTGTGTACTTAATATGTGTTTTCATTCTATTTTCGTGTGTTTCTGGTTAAAATATTTACCAGAAAAAAATGTGCATTTCTCAGAAATGTTGTCCGATGAATTCAGCCAGAAGTCTGGAGTTTGAAATTTATTCATCGCACTCGGACAATTCCATATGCGTTTCACCCAAATCTGCCAGCATGCATCTAGTAGACTATCTGAGCCTGCGCAAAACCCTATGCGCTGGCATGATCTTAAAATGAGGAGAGATGAGAAAGAGCTATGAAACAACAAACTGACACCATCAGAATGATGGGAAAATATCAGATAGTGAACAGGCCAGTTTTTATCGCTGCGGGCTAAGACTGAACTCAAGACACAGATCTTGAGTCCAAGGCTCTATCAAATGAACCAAAAAGCTTTTTGTTAGAAAAAACAAACAGTGGTACTCAATAATATTCACATATCGTAATAAGAGATGAACATGAGAAAAAAAAAAGGCTTGATATGTTAATTAAGCGGACCAATCTGATTTACATGAACGGTTGAAGTGACAGTATGATGTTTGCACCTTGTCCATGACGAAGAATCTTACCGAGGTGTTCTTTTACAAAAATTCTCCATTATGTTGTTCCTTTGACATGAATGTCTTCAATACATTATGCGTTTTTACATGAATGCTTTTAATATATTGTTTCCTTAAATGTCTTCAATTTAGTGTTCTTTTTTACATGAATGTCTTCAAAATGTTGTTCTTTTTTATATGACTGCCGTCACTATGTTGTTCCTTTGACATCAATGTCTTCAATACGTTGTTTCCATCTGCATAATGAACGGGGTCAACAGACAAATTTGTGAACGTCGTCGGACTTCCAGTCAGAAGTCCTGTGATCAATCCACCTAGATGTCTCTGTCTGGTGCGTAAAGGGAGGAGATTTTACTCATTTCTCAAGTTAACATATATACAGACCTCCCAGTGCCTAAACTCCCATTCATGTCTAGAATACGAAACATGCACGTTAAATATTCTGTAAACGATGTCATTGGTTGGCTCATGGAAACACGAAAACACCTAGCATGCACACCCACCAAAGATGCAGATTGTGCAACAGCATAGTGGAGTGTGGTCTGCCTGTCTACATGTAACTGCTAGAGTTCTCCGTGCTACACTACAAAGTCAAATTATGTGTTATGTGCAGTTGAGTCTAAATGAGTTCGGAGAATATCGCTATACAAGGACGATTTATGATAACAGTGATGTTTGTATATTGCTTATTCTACAAGTTTTTAATGTGTTTTCTCATTTATGCTTCACAAAAAAATGAATAAAAAAAGTTTTTGATGAGCTGACAGTGCTGGCTACACAAAATGTAACTGCTACATCTCTAAATAATATGAACTTTTTTCATGCCCTGCACTATCGAAGCTGACAAAACTTATTTAATGGGTGACGAATTGACACAATATTGTAATGTATTTGGCAAAGTGTTAATTTTCTAACGAGCTAATGATTGAGGCCACACAAAATGAGGTCCAGTACACTCTTTACATGTGGACTACTCTTCATGCCCTGCACAGTTGGATTCCACTAACATTATGTTAATGCTTTCACTTCCTCTTCCTACAGGAAGTTTACAGGAGGATATAGATTAAAGACTGAAAAGGTTAACATAAGTTTGACTGATTGACACCAAGGGGTGGTTGCAGGATAAGGGACTGAAAGGGTTAATGTAGAATTGACTGATGGACACAAAAGGTGATGTATAGGACGAGGGACTGGACTGAAAGTTAAGAGAGGTTTGACTGATTGACTCAAAGGAATTATATATAGAATGCAGGACTAAATGGTTGACACAGGTTTGTCTAATTGATACAAAAGGTGATGTATAGGATGATGGAACTGAAAGAGTTAACGTTGGTTGGACTGATTAACTCAAAGGCATAATCTATTGGATGAGGGATTGAAAGAGTTAATATTGGTCTGACTGATTGACTCAAAGGAGTGAAGTATATGATGAGGGACTGAAAGGGTTAATACTGACTGACTGACACAAAAGAATGATATAAGGATCAGGGATTGAAAGAGTTAATACAGGTCTGACTGACTGACACAAAAGGTGAAGTGCACGATGACGGACTAAAGGGTTAATACAGGTTTGACTGATACAGATGGTAAAGTGTAGGATTGGGGACTAAAGGGTTAATACAGGTTTGACTGACACAGATGGTAAAGTGTAGGATTGGGGACTAAAGGGTTAATACAGGTTTGACTGACACAGATGGTAAAGTGTAGGATTGGGGACTAAAGGGTTAATACAGGTTTGACTGACACAGATGGTAAAGTGTAGGATTGGGGACTAAAGGGTTAATACAGGTTTGACTGACACAGATGGTAAAGTGTAGGATTGGGGACTAAAGGGTTAATACAGGTTTGCTTGACTGACATCAAGGGGTGATGTATCTGGCATGGTGGTAATGAAATGGGTATTGCTCTGATTGATCAATATGACGAATGATAACTATTTGACCAGGTAAACCATGAAAGCGGCTGCTAATGGCTTTGATAACAGTGCAAAATGGGTCTGTCAAAATGTCAGAAAATAATGTGTGCATTGGAAATTGCTGGAGCTCCAAGTCACAGCAAAGTCTGTTTTCACACACACACACACACCCGCGCGCGCGAGCGCACGCACGCACGCACGCGCGCACGCACATACACACACACTCACAAGCACACACTCTCTCTCTACTGTCTATCTCTGTCTCTCTTCTCCCTCTCCCTCCGTCCTCTCTCTTTCTCTCTCTCTCTCTCTCTCTCTCACACACACACACACAACACACACACACACACACACACACACACATATATATATATATATATATATATATATATATATATATATATATATATTATATATATATATAAATATGCACACACACACACAATGACACGGTGAGAGAGAAAGAGACAGAACACAGATAGACAAGACAGAGAGAGACAGAGAGAGAGACACAGACAGACAGACAGAGACAGAGACAGACAGACAAATAGAAGACACAGAGACAGACAGAGAGAGACAGAGCGAGATGCAGTCACCTGTACGTCAAAAGGAAAGTGCTGAAGCTCCAAATTCTCGGCAAAATCGGCCTTGACCCTTCGTTTCTCCAGGACAAAAGCCTCACGGTTCTGGGACAGGCTGAGGTCATGCCA
>JAPXFY010000016.1:38442465-38467465 GCA_030674185.1 Monoplex corrugatus
GATATACATAAACTGTTTTTATAAACAACATTACGGGAAAATTAGACTGTACAAAAAGCAGTTTTTATATACAACATCAGAGGAAAACTAATTTGTGCAAAAATTGTCAGACAATTGAATGATCATAAAAAGTACTGCAGAATTAAAAAAAAAAAAACAGAAACAGACACAAATTGTGAGAAATTTGTCAAATGATAACAGAGCGTAAAAAATAACACATATTTAATGAAAAGGGCAATGCAGGGTGAGCACAGTAAAATGACGGTTATGATCTAAACACGACAACCAGAAGCCGTTTTTACACAATATTAAAAATGCAGACAGCACTGTAAGAATGTAGGTTGTGTGATATGCATAGGACAACCAGAAAACCTGTATTATAAAATATGACTATACAGACAGCATTGTGAGAATGAAGGTTGTGTGATATGCATACGACAACCAGAAACCTGTATTACACAATATAACCATACAGACAGCACTGTAAGATTGACGGTTGTGGTCTGAACACGACAACCTTAAACCTGTCTTACACAATATCACCAGTTACAGTGCAGTGGTTGCCCAGTCAAAGTACTTCCTAGGAAGCGAGTTGCCATAGGTTCCATTCCCTGTGGGACAGGGTTTTCCTCCCTCTCTGGCAGATCTTTACTGTTTATGACTATGTGGTTTTATCCACGAAACATGATGATGGTGTATGCCTCATCCACTCCATATCACACTTAGTACTCTCTCTCTGTCTCTCTCTCTTTTCTGTCTGTCTCTCTCTCTCTCTCTCTCTCTCTCTCTCTCTCTTTCTTTTCTTTCTTTCTGTCTGTCTGGCTGGCTGGCTGTCTCTGTCTCTCTTTCTCTCTCTCTCTCTCTCACCTCTCTCTCTGTCTCTGTCTGTCTTTCTTTCTGTCTGTCTTTCTTTCTGTCTTCCTTCTCTCTCTCTCTCTCTCCTCTCTCTCTCTCTGTATCTATCTAGCTAGCTAGCTAGCTATTTCTATGTTGTGTATTCTTTACCTCTCTCCCTCTTCTCAATCTTTCTATATTTCTCTTTCTTTTACCCCCTCCCTCTCTCTCTCTCTCTCTGTTGTGTGTGTATGTGTTTGTGTTTGTGTTTGTGTGTTGTGCATGTGTGTGTGTGTGTGTGTGTGTGTGTGTGTGTGTGTGTGTGTGTGTGTGTGTGTGTGTGTGTGTGTGTGTGTGTGGAAAACTGCTATCTGTGTCCAAACTGCACTGAGTAACCTTTCTATAGGCAATGGTACTGACGATCAGATTCTCCCTTCTCAACAAGGTTCAAGGACACGGCTGTGTTTAGGTTCCTTCTACTGACAATAGAAGGACCATTGTTCAAGAACCAATGTAAGGCTCTATCTGTCTTCACTCTGTTGATCAGATAAGACTTAAGGACACGGCTTTTTTCTACCTTCATTCTATTGACAGTATAGGGTTTGAGGACATGGCTTTATCAGCTTTCATTCTATTGAAAATAGAACAGAACAGAAAACAACATAATACAACACAACACAAAACAACGCAACACAACGACAACACAACGCATCACAGCACACCACAACACAACACAGAACAGCGCTGCACAGCACAGCATAGCACTGCACAGCCAACAGATTACTAATCTTATACATACTATTCCTAGTATCCTCACAAAGTAACATGAGTGTGCTCTTTATATGTGTGTGTGTGTGTGTGTGTGTGTGTGTGTGTGTGTGTGTGTGTGTGTGTGTGTGTGTGTGTGTGTGTGTGTGTGTGTGAGCGTGTTGTTTGTTTGTTTGTTTGTTTGTTTGTTTTGTATGTGCGCGCGCGCGTGTTCGAGTCTCTCTCTGTCCTGTGTCTGTCTCTGTCTCTCTTTCTCTCTCTTTTTAAATTTTTTTTTTATAGTCATTGAAAACTCCAACCAGTATAATCCCGGGACGCAACACAGTAGAAATAAGTAGAGATTCTTCAAGATTAATCCATCGCACTCTGACAATTCCATATGCGCTCCGCCAAAATCTACTAGCAATTATATGGCAGACTCCTCGAACCTGTGCAAAACCTTATTTGCTGGCAAGATCTTTAGATAAGAAGGGATGGGGGAGGGAAAGAGCTGAACATCACACCTCTCATCTCTGTCCCTCGTCGGGATCGGCGGTAGGAGTCACGCTCGACTTCACAAGTCTTCTCCAGGTCACGATTGAGACATCTGTGGGCGACTTCCTGTATCTATTTTGTTGTTTCTAATCGCATGGCCCACATACTTCAGCTTTCTTTTGTTGATCTTTGTTATAATTTGGCGCTGAATAGTTAGTTCCATTCATATGCTATTGTTTGTTCTTCTAGCTGTCGGAGCCACATTTCTGCTGCAATGATTACATTTTCTTCGTCATTTCTTAGTGTCCAGGCTTCACGACCATACATTAAAACAGGCCAAATTACACTAAACTGATACCAGCAGAATGGTCGGAACTATAAGACGGACAGCCATCAGGAGTTTTTATGTTGCAGGCTAGGATTGTACTCGGGACATATGATTTTCAATCCACGGCTCCATCAACATTACCCACCCAGCCTTCATTAAAATACACACACGTACACACACCACACACACACACACACACACACACACACACACACACACACCACACACACACACACACACGCACACGACACACACACACGTGACACACACACACGACACACACACACACATGGATACACACACACACACACACACACACACACACACACACACACACACACACACACACACACACTCACACTCACACAAGCCTTTCTGTTGCTTGTTAAATCGTATGATGTTACTTTATATGGTACAATGCAAATATGATTTCATAGATTCCTCCACCCCATAGAAACCTCTTTATCTTGTTTATTTATTCATTTATTTATTTATTTGTTTATCTATCTATCTATCTATCTATCTATCTATCTATGTATGTATCTATCTATCTATCTATCTGTCTGTATATTTCTCCATTCATTTTAACACCTTTTTTATCGTCTAACAAGCACATATGTGAATAGACGTTAAAAGAGATAACGAACACACACACACACACACACACACACACACACACACACAGACACACACACACACACACACACATACTCACACTTATACAAGCTTTTCTGCTCGTTAAATCGTATGATGTTACCTTATACGGTACAATGTCAATATGACTTCATAGATTCCTCTACCCCATAGACACCCTTTTATCTTATTTATCTTATTTATTTATTTGTTTGTTTATTTATTTATCTATCTGTCTATGTATGTATGTATCTATCTATCTATCTGTCTGTCTGTCTATCTATTTTTCCATTCATTTTAACACCTTTTTTATCGTCTAACAACACATAAGCGAAAAGACGTTAACAGAAATAACGAACAAACACACACACACACACACACACACACACACACACACACACACAGATATATATATATAGGCCTGGAGAGGGATGGGCGCCGCCAGGCTATTCATGCCCAAGACACACTACATGATAATGAACCAAAAACCAATGTTGATACCGGCTCGGTCGTCGCCCGGACCAAGGACCGCGCCTTCCGTTGGACACCAGGGCGGAGGTGACAAGTATGCGACTGGTGGAACCTCTTCAAAAAAGATCCGAGGAAGAGAAACTCTCACCATCGCCACATGGAATGTTAGAACACTTGCACAGCCAGGCAAATTGCACGAACTTACGCATGAGCTGGAAAGATATTCCTGGCATGTAGTTGGACTGAGCGAAGTCAGGTGGAAAGATCATGGAGAACACCAAACTGAGGAAGGACATGTATTGTACTACAGTGGAGACTTGAAAAAACACATCCACGGCGTAGGATTTCTTGTCAACAAGAACGTCAAGAACTCAATACTCGGGTGCCGCCCAATATCCAACAGGCTCATTTCCATCCGCCTCCGAGCAGCACCATTCAACATCACAGCGATACAAACCTATGCACCGACAACAGACTATGATGATGAGGATGTGGAGGAATTCTACACACAACTTCAAGAAATCATTGACGAGGTTGACAAAAAAGACATCCTTATCATTCAGGGAGAATGGAATGCTAAAGTGGGCGCTGATGCATTAAAAGACTGGAAGAACCATTGTGGGCCCTCCTGTAATGCAATTTCCAACGAGCGAGGACTGCGCCTACTTGAGTTCACCGGATACAACAACATGACACTGGCTAACACCCTTGGTGAACACAAGGCGTCACGATGCTGGACTTGGCATGCACCAAATGGGACCAACCACCAGATCGACTACATCTTGGTCCCAATCCGTTTTAGATCTGGAATCTGCAGAGCCAAGACGCGAACATTTCTAGGTGCAGATGTGGGTAGTGACCATGACCTGGTGATAATGAACTTCAAGGTCAGGCTGAAGAAGATCAAGAAGCCCAAGAACACCAGACTGAAGTTCAACTTGGACAGACTCAAGGACCCCTCCATTGCAGAGTCTTTCCAAGCAACAATAGGCGGAAAGTTTGCAGCATTGAGCACACAAGAAGAAACTGCGGAGGAAATGACCACCAAGTTTAACACAGTGATGACAGAGACTGCAAATGACCTCTTAGGAAAACAACGCCGGAAAACCCAACCCTGGATTACAGACGAAATCCTTGAAATGTGTGACAAAAGAAGAGAAATCAAGAAAGTCAAAAATACAACAGACGGAGCCCTAGCCTACAGAAACATCAACAAAGAAATCAGAAAAGGCATGAGGGAGGCCAAAGAAGGATGGATACAAAATAAATGCACAGAAATAGAAGACAGCCTAAACAAGAACAACAGCATAAAGGCGTACAAAGTGGTGAAAGAACTCACCACACAGAGACAGGCAAGGATCAGTACCATTCAAGACAAACAAGGAAAGTGCCTGACAGAAGATAAAGAAATCATCCATAGATGGACAGAATACTGCTCTGACCTCTACAACCACCAGACACAGGGTGACTCAACTGTCCTTACATGCCAGGAATCAACAAATGACGATGACCACCCTATTCTACGCGAAGAAGTCGAAACAGCAATACGATCGCTGAAAGATGGAAAAGCTGCTGGAGTGGACAACATCCCAGCAGAACTGATCAGGCATGGAGGGGAGGCAGTGACTGACATCCTCTGGAAAATCTGCAACAAAATCTGGCAGACGGGAGAATGGCCGACACCTTGGACCCAGTCACTAATCATCACACTTTCCAAGAAAGGCAATTTACAACTATGCCAGAATTACAGAACGATCAGCCTTATCAGCCATGCTAGCAAAGTGATGCTGAAAGTCATTTTGAACAGACTGAAACCACAGGCAGAGGAGATCATTGCCGAAGAACAAGCGGGATTTCGCAGTGGTAGAAGCACAACAGAACAAATATTCAATCTCAGAGTCCTATGCGAAAAATACAGCCAACACCAACAGGACATCTACCACGTTTTTATCGACTTCAAAAAGGCATTTGATAGAGTATGGCATGAAGCACTGTGGGCCACCATGAGGAAGTACAACATGGGAAGGAAGCTTATTGACACCATCACACAGCTATACGCAAAAGCGAGCAGCGCAATGCTTGTTGGGGGCACAGTGGGGGACTGGTTTCACACATCAGTTGGAGTTCGCCAGGGCTGTCTCCTCTCTCCAACCTTGTTCAACATCTTCCTTGAGCGCATTATGACGGATGCCCTTGAAAACCATCACGGCTCAGTCAGTATTGGAGGAAGGACAATCACCAACTTGAGATTTGCCGACGACATCGATGGGTTGGCTGGAAATGAAGACGAACTTGCCAACCTGGTGAAACACCTGGACGAGACATCATCCAGATATGGCATGGAGATCAGTGCCGAAAAGACAAAGTTGATGACAAACAGCACAAAACCAATAGAAAAGAAGATTACAGTCAGCGGGAGTGAGCTGGAAACCGTGGCTCAGTTCAAATATCTCGGAGCCATTATCAGTGAACAGGGATCGAAAACCGAAGTTCTTGCAAGAGCAGCACAGACAACAGCAGCACTAGCCAAGCTGAAGCCCATCTGGAGGGACAAAAACATCGCCCTCACTTCCAAACTGAAGCTAATGCACGCATTGGTCCTGTCAATCTTTCTCTACGCGTGCGAGTCATGGACACTAACAGCAGAACTGCAAAAGAAGATCCTGGCAGTAGAAATGAGATGCTTTAGAAGAGTGCTTGGCATCTCATACAAAGACCACATTACCAATGAGGAAGTACGAAGAACAATTTCACAGCATGTCAAAAACTATGAAAACCTTCTGACAACAGTAAGAAAAAGGAAACTTCGGTGGTATGGTCACGTGACAAGAACTAACGGACTATCAAAAACAATACTCCAAGGAACAGTTCAGGGGGGAAGAAAAAGAGGCAGACAGAGAAAAAGGTGGATGGACAATATTGACGAATGGACAGAAAAAAGCTTTGCCACGACCCAGACCCTTGCTCATGACAGACAGAGGTGGAGACAGACGGTGCGACGTTCATCCATGTGGAGCCCCCACGACCCTGGATAGGGTTAAGGGACAGGAAGGAAGGAAGGAATATATATATATATATATATATATATATATATATATATATATATATACATACTTACACACACACACACACACACACACACAAACATATACACACATACTTACACACACACACACACACACACACACACACACACACACACACACACACACACACACACACACACACACACAAAGGTTCTACCCTCTACCCCAGCCATTACCACCACGACGCTCTAATAAGAAGCTGGGCTTACGGGCCACTGCACGCAAAGAAACACAAAACAGGAGTACAAACATACCTCCACGTAACATATCGTCTCGGAGCTGAGTAACTGTGGTTACTTTCTCTTCTACAGTCACTTTGAACTCTGAGGAAAACACGAGCTACCGAATCTGTACCACAAACACAGCCCTAGATCGCAGTCACTGACAATCCGTTTCGTATTTCATCACAAAATCAGATGACTCTCCATTCTGACTTTTTGCCACGGTAGCTCAATCCAAAACTCAAATTTAAGGAGTCTGTATCACGCCACAGCACAACAGTAGACTAAAATCACACACATTTCATTCCGTATCTCTTCACGAAATCAGGTGATTTTGTCAATTCTGACTTTTGCTATTGTAGCAGCTGCTCAGAACTCACATTTACAAGTCTGGAGCACAGTACAACACAACAGTACACTGCAGTTATACACATTTGATTCTGTATTTCGCTGCTAAATCAGGTGACTGTGTTCACTTTATTTTTTGCTGTGGTAGGCCTAACAGCACTTCAAAACTCAAAACTCGTAACTCTTCATCACACCACGTCACAACAGTAGACTATAATTACACACATTTCATCCGTATCTCTTCACGAAATCAGGTAGACGTGTTTAGTTTGGCTTCTACAGCAGGAGCGTTTGAAACACACACATACACACACACACACACACACACACACACACACACACACACACACACACACACACACACACACACACACACACACACACACACACACACACACACACACACACTAACACTAACACACACTAACACTAACATGCGCGCGCGCACACACACACACACACACACACTAACACTAACACGCACACACGCACACACGCGCGCGCGCGCACGCACACACACACACACACACACACACACACGCACACACACACACACACACACATACACACACACACATAAATTGATGTTGCTCACAGGTGTTGGCTGCACAGTCAGCAGGCATGGCCATGGCACAGTGACCGCAAGCTGACTGCTGTTGATGCTTAAATGCCACGTAGTAAACTTTAATCATTTCACTCCATCACCCTGACCACCAGATTTCTCCATTAACCCTCTCATTCCCTTACCCTATTCACCAACTTCCTGCATCAACCTCCATCCACCAACGTTCTGTGTTAACCCTTTCGCTTCCTCACTTTATCCACGAGCTCCCTCAAAAATATCAACTCTTTCAATTCTTCATGCTGTCCGCCAGTGTGAAATCTTCCCTTTCACTACCTCACTCAATCCACCAGCTCCCTGCAAGAATATTAACCCTCTGATTCCCTCACCGTGTCAACCAGCTTCCTGGGATGTGAAATTAGCCCCTTGAATTCCACACCCTAACCACCAGCTTCCTGCAAGAATATTAACTTTCTCACTCTATCACACTATCCTACAGCTTCTGACAGTCTGAAATTAACCCTTTAAATCCTTCACCTTATCCACCAGCTTCTAGCAGTCTGAAATTAATCCTTTGTATCCCTCACCTTATCCAGCAGGTCTGTGGTGATAAGGCACAGACATGTACAGATAAATGCGTAACTCAGCCAATTTCCAGACGACGATAGCATCAATATGAATGCCTACTTCTTTTATCAGATCAACACTTATAAACTGTGCAATCACATCGAGGTGAGTTACTGATGGTTGGTTAGTGAATGATATGTTGCTTTATCTTGAAATAAGTTAGTGATTGTTGTTTACTGATCAATATTTTGCTTTGTGTTGACGTGAGTGGCTGATCGTTGTTTAGTAAATGATATATTGTGTATGTTGAAGGAGAGCTGATATATTGTGTATGTTGAGATGAGTCATAGACAGTTATATAACAAACAATATTTTGTTTATATTAAATTGGGTTGCGGATTGATGCGTAGTAAATAATACGTTGTTTATGAGAGATGGATAAAAAGTTGCTGCTTAATTAACACTGTACTTACGTGGCGTAGCTTGGTTCTATTTATATATTCCATTTTCTGTCATGTTGGCCTATTTTTCATCATAAACGTCTCAAGGCAGACTGATATGCGAGCATTCCCTGTCTGATCGTATCACAGAATTTGACAGAGCTAGCTGCCTGTCTCCCTATCTATGTCTATGTTCATATCACAGAGTGCGACATAGTTGCCTGTCTCACGGTCCATGTCTATGACCATGTCACTGGATGTGACAAAGTTGTCTGTCTCTCTTTCCACAGCCATAGTCACATGACAGGATGTGACAGAGTTAGTTGCCTGACTCCTATCCATGTCTATGGTCATATCACTGGATGACATAACCAGCTGCCTGACTCCTATCCATGTCTATGATCATATCACTGGATGTGACATAACTAGTTGCCTGACTCCTATCCATGTCTATGATCATATCACTGGATGTGACATAACCAGCTGCCTGACTCCTATCCATGTCTATGATCATATCACTGGGTGTAACATAACTAGTTGCCTGACTCCTATCCATGTCTATGATCATATCACTGGATGTGACAGAGTTAGTTGCCTGACTCCTATCCATGTCTATGATCATATCACTGGATGTGACATAACTAGTTGCCTGACTCCTATCCATGTCTATGATCATATCACTGGATGTGACAGAGTTAGTTGCCTGACTCCTATCCATGTCTATGATCATATCACTGGATGTGACATAACCAGCTGCCTGACTCCTATCCATGTCTATGATCATATCACTGGGTGTAACATAACTAGTTGCCTGACTCCTATCCATGTCTGTGATCATATCACTGGGTGTAACATAACTAGTTGCCTGACTCCTATCCATGTCTGTGATCATATCACTGGATGTGACATAACTAGTTGCCTGACTCCTATCCATGTCTGTGATCATATCACTGGTGTGTAACATAACTAGTTGCCTGACTCCTATCCATGTCTGTGATCATATCACTGGATGTGACATAACTAGTTGCCTGTCTCGCTATCCATGTCTATGATCATATCACTGGATGTGACATAACCAGCTGCCTGACTCCTATCCATGTCTATGATCATATCACTGGATGTGACATAACCAGCTGCCTGACTCCTATCCATGTCTATGATCATATCACTGGGTGTAACATAACTAGTTGCCTGACTCCTATCCATGTCTGTGATCATATCACTGGATATGACATAACCAGCTGCCTGACTCCTATCCATGTCTATGATCATATCACTGGGTGTAACATAACTAGTTGCCTGACTTCTATCCATGTCTGTGATCATATCACTGGATGTGACATAACTAGTTGCCTGACTCCTATCCATGTCTATGATCATATCACTGGATGTGACATAACCAGCTGCCTGACTCCTATCCATGTCTATGATCATATCACTGGTGTAACATAACTAGTTGCCTGACTTCTATCCATGTCTGTGATCATATCACTGGATGTGACATAACTAGTTGCCTGACTCCTATCCATGTCTGTGATCATATCACTGGATATGACATAACCAGCTGCCTGACTCCTATCCATGTCTATGATCATATCACTGGGTGTAACATAACTAGTTGACTGACTCCTATCCATGTCTGTGATCATATCACTGGATGTGATATAACTAACTGCCTGTCTCGCTATCCATGTCTATGATCATATCATTGGATGTGACATAACTAGCTGCCTGTCTCGCTATCCATGTCTATGACTATATCACTGGATGTGACATAACTAGCTGCCTGTCTCGCTATCCATGGCTATGATTATACCACTGAATGTGACATAACTAGTTGCCTGTCTCCTATCCATGTCTATGATCATATCACTAGATGTGACATAACTAGCTGCCTGTCTCGCTATCCATGGCTATGATTATATCACATGATATGACAGAATGAGTTGCCTGTCTCCCTATCCATGTCTATGATCAAATCACAGAATGAAATTGGATTATTTGCCTGTCTCCCTATCCATGTCTATGGTCATATCACAGAGTGTGATAAGGCTAATGGCTACCTGGCTGAACCTGTCTCTCAGTGACAAAAAGGCTAGTTGCCTGTTTCCCTATCCATTTCTATTGTTGCCTGTCTCGCAATCCATGTCTATGGACAGAGCAGGCAGAGAAAGAGTTAAATTAAAGACACGCCACAGGAGTGTTAGCTACCGGAAGAATGCGTCAGCTGGTTGCTAAGAGAACAATCAACAGTTGTGAGCGTATGCGTGTGTGTGTGGTGTGTGTGTGTGTGTGTGTGTGTGTGTGTGTGTGTGTATGTGTGTGTGTGTGTGTGTGTATGAGTGTGTGGTGTGTGTGTGTGTGTGTGTGTGTGTGTGTGTGTGTGTGTGTGTGTGTGTGTGTGTGTGTGTGTGTGTGTGAAGCAAATGTACCCATGTATACAAGTCGGTTGACATCTCTCTCTCTCTCTCTCTCTCTCTCTCTCTCTCTCTCTCTCTCTCTCTCTCTCTCTCACACACACACACACAAACACATACACACACACACACACACACAAACACATACACACACACACACACTCTCTCTCTCTCTCTCCTCTCTGTAAGACTTCACACATTACAGTTTATTCTGTCCTGACGTATATAAGGACATTCGCTGTGTTGTGTATGATATTTACAGATAGCATCGTTCACATGAATAAAGAACTAGAATGACTTAATTGAACTGGGTCTTGTTCATAATCTCTGTCCCTCCCTCCCTCCCTTTCTCTTGCTCTCTCTTTCTCTCGCTCTCGCTCTCCCCCTCTCTCTCTGTCTCTCTGTGTCGCTACACACACACACACACACACACACACACGCATGTACACACACACGCACACACACACGCACACACGTACACACACATACATACACACACACACGAACACACGCACGCACGCGCGCGCACACACACACATACACATGCACACATACACCTTCTTATTTCCACAATTTAGCCACCGAAATGAGGAAGGGAGGAGGGGTGTGTGCAGGGGAGGGCACGCACGTCAGAAACCTGAAGCACAATCAATAGTTAGGCAGACATGAACTAGAAGTTTTAAAAATGCAACAGCCAGCATTTCTCCGGCCGTCTTATCACCATGGAGTTGATCAAACGTGGTCTTCGGGATGGGCTGCTTGACTCCGGCGATAAAGCCCTGGACTCAAGATCGGATGTCATCGAGTTCAAACACAGCAACATAAACATAGGCCTGTTCCCAGCCAATCTTAATGCTCCAATCATTCTGGTGGATGCCAGCTTAGTGTTTTACAGGTCCCCCTTCCCACCTCCCCACTTTCATTTTACAGTCTTATTAGCGCATATGGTTTTGCACGAGCTTAAGTTTTGGAATAGAACGTGTATGAAATTGTCCGAGTGTTAAGAATCCTTTAACAAAACTAAATTCAGCATATTTTTCTCTGTGTATCTCTTGGCGGTGGAAATGGATCAAACATTTCTTTGTTTCAAATTGTTGTTGAAGCGACAGCACAAATGAATATATAGCTCAATTTTGCTTGCTTGCTTGCTTGCTTGCTTGCTTGCTTGCTTGCTTGCTTGCCATTTATTTCCTTTCTTAGTGAAACAAATTTAGAATCAGAAACTCTTCAGGTGTGCTAAAATAAGATGAAACAGGGTTGAAAAAAGGCACAGTTCTGCAGTTACAGTTGATGTTGTCAATGGCAGTGTTTCCTTTTGACAAGTTTCAATACTTTTCTTTCTTAAATGACATTAGACTAATCCCTTTTTATACTAAGTATTAGTGCTTTTTAGCTAAAATTAGACTATACACTGATTAGCAAATATCCACACCTTCCTTTTTGATGTGCTATTAGACTGTTCTCTTTTGACAGTAACAATTTCCCATACCTTCCTTTCTGAACTCACCTCAGACCGTTTCTGTTTTGTTTGTTTGGTTGGTTGGTTGGTTGGTTGGTTGGTTGGTTGGTTGGTTGGTTGGTTGGTTGGCTGGTTGGTTGGTTGGTTGGTTGGTGTTGGTTGGTTGGCTGGTTGGTTGGTTGGTTGGTTGGTTGGTTGGTTGGTTGGCTGGTTGGTTGGTTGGTTGGTTGGTTGGTTGGCTGGTTGGCTGGTTGGCTGGTCGGTTGGTTGGTGGTTGGTTGGTTGGTTGGTTGGTTGGTTGGTTGGTTGGTTGTTGTTGTTTTTTAAACTAACAAGCCTCCATACCTTCCCTTCTGAGTTCGCCTTAGACTGTTTTCTTTTTGACATTGACAAGTCTCCACACTTCCTTTCTAAATTCACATTGGAATGTTCTCTTTGGCCACTAACAAATCTCAATGCCTTAATTTTTCTGAAAACACCACACTATTCCTCTAAACTGTAACAAGTTCCTATACTTTCCTTTCTAAGAAAATATTAGACTATTCATTTTGACTGTAACAAGTCTCCAGGCCATCCTTTCTTAACCTTTTGACTCCGCATCCTATCCACAACTACAAAAACTTAACCTTTTGGACTCCCTCACCCTATCCACTAGCTTCCTGCTTGAAGCCGGTGGATACGGTGAGGGAATTAAAGGATTAACTTATATGAAACTGCTACCTCTTGACAATAACAAGTCTCCGTACCTTTCTTTCTTAACTGTTTTCCTCTGTCTGCAACAGTTCCCCTCCATACATTTCTCTCTCAACTCCCATCAGACTTACAGCGATTCAGTGAGTTTGGCCCAGTCACAGACCTCGTTTTAAAGGACTGTGGTCCAGTGTGTCTAAGTCAAGTAACACAAGACACCGTCAGAGTAAGTCGACGTTTGCCACACGCACAAAGTGGGCCCGGGTGCGGTAGTCAAGTGGGTAAACGACGAACTTTTAGTCTGTAGGTCCTAGGTTCGATTCGCCTGGATACATAACGCCTAGTGGATACGGAGTGGGGATTTCCACATGAATGGACCTCAACCCCCTTCGTGAGTATCATCATCATCATCATCAGGTGCCCTGCCGCATGGCGTTGGCGATCATGGACTTCCATCTGCCTCTATCTCTCGTTGCCCCTAGCATCTCCCCCACCTTCCTCGTCCCCAGCCACTCTGCAAGTCCGTCCAGCATTTTCTCCCTGGGTCTACCCGGTGCTCTCTTTCCCTCCAGTTTTCCCGTTGTGACCAGTGCTCCAGTCCCCCTTCCTCATAAAATGACCTATAAATGTTGCCTGTCTTTTCCTAATCTTCCTTATGAGTGATCTACTTGTGTCTGCCTCCATCAAGACTGCCTCGTTTGTTTTCTTTGCTGTCCATGGAACTCTCAACATTCTTCTTAGAAACCACATCTCGGCTGCCTCAATCTTGTTCTGGCTTTGTTTGTTGACTGTCCACGCCTCGCATCCGTACAACAGTATTGGTTCTATATAACATTCAAGAACTCTCTTCCTGATGTTAATTGACAGGCATTTGTTGGTAAGAATGCTTGTCATCTTCTTGAATGCTGTTTTGGCTTGGCCGATTCTGCCGGCTATTTCTGATGTGCATCTGCCGTCTGATGAAATGATCGTTCCCAGGTAATTTGAATTTATCAACCTGTGTCAAGGTTGTGCCATTTGCTGTTATTTTGCATGAGGGGATTTCATGTTTTTTACTGATCACCATGACTTCAGTCTTCCTGCTGTTTAGTTCGTGAGTATACGCAAGCAAAATATCAATAAACGTTTGAAGATCTTTTATGTCATGTCAGTGGTTTACTTAAGGCACAAACACCAGCATTCACGCTCACCAAAGACACAACAACATAGTGGAGTGTGGTCGGCTCGCCTAACACCCGAGTTCTCTCTCTGTGCTCTCCTAAAAGGTGCGGTTATGTGTCATGCGTAGCGAGTCTAAAATTTTAGTGAGTTTGTTGAACAGTGCTAAACAAGAGCTGATAATCATAATAACAATAATGAATAATGATAACGAGAAAAGAGGAGGAGGAGGAAGAAGAAGAAGAGGACGGAGAAAAGAGACAAAGAAGAAGAAGAATAGGAGAAGAAGAAGAAGAAGAGAAAGAAGAAGAGGAAGAAGAAGAACAAGAAGAGGACGAAGAAGAGGAAGAGGAAGAGGAAGAAAAAGAAGAAGGAGAAGAAGAAGAAGGAGAAGAAGAAGAGAAGAAGAAGAAGAAAGAAGAACAACAACAACAAACAACAACAGACACAACAAACAAACAACAACAACAACAACAAACGAAACCTTGAAATCGAAAAGCAATGAGATGGTAGAAATGTCAACGTTTTCAGGTCAGAATTATGGGGATGGTGCCCATCTCGCCTCCCTTGCTGCTTTATCTTCCCCAAACGTAAACAGAATCACGTAGCCATTCCAGACAGGGTGGACTGGAGGCCGCTTGCGCAAAGTTTACCTGGGTCAGGATCAAATTCATGTAGACCGATAGGAAGACAGGAGCTCCACTGCTACAGTAATCATGCCTCAGTCATACAGCTACATGACAAAGCTTTTGGGGGTTGAATTCCATTCCACTGCTTCTTCTTCTTCTTCTTCTTCTTCTTCTTTTCGTTTCTTCTTCTTCTCTCTTCTTCTTCTTCTTCTTCTTCTTCTTCTTCTTCGTCTTCTTCTTCTCTCTCTCTTCTTCTTCTCTTCTTCTTCTTCTTCTTTCTTCTTCTTCTTCTTTTCTTCTTCTCTTGTCACATTTTTTTTTTCGCGTGAAACGCGAATCGCTCTTTCTGACAAAACACTTCGCCACACAACACTACACGCCACCTTCTGGTCTGCGTTTGCGTGTTTTTGTTTACTTACGGGTTTCTTATGGATTCTTTGGCAGGAACAAACCCCTTCTTGTCGTTCGTTCTTTTATGTACGCTAAACGAATGCTATAGGTTGGACTTCAGTTTATCGTCTAACCAATAAGATAACACCCACACCACCACTCAAAGCCTATTGAAAGAGGCGGGGGGGGGGGGGGGGGAGAAAAAAACCTGCCCTACAGGGACTAAAATTCTGGTCTTCCCGTTTCCATGGTTTTTCTTTTGAGTTTTGTCAGCTACCATACTTGCTGAATGGATTGTTTGGCATGTTCCATCCATGATTTGGGGGGGGGGGGGGGGATATCCAAACAGTTTCAAAGGCCTACACAAAATGTCATACACTAAAATCTCGCAAAACAATGCGGTGAATGGCCAGAGGGCAAACTGCTATAGAAATCAAAGCACTTATCGCGCAAACAAGCGACAACCCGAAAGATGTTATCATAACACTGATGGCTTGGTCATCAAGAACAAACCTGGGTGGGGAGTCACCGGCAAACAAGAATGGAAGCACCAAACATGAAGAAAATTGTGGCATACAGTATCACAACCTCCAGAATAACGAATGAAACTGAGGCAGTCAACTATGTTTTGAAAGGGTCAACTCCGTTAGATGATGAGATGAAAGACAGTCAAGCCTTTGCCCTCACTGACTCGATGAATATGCTTCAAAATGTAGAAAGTGGAATAGGAACCCCAGAATGGCACAAGGCAATAAACAATATCAGTCTGCAAAATCTCACATGGATTTATAGTCCTGGACACCCTGATGTGAAGGGAAATGGATGTGCTGACAAACTTGCAGTAAAGCCAACATCACAAACAAATTACGTCTCGGAAGATCTGAGGTTGTCAGGCACCTAAAATCGTACATTGGCAAACAAAATTTGGATCATCATCCCATTGATCATCTAAATCAAAAGGAATCGTTAGAGGAAGTAGCAAAAAATCAATCATGAAATGAGAAACGAAAGTCATCATCAATCAGTCAAAAAACATCTTTATTAGTTTATTATTCGTCTTGAGTGTATTGAAGGATGGTCAATCAGGTACATCTCCATGGGAGTGTCCTTTGTTCTTCCAAAGATTACTCTCATTACTTCAATTGCATTCGGTCTAGTTTCACAGTGTTGGTAGATGACAACTTTGTGAGGCCAAGTCTATTGTCAATTACACCCACAATTACAGCTTGGTATAACTGGAAGAGATAGCATTGTTCAATACTTTACTGCAGTTTCATCATGATGAATGGGCTTTTCTTACACGTGAGTGTAGTGATTTTAATATGCTTTCTGAATGTCAGCATTCTGTCGAAACTAATTCCGAGATAGTGCAGGTTGTTTGTTCGTTCGACAAAACAACACACACACACACACACACACACACACACACCACACACACACACACACACACACACACACACACACCACAACACACAACAACACACACATACACACACATCACACACACACACACACACACACACACACACACACACACACACACACACACACACACACACACACATACACACACACATATTATTTTACGTCTGTGTAATATATCAACTCATGTACTATGGAATGTCTGGATGGGTTAATGAATTGTTACTGTTATTGTTGTTTAAAGCCCAGCCGACTGCGTGAACCACATCAGGGCTATAACCGCTTTAAAACACAAAACTTCAACAGGAAAAAGAAGAAAAGAAAATTAAGTACACATATCAATGCATTCGTGCACATAATCCAAGGACATGCCCCCGGTGTTGACCACTCCGTCCAATCTATCGCACAGGGGATTTAAAAAACACACCTGAATACAAATATAAGCATACCTAAAGACACCAAAACATATTTAAAAACAGGCATAAATTACCTAATATTGCTTCCGCATATCTCATCTCCCTAGAGCCAAAAATGCACTATACACATTACCCAATTATCAATCCTAAAAAAAGTACGTGAGACTTTATCGAACACATACAGGTGAATGGACCAGCAAAGCAGAAAATGATAGGAAGAAATGACAGAAAGCAAAGGGACAAGGCAGAAACAAAGAACTAATGATAGCTTGTTTTCTTGACTAAAAGAAATGTAGGCTATTTGCCCTTGGCAAACCGTTGTAACGGATCTCACTTTGACTTTTAAAAAGGCACACAAAGAGAGACAGACAGACACACAGACACAGACAGGCAGACAGAGAGAGAGAAACAGAGAGAGGGAGACAGAAAACTTCAAACTTAAAGCACTTTGTTACTCAGGGATAGAAGCAGTAAGCTCCTTTGAGTTTGTCTTGCAGCTGGACTTGCCATTCTACACATACAATATAAGCATATTAAAAAGCAGATAAACCGTGATACGTGCAATAAGAGAGAGAGACAGACAGACAGAGACACAGAGAGAGAGACAGACAGACAGACAGAGAAAGAGACAGAGAAAGAAAAAGAGACAGAGAGAGAGAGACAGAAAGAGTTAGAGACAGAAAGTACACAGACATGGACAGAGATTTTTACCTTCGTTTCAGATGAAGGAGGCAGAGAAGGCGTAGGATTAGAATTGTTGGCTGGGTTTGTGTCCAGTGTCGTAGTGGGTATACTTCCTGCCCGCGGGGGTTCTTTCTTCATCCGTAGACGTGGATCGGGCATCTGATCCATTTGATCAGGCTGTATCGGGGCCAGCCTTCGAGCCGATTTGTAATATGTGGTTTGTGTGTCCATTTGTGTAGGTGGTGATGTGCACAGTTGTGTGGTTTGTGTATCCATTTGTGAAGTTCGTCTTGATCGTCTCTCTGGCAGGTGGATCGGCTAGACTTCCTCGCTGAGCTCTCTACCAACTGGTCTGGTATCACATTTTGCAAGCTTCGCCTGTGAACATACACCAATGACGGTATAACCTTTTTGTAAGTTCAGGCCACTGACAATTCTACTTACAACTATGAGACAGGAGAATTTTCGATTTTACTGTCAATGAACATTGTTCTGAAATCATCATTATCATCATCATCATCATCATCATCATCATCATCATGTGCCCTGCCGCATGGCGTTGGCGATCATGGCCCTCCATACGAAACTATCCCTTGTTCTGAAGTACCACCCTTGAATTTCCTGTCAGCTATACTACACTCTTGGTTCACCAACTCCTATTTTTGGAAACGTGTTTCAGATCAGAGATCCATTCACAAGGTTTCAAGGGCAACCAAACATAAAGGCTATGTTGAGAGAGTTCAGGACACACTCCCCAAGTGCTCTGTCAATATCAGTATCTCCCCGACACCCAACAATCGTTCTTCCTTCCTTTTTCTTTTCTTTTTTTTTTGGGGGGGGGGGGTGTCTTCTATTTTGTATTTTTTGTGTGTGTCTTTTTCAAAGCTTTCTATTGCGCTTTGTATTTTAAACAAGACAGCTCATTCTGTCGGGCGAAAGATCTCTTTTGTCCGTTTCTTTTTCTTTCTGTCAGTTCCCACTATTTTAAAGCAGGCAACCCTTCTTTCCCTCTCTCTTGGGGTTATGACTGTGTAAGTTTGCTTCACATAATAATCTGCCCGTTCCGTTCCGATTCGTTGAGGCTTAATGAGGACTAGCATAAAAAATTCTTGATGAAGCTTTAAAACAATGTTTTGTTTTGTTTTTTAGACAAAAATAGATAATTGAGAAATGATTTCATGAACAGAGAAATTAAAATCTTTCCAGGTCCACAATTAAAAACAGAAAGAAAGAGAATAACGGACATACGAAAAAAGTTGAACACAAGACAAAACACATTGAAGCTGCACACAAGTATACACAGTGATTTTACACTCCTGCATTAAAATAAGCTTTCGATAAAACCATATACTAGATAAATGTTTGCTGAGAATTGTTCTCTTGATTTGATGTTTGCACACACACACACACACACACACACACACACACACACACACACACACACACACACACACACACACACACACACACAACACACACACACACACACACACACACACACACACACACACACACACACACACACACACACACACACACACATACACCTGTCGGAGAGTGGTAGCATACGAATAACACACAAGTTGTACCTACATACATGGACGTTACCCCCTCATACCAAGTGAGTCTCATGTACTAAATGTAAATGGTATATACACCTACAAGTCTAACATTGATACTTATAAATCATAAACATAGCCTGCCCGGCAGTTCTCTTTTTATACATAGTTTAATGTTGACCCTCCGGCCTATAACACAAGTACACGTAAACAAATAGTTTACAAAAGAACTCCTAGAAACAGCTTGTCTTACCAATTCTATTTTAAACCTTTCATTTTTGTCACCCTATCCATCAAATCCTCAACAAGTGTGACTGAGCGTTCAAGCAATAAGGAACCAGAAAACACACACACAAAAAAGAATCAGAAAGCGTATTTAATACAACCAGACAAGACAGGCGCAAATTTTAGGACTAAAATCCTTTTCTCACACTGGACGAAGCAGTAGGAAAGTTTCAGTCTTTTTTCTCCTGATTTTTGTATTTGGTATTTGTTCGTTTCCGATCTTACGACTAAGCTTGACAAAGGCCAGTTGGCCGAAAATTTGTGCCTGTCTTGTTTGGTTGATAAATACGCACTCTATCCATCAGCTTGCTGCAGAAATTTGACAGGGTATGTGAAGAAAGGATTAAATTTATTTGTAAGAGGTATGTGATAGAGTGGCTGTGATCTGTCTATGTTCCACAGTTCTCTCTCAGAGTGGAAGGGTTAAAACTGTTTTGTCATAGGTGTGTGATAGAGTGGCTATGATATGTCTGTCATGTCAAGTTCTGTCTGTGAGTAAAATGGACAAAAGCCGTTTGTCAAAGGTGTTTGGTAAAGTGTCTTTCAGCTGTTTGTGATCCAGTTTTTTTCAGGGAATAAAACGGTTAAAGCTGTTTGTCATGGGTGTGTGGTAGAGTGGCTTTGGATTGTCTGTAATCCATAGTTGTGTCTGGGAGTAAAAAGGGTTAAAGGGTTCGAGTTGTTTGTCGAGATGTGTGGAAAAATGGCTGTGGATCTGTCTGTGATCCATAGTTCTTTTTAGAATCAAAGGGTTAAACCTGTTTGTTTAGGCATGTGGTAGAGTGATTATGATGTGTCTGTAATCCATGGTTCTTTGTGGCAGTCAAAGGGTTAAATGATGTTGTTGTGACTGTGATTTGTTATGTGATTTCCATGAATGTTCTCTATGGTTGTCGAAGGTTAAACTTTTTTGTCAGTGGTGTGTGGTAGAGTGATTGTAATCTGTATGTGATCCATAGTTCTCTATGGTCGTCGAAGGTTAAACCATTGTTTGGTCTGATGGTAGTGTGGTAGAGTGGTTGTAAGTTGTAATCTGTCTGTTGTCCATAGTTCTGTATGGCAGTCAAAGGGTTAAAACTATTTTTCAGAAGAGTGTGGTAGAGTGGCTGTGATCTGTCTGTGGTCCACAGTTCTGTATGGCAGTCAAAGGGTTAAATCGATTTTTTCTGAGATGTGTGGCAAAGTGGCTGTGATCTGTCTGTGATCCAAGGTCATGCTTTATTGACTTTTCTTCGTCGGCGACGGCTCAGGGTGTAATGCCTGACCAGGCAAGTCATTAGAATAATTGGTAAACTGCTTTGTAGGTACACATACCCAACCCTCCCCCCTCCCCCGCTAAACACAAGTAGTACTCTCTGTCTGTCTATGTCTGTCTCTCTCTCTTTCTCTAAACCACACACATACACCCTCACATAAATGCAAAAAATGCTCACCTGAGGCACACACACACACACACACACACACACACACACACACACACACACACCACACACACACACACACACACACACACACACACACACACACACACACCAAACACACATACACACACGCGAGCGAGCGCGCACACACAAACCACAAATGGTATCGTCTGGACCACATACACTCACCTTCACACAAACAAACAGTATGCCCTCTCACACTGGCTCACGTACACACATCCTCACACAAATACACACAGTATTCTCTATCTCTCACTTACACATCAACATACCCTCAGCCTTTGTGTGTGTATGTGTGTGTGTGTGTGTGTGTGTGTGTGGGGGGGTGGGTGGGTGGGAGTGGGTGTGCGTTGCGGTGTGTGTGTGTGTGCGCGCGCGCGCGTGTATGAGAGACAGACAGACAGACAGACAGATGGGAGTGGGAGAAGTGAAAATCAGAACAAAACACTTACAGCGTACGTGTATCAAAACCAGCAAATTTACACAAGTACATACAAATGCACCCCAATGTACTCGATGTAATCCAAACTAACTGCAGTCACAATCATCAACTCCAACCATAGATATAGATATTAACACAGACTGGCAGACTAGTCACCTTCTGACCGTTATAGTTTTACTGTCAATTCCTGCTGGTTTTGTCGATTGGTGCCTTTATTCTTAGGAATCTAACGTGTGTGTGTGTGTGTGTGTGTGTGTGTGTGTGGTGGTGCGTGCGTGCGTGCGTGCGTGTGTGTGTGGTGTGTGCGTGCTCGCGCGCGTTGTGTATGTGCCCGCGCGTGCGCGTGTGTGTGTATGTGTACATTATGCGAATGCGTGTGTGTGTTTGTGTGTGTATATGTGTATGTTTGTGTGTGTGTATGTGTGTGTTAGTGTATACATGTGCTTGTGCGTGCGAGTGTGTTTTTGTGAGCACGTATGTCTTTGAGCGTGTGTGGTCGTGTGTGCATTTTTTGTGTGCGTGTGTTGTGTGCGTGCGTGCATGTTTGTGTGTGTGTGTGGGTGGGGGGGGGGTGCTTGTGTGTTTGTGTGTGAGTGTTCGTGTGCATATGGGTGTTTGTGTATATGTGTGTTTGCATGTGCGTGTGTGTGTTTGTGTGTGTACATACATACATACATATATGTATGTGTTATATATATATATATACATATATATATACATATATGTATGTATGTATGTATGTATGTGTGTATGTATGTATGTATGTATGTAGATGTAGGGTATGTATGTATGTATGTATGTATGTGTGTATGTGTTTGTATGTATGCGTCGGTCTGTCTGTCGGTCTGTATGTCTGTCTGAGTCTGTGTGTGTGTGTGCGTACGTGTGTGAATCTGGAATTAGTATTTGTTCATGTGACGTGATATTAAACCCGATAATATATAAACAATGATAGTAATAGTCATCATCATCATCATCGTAATCATCATAATCTTCATCATCATCATAAAAATACACAATAATAATGTCTATGTCTATGATCGTATCACATGTTGTCAGAGCTAGTTGTCTGTTGCCCTACCCATGTCTATGATCAGAATGTGACAGAGTTAAATGCCTGGCTCCTCTCCATGTCTATGATCGTATCACAGAACGTGACAGAGCTAGTTGCCTGTCTCCTATCCATGTCTATGATCTTATCACAGAACGTGACAGAGCTAGTTGCCTGTCTCCTATCTATGTCTGTAATCATATGACAGAGTGTGACAGAGCTAGTTGCCTGTCTCCCTATCCATACTATGATCTTATCACAGAACGTGACAGAGCTAGTTGCCTGTCTCCCTATCCATGTCTATGATCTTATCACAGAACGTGACAGAGCTAATTGCCTGTCTCCTTATCCATGTCTATGATCGTATCACAGAGTGTAACGGAGATAGTTGCCTGTCTTCCTGTCCATGTCTATGATCGTATCACAGAGTGTGACAGAGCTAGTTGCCTGTCTCCCTATCCATATCTATGATCATATCACAGAGTGTGACAGAACTAGTTGCCTGTCTTTCTATCCATGTCTGTAATCATATGATAGTCTGTAATCATATCACAGAATGTGACAGAGCTAGTTGCCTGTCTCCCTATCCATGTCTGTAATCACACCACAGTCTGTAATCATATCACAGAATGTGACAGAGCTAGTTGCCTGTCTCCCTATCCACGTCTATGATCATATCACAGAATGTGACAGAGCTCGTCCCTATCCATGCCTACGCTCCTGGCGTACTCAAGGGAGCAATGACTCCAGGAAGAATACAACAACAGGCAAGGTGGGTCACTTAAATTAAGCAGAGTAATCTCAGTGGTATAAGACAGCCAACACTGTAATCACTGTAATTAGTGTCTTCTGTCACCTTGGAGAGTGTCATTGACCGTACAAAGTGTTAGGTGCCAGGACAACTTGAATGGTTCTACCCATACAGTGCTACACAAGAATGGTTTACCATGTTTCGGATCGTGAAAATTACTAATCATCATCATCATCATCATAGTTGTTTCATCATCATCGTCGTCATCATCATCGTCGTCGTCGTCATCATCATCATCATTATTATCACTATTGTAGTTGTTGTTATTACTACCGGTACTATCATCATCATCATCATCAACCACTCTATTATCACTATTGTAGTTGTTGTTATTACTATCGGTACTATAGTTTTTATTATTTTTGTTTAAAGCCCAGCCGACTGCGTAGGGCCATATCAAGGCTATAACTGTTTTAAAACACATACAGGTGAATGGACCAGCAAGGCAGAAAATGATTGGAAGAAATACAGAAAGCAACTGAACAAGGCAGAAACAAAGAGAGTGACAGAAAAGAGGACATTTCTAGCACAGATTTCCAAAAGGGGGGATACTATTTATACTGAAAAAACTCTTGGTATCCCCATGGGGGAAATTATAGTTGTTGTTATTGCTCCTCTGTTTACACTACAACTACTACTACTATTACTATTATCATTATTATTACTATTATTATTATCATTATCATCATCATTATATTACAATTACTATTGCAGCAGTAGTAGTAGTATATACTAGTAGTAGTAGTAGTAGCAGTAGCAGCGGTGGTAGTAGTAATAATAATAATGATATTATTGTTAGTATTAATATCATTATTATTATTATTATCACACCATCATCATTATTATCATGATCATCATCATTATCATGATTATCATCATCATTATAGATAGCATCGACAAGAACTCTTTAAAAGAAAGATATCAGCACTGGCTTTATATCATGATCATCCTACACCAATGTATATAAATATGAATACTTAATAACACACTTTGAGTTTCCATGTCTTTGGGATGGCTTTATTGTCATCATCATCCTACACTAATAGATCTAAACATACATACTCAGTAACAGACTTCAGAGTTTCCATGTCCATAGACGACGTTATCATGACCATCCTATTCTAATAGATATAAATTTTGATTTCTATGTTCTCGTGAAGCAGTTGCAGTGCTCGGATGATTCCATCATCACCATCATCATCAGGTGCCTTGCCGCATGGCGTTGGCGATCATGGACTCCCATCTGTCTCTATCTCTTGTTGCCTCAAGCATCTCTTCCACCCTCCTCGTCTTCAGCCACTCTGCAAGTCCGTCTAGTATTTTCTCCCTGGGTCTACCTGGTGCTGTCTTTCTCTCCAGCTTTCCCGTTGTGACCAGGTGCTCCACGTATCAAAATCAAACAAACTTCATGCG
>JAPXFY010000016.1:38472465-38482465 GCA_030674185.1 Monoplex corrugatus
AATTGCCAACCTTCGTGTAGTGTGCATTTAAACCTACACTGGTTATAATTGCCAATCTTCATAAACAGCACATTAGACCTACACTGGTTATAACTGCCAACCTTCGTTTACCGTACATTTAAACCTACACTGGTTATAATTGCCAATCTTCATAAACAGCACATTAGACCTACACTGGTTATAATGGCCAATCTATTTATTGTACACTTAGACCTACACTGGTTATAGTTGCCAACCTTCATTAACTACATTTAGACCTACACTGGTCATAATTGCCAACCTTCATTAACTACATTTAGACCTACACTGGTCATAATTGCCAACCTTCATTAACTGTACATTTAGACCTACACTGGTTATAATTGCCAACCTTCATTATTATTATTATTATTATTATGAACATTTAGTACGCCTAATCAAATTAATGCCCTAGGCGTTAACAATGGCAAAACATATAACCGAAATCACAAGCACGCACACACACGCCCACAAACACACACACGCACACACACACACACACACACACACACACACACATACACACACGCACACGCACACGCACACACACACACACACACACACACACACACACAGCACGACATGCAAATGCAATGACACATTGACACTAAGACATTATAAAGCCAACATTACGTTACATGGGGGGAGGGGGGCAGAAATTACCAGTTATTTGGGAAACAGATGAGTTTTGAGGGAGCGTTTGAATGTGGACAGAGAGGGTGAGTATCTGAGTGAGCGAGGTAGCTGATTCCAGATAGTTATTAACTGTACATTTAGACCTACACTGGAATCTGGGACAATTTCCCCACAATGTATGATGATGAGAATGGGAATGACTGAGATGATACTACAGAATTTTTAACATCAGACTGAAACTGCTTGACAAGTTTGTATCCCACGATGATTTTCATGATACATCATAAAGTCAACCTGGCTCAAGAGATACAGACACTTGTGGTGCTGGGCAGTGAGACGACAAGGGTATCCTCGTGTCCAGGCCAGGACCAAATGATATGGAGAACCCATATCCACGACACCAGGTGTAATCCAAGGGAGAGGCTAAAGTCAGTACAGCTCGGAGCTGATGGTGAAAGGAGTACAAAGTGTGCATAATGGTTATTTTCGTGTTTCCAGAGGCAGATGGATACAGACATGCCTTACAGGATCTTTCACGTGCGTATTTCGTATTCTGAATGAGTATACACACAAAGGGGGTTTGGGCACTGGCAGGCCTGTGTGGATGTTGACCTGGAAGATAGGAAAAATCTCTATCCTTGACCAAGCTGGCGGTACCCAGGCAGGGTTGTCATTCCACACATAGACCACAGTCACATTAGACTCGACAGCTCAGCTGGGGTTGGGGAGGGGGCGTATTGAGCTTAAGGCTAAGGTTGTACGAGATATGTAAATATTATATATCATCTTCTCATATAAGCTTCCATTTGTTAAATTCTCTAAAGCAAGTTTTGAAATTTGACCCTGAGTCAAGACATAAAAAAAATCTTCCTGTTTCATTAGAGAAACAAAGAAAGAAAGGAAAAAAAACTTTTTTTCTAGTAGAAGATAGTAAGTTTGGTGTTTGAGCTTTGTCCTGGAGAGATTCACGCACAGCACTCGGACAATTCCATATGCACATCATCCAAATCTGCCAGAAATTACTGGCAGACTCCTTGAGCCTACGCCCTCCTTGAGGGCTGGGATTGAACTTGACATATCAGATCTTCAGCCCACGACTCAATCAAAAGAATCAACAACTGCGAAAAAAAATGTGACCCACGTGAGGGTTAAATGCACAACCCATGCATTATGAGCATGGCGCTCTAATAATTGAGCTATTGGACACAAGAGAAGAACAATGCAAAGCAATAGGGCGACCAGTAACAGCAGCGTGAGAAATAATGAAAGAGAAGAAAAAAAATTGTCTCATGGCCGTAACCAATTGTCATCACAAGATATTAAACAGCAGATATACTATCACCAATGAATAAAAGTGCAACAAACCATTATGTAGCAGTTGGACCATATTATGATCTGCTGTTTTTAGTTCAGAAACTATGTTGGTATGGCCACGCAACAAGATCCAATGGCCTTGCAAAATCAACCCCACCTCCCCCCAGAACTGTTGCGACAGGGAAACGGACAGGAAGACAGAGAAAATTTCCAATGGACTGACAACACTGCGGAAAGGACAGAGATTCCATATGCAGAGATCCTGACTTTGGCACACAACCTAAGAGTTGCAGAAATCTGGTGAACAGTTCTTCAGTGCGTCGGCCGAGTGACTTTCCAAGGAACTAAAACAGCAAGAAGAAGAAAAAGAAGAAGAAGAAAAGGAAGAGGAAGAATAATGATTTGTTATCAATAGAGAGACAGATATGTAGGGGCATAGACAGATAAATAGACAGACAGATAGATAGATAGATAGATAGACAGATCTGATGATTTTAAAGCTATCATTGAAGTTAATGTATAGATAGATATATATAGATATATATATACATACACCTGATGATCTTTAATGTTATCACTAAAGTTAAAACTTCCATTCGACGATACCATAAGCCTCTTGTATATATTGTGCATTTGTGTCTAGTGTAAGAGACAAGAGCCTGTACACAGAATGCAGAATTTAATTATTTATTTGAAAAATGAATCTAACATCTGTGACACGCTATGTGTTTACTGTGCATGCATGTGTGTTTGTGTGTTTTTGTATGTATGTGTGTATATATATATGTGTGTGTGTGTGGTGTGTGTGTGTGGTGTGTATGTGTGTATGTGTGTGTGTGTGTGTGTGTGTGTGTGTGTGTGTGTGTATGTGTGTGTGTGTGTGTGTGTGTGTGTGTGTGTGTGTGTGTGTATGTATGTGTCCTATCTGAACTCAAGCAATTCCGCTTTCAATTAAAATCTAACAAATACCTGTATCAGCTGGTTTTCTCTTTATACCGACTGAGGCACGCAGGTTTTTTTCTCACATACACAAACACATCATACCACACTACACTCAAACACAACATACAATGATGCACACATATATTTCATAGCTTAGTCATACATATATTTCATATGATTTATTAATGTACATTTCACTTGTGTGAAGCTATAATTCACAGAGTTTTTATCTTATTATGTGCTGTTGGTTGAACTATTCTTTACATAAAAGATGAATTCGGTAGGTTTTGTTCTGCACATGTTTGTTGTGCCTTTGTCCTGTGGGAAGGTAATTTTATTACTTCCTTTCAATATAAATTAATGAAATAACGTATACGAATGTGACACATCTTTGATTAAATCTTAACATGTTCAAGACAAATAAAATCCTTCTTTCACAACTAAACTGATAACATTTCATACATGTAGCACAATAGAACACTTCTGTCCAAAGTCACAGACTGTGATCAAGCGAGCAACACAGCCAGCCACTGGTCTTGATGAAAGGAGAAGGTCTCCGGAGGAAGACTGACAGGTCACCTTGCTGGCAGTCTACAAGCTCCGGTAAGAAACTGTTCTTAAAATATGGCGGAGTTGAGTTCACTACCAATCTATATTCTCTACTCTTTCATGGCGGAATAATACACATTTATCAGGGAACGATTTTACATGAATGTACATCTAGGAACCAGAAAAACACGAAAATAGAACGCGTATTTAATATAACCAGACAAGACAGGCGCAAATTTTCGACCAAATGGCCTTTGTCAAATTTTAGTCCTTTTCTCCCACAGGTCGAAGCAGTAGGGAAGTTTCAGTCTTTTCCTCCTAATTTTTGTATTTGGTGTTTGTTCGCTTGTGATCTTACATTTACGCTTGACAAAGGCCAGTTGGCCGAAAATTTGTGCCTGTTTTGTCTGGTTATATTAATCAAATACACGTTCTGATTCTATTTTCGTGTTTTTCTGGTTCCTGATTGCTTGTAACGCGGGTAGTCGCACCTGTTTTGGATCAGTGTACGTCTGTCAAGGAACGATGGTGTATTAGTGTAAATCTGTCAGGGAATGAACGATGCTGTATGATTGTGGTAGGTTTCAATTTCAGATTCAGTTTCTCAAGATCATGTCTCCACGTTCGGAATAAATTCTGTATCATATGAACTGACGCTACTGATGTCATGTGACGCAGAAGATCCAAAATGATTATGGCATAAGTCTTAAACATACACAGTATACACCATGCAGTAGTCAGTGGTGTGCAATGGTGCCATTAACGTATATCAGTGACAAAGAACTTGCAGATGACACACAGAACACGGCACGTCTACTCAGTCCTGTTGTAGAGCTGTCTTGGCGGCTTCTATCACTGTCTGGGCAGCTTGGTATTCCTGGTGTTGGCCAGATCACTCTCTCCCTCCAGCTGTATTCCACGACAGTGAAAACGTGTAAGCTGAGAAGCATGCAGGCGACAGCACGTGCACACACACATACATGTCCATCATGCACGTGCGTGCACGCACACACACACCCTCGAACGCACACACACACACATAGTGAAAAGACGTTAAATCAAAGAACGAACGAACACACACACACACACACACACAAAACCACACACACACACACACACACACACACACACACACACACACACACACACACACACACACACACACACACACACACAACATACTCTCTCTCTCTCTCTCAAACACTGTTCTGAATTGTGTCTGTGCCAGGCCACGTTCTTAACGTCGACTCAAAATTGATACGTCAAGTTCAATGCCAGCCCGCAACATTATAAACTGGTCTACTGGCTGCCCATCTTAATGTTTCCATCATTCTGGTGGAATCAGCTTAGTGCTTCATGGGTCCCTCTCCGCCCCGCCACCCCCCCCCCCCCCCCCCATTCAAGACCTTGTCAGAGCATGGAGTTTTGCACAGACTCAGGGAATCTGCAAGGGGAAAATTTTTGAAACATAATCATAAATTCCAATTTCAACAGAAAATTAGCACTCACATACGCACGCACACATACACAGACACACGCTCGCACAGACACACACAACAGACACAGAGAGAGACAGAGAGAACACAGAGCAGAGAGAGAACAGAGAGACAGAGAGAGAGACAGACAGATAGATAGACAGACAGACAAAGACAGAGAGAGACAGAGAGAGAAAAAAAACACAGAGACAACAGACAGATAGAGTAAGACAGAGACTGAGAACAGAGAGAGAGACAGACAGACAGACAGAAAGAGACACAGAGAGAGAGAGAACTGGAGGAAAAAACTCACCATCAGACCTTCCAACTGTTCACAGGCAGACTTCAACTTGCTGACAACATTGGGCACCATGTTCCGGGATTCCTGCAGCACCTCTCGCTGTCCAGATAGCACGAAAGTCAATGTCAATTACCCTCATGACTATCATCATCATTGTCGTCATCATCATGCTAAACACCATCCATAACTATGATCACCATTATCCTCACCATCGTCATCGTCGTTGTCGTCATCGTATCATCGTCATGCCAAATACCCTCCATAATCATCATCATCATCGTTGTCGCCGTAATCGTCGTCATTATCATCATCGTCGTCGTCGTCATCATCATCATCACGATGCCACACACTCTCTATAACCATCATCACCATCATCATTATCAGACAGGCGTGAAAGCTTACGTTGTTGAGTCAGACTTCCAGTCGGAAGATCTGAATCTGCGCTTGCCAAGGTAGCGCCTGATGGTTAAACGGTAGAATTTTTTTCCAATCTCACAGGTCAACATATGTGCACACCTGTTAGTGCCTGAATCCCCTTGTGTATGTATACTCAAGAAGAACATCAAACATACATATTAAAACTCCCGTACGCCACTTCAACGCCCGGTACCTCATTGAAACGAAGACACTCAGCATGCACACCCACCAAAAACAGAGTGCACAAACTATGTCGCAAAATGCTGTCTGCGCAGTGTGGGCCAAACTACATGCATACACACATCTTGGTACGCACTGCTCGGAACGACCAAAAAATTCATCAGTTCTAATCACGCTGCCAGTGCGGTGATTGGGGGGGGGGGGGGATGAGGACAGAAAGGACACATCTACAGACAGGATCCTCCATCACTGTCTCTGGGTTGCAGCAACGAGCATGTCAGGCATAATGAGATTGATGCAGCCTTTGACGTTTGACACCCAGCTCTTCCTCTGTTGACGTTTGCTACAGCTGCCTTCCAGGGTGCCCTGAAGAGGTAGGTTTAGACAGCGTGTCATGGCGGATGACGTGACCAAACCAGACGGGCTTTACTCGTTTGACTGTTACTTATTGCCCTCTTCCTTCTTCTTCTTCTTCTTGGCCATGTGTCCACAATGACCTCTGATTAATTTGACATGAGCATCAGCCACTGTGGCAAAATGGTTGGCGCAACTGCTGGACTAACTTGGAAGATGGAGGTTCCACCCTTCATCAGTTCACATCATTGTAAGGATTTTCAACACCAACCGACTCCTGAGCAGAATGGATTGTGCTACAGTGTCACTGGAAAAGCCAGGGCCGCATAGAATCTAATCCTTTCACGGATGTGCCTCGGAGAGGCAGCCTCAACTTTTCTGATCTAGAACTGCGGACGTCTGCATCTCTCGGGCGTGGCTGACGCTAGATGTATTACGAAAGGAAACGTAGAGTACACCCCTGTCATGCAAACTTTATCCAAAATGAAACTCCATGCCATCATCACACTCACAGTCATTCCATTTTTTCATGTAAAATCCTGGCATTCAAAAACATCGTACCAGAAACAAGCGGTTATTTTATGCCCTATTTTCGTGATGATCTCAGTTTCAGTGGGTTTGGAGATGTACTGGAGAGCTGAAATGAGTGAAGTGGGGACAGTAACACGGAAGCCGTGCAGTAAATGTGACAGGGAAAAAGGGGGTGGGGTGGGATCGTCATAAATATAGTAACTTTAAAATCCGCAGTAGGAAACCACTGTGTAAGTCAAACGGGAGCTCTTCCCCACAACCAGCATAGTCTCAGAAGTGACATATTGGAGACCGCCACTACTCTCAGGGGCAACAGTTTGAGGGCAGTGCCCGTCTGACTGTTTCATATCTATCCCTTTTCCGTCATTAATGAGGGACAGGATTATTTACAGCTGGGTCGTCTACCGCCTTTCCGTCCTTACTGAATGGCAGTGTTATTTACAGTTGGGTGGACAAAGATGTGTTTAAGGCAGGGCATGAACCTGGTCACCCGTCCATTTGGCAAACAAGCTCGATCAAGCTTAACCTCAGCTTTAGGAAAGAATGGTTTGAACACTACTATCCCGTCACCTACCAGTTGTGTAAAAACAAAGGTTGTGCCATAACCTGGAGGTAGTAAGCGAGTGAGGGAGTAGACACCTCGGCTTTTCATGGGGTTAAAAGATATCCTCCCCTCCCCTACCCCCCCCTCTCTCTCTCTCTCTCTCTATCTGTGTATGTGTGTGTGTATGTCTGTCTGTCTGTCCCGCAGCTGTTCTAACCCTGAGCAGAGTCGGATACCTTTTGACAGCTGAGCTGAGTGAAGTTCGCATGCAGAGACTTTGCCTCAGACTAGATCTTAGTCCTTGCGGTCAGACTGAAAGGCTGGAGCTCAGCCCCCATGTCAGACAGGTTTCTGATTAATGTATAGCCTACATTATTTTAATTAGTTTTGTCGTATCCTATGAGCAGTATACAGTAGTGCCATACGGGAAACAGAAGGACTGTGGCTGTTTGTTAAACACATTTGTGGAAAACTAAAAGACTGTAAAGTATGTGTCGAATAAATCAATGGAAAACAAAAAGACTGTACCTATAAAATAAACAGAAGGAAAACAGAAAGACTGTACCGGTAAAATAATTAGTGGGAAACAAAAAGACTACCTGTAAAATAAACTGATAGAAAAAGACTGTATTGCTTGTCAACTATATTTATGGAAAACAAAAAGATTATACCTGTTTGTCAATTGAACTGATGACGAATGACAAGACTGTACCTGTTTCTCTATGACGTAGGCTACTGATCCGTCCCTTCCTTCGTCAGCTTTTCAATTTTCTCTTGGATTTGTATGACCTCTTTCTCATACGCACCTTTCTCTTTCGTTAGTCTGTCCACACACAAAAAGCATCATCATTGATTTATTTCATTTTCTGGTCCTTTTTGAAAACAAAAGAAAAAAGACACTTCAATATCAAATCAATTTCTGGTGCTTGTCACCGACACACACTGTGCTCGACCCGATCCAAATCGTGTCGTCCCCACTGTAGCCTATAGTTTGGTTTTAGAACAGTTGATTCATAGCTGCTCCCTTTTCTACAATCCGTGCACCCGCACGAGCCAGTTCCCTGTTTTAATCTTCAAAATCCATGTGCCTTCGCTCTGTGTAAAGCCACGGGTGTATGTGTGCGGGTGTTGATTTTTGTGTGTTTGTGTTTATATGTAGGTGCATTTGTTGTGTTTGTGTGTGTGTTCTGATTTGTTTTTTGTGTGCTAATTCACTCGTCAAATTAATTTAAAGAATGAAAACAATTAGGAACCTACATTTGCTTGAACAGGTAAGAACTTAATGCTACCAATTTTGAAGAACAAGGTCTCCCAACAGTGTAAAAATCGCTACTCACAGTTCCGTAGCTTTCGATGGCGTTCTCGCCATCTTCGTCAGCGCTCTAATGCTGTCTGCGTGAATCTCTACTCAGATCTCGCGAACATGGGATGAACCCAGTTCACGAGATCGAATCAGAGAATGGTACACCGGGGGCAGGGTGTAACGGCCCCGGTCCCTGTTGAGCGGGGGGTTGGTGGCTGCGATGTAGATGGCCTCCTTGACTCCTCGCTGGAACCACTTATTTTCTCTGTCCAGGATGTTGACATTGTCCGCACTGAATTGATGTTTTTCGGCGTGTAGGTGAGCTCCTACTGGAGAAGAGTCCCTCTTGTGTTCTGTTAGTCTCTTCTGAAGGGGGCGTTCAGTTTCACCGACATAATGTTGGTTACAGTCCTGGCAGTCTATTCTGTATATAATGCCAGCTTTGTCGAGTTTGCTGGTTTTGTCCTTGGGGGTGACCAGCTGGCTGCGTATGGTGTTGGAAGGTTTGGAATGTACAGCCACCCCCAGTTTTCTGATCTTTCTGGACAGAGCGTCACTCACACCTCCTACGTATGGGATGGTGATGTGTCCCTTGCGCTGGTGTTGTTTCACTGGCTGTTGGGATGCGGTGTTGGATTTCCTGCCTCCCGGGCTGTTCCAGGCCCACTTTTTGTAGCCCGAGATGGTGAGCACTTTTTTCAGGTGGTTTGTCTCCTTGTCTTTTGCCTCTTGGGTACTGCATATGGTGTTAGCTCTGTGGGTAAGGGTTCGAATCACTCCCAGTTTGTGTTCAAGGGGCTGGTGGCTGTCGAACTGTAAATATTGGTCCGTATGAGTTGGTTTACGGTAGACCGAGAAGGATAGAATGCCATCAGTTCTGGTGATGAGGGTGTCCAGCATGGCTATGGAGTTGTTCTGTTCCACTTCCCTCGTGAATTTGATGGCTGGGTGTTGGTTGTTCAGATGTTCTGTGAACTGTTCGACCAGTTGCTGGGGGAGGATAGTCATGGTGTCGTCTACGTAGCGCCCCCAGTATCGTGGTGGGGAGTGGAAAGAAGCCAATGCTTTCTCTTCAAAATCCTCCATGAACAGGTTGGCTACTATTGGGCTTACTGGGGAGCCCATGGCTGCTCCTTCTTTTTGTTGGTAGAATTCACCTTGGAAGGTGAAGTAGGTGGTGGTGAGGCAGCAGGACAAGAGTTCACATACGTCGTCCACTGTGAGAGATGTACGTTGGTGGAGGGTTTGGTCGTTTTGTAACCTTCGGCGTATGATCTCTATGCTTTCTTTCACTGGTACGCTGGTAAATAGGGCAGAGACATCATATGACACAAGGAGTTCATCATGAGCGAGGGTGTAGTTACTCAGTTTTTCCACTAGGTCAGCACTGTTGTGGATGTGATGATCTGTGTGTCCTACGAGAGGTGATAGGATGT
>JAPXFY010000016.1:38487465-38572465 GCA_030674185.1 Monoplex corrugatus
GTCTACTACTAATAATGCGTAACTGCAATATCTTTTGTGCACTAGAATTCTGGCTCTCTTTTTGCTCATTTGATAGAGACTTAGACCACATCTAGATCCAGACTGTTGTAAGCTCATTAGGCTACTAATCAGGCTAGATTTAGTCTAGATAGATCTACCTATGTCCACTGCATAAGTCAGTAGTGAGATGTGCGTAAATACTTACCTTTTCACCACTCCAGTTTGGATTTTGAGCGGTTTGATGCGTGGATCGGTCTGTGCCATTTTCAGTTTTTTTCAGCGGTCTGTTTAACACTTCAAGGTTTTATCCAAGCTTAGATCTACACTTAGGCATATGCCTAGAGCTAGAAACAGTCCTGTGTCGTCTGCTTCGTTTGAACCTGAAGCATTCACAGACACCAGACAAAGTTTTAAACGTTTATTAACGTAACTCAAACATTGTCGGATCAACTTCGCTAACCCAGTCGTTGAACGACGTGGTCATAGCAACGCTTCCGGTTCCTCAACTACAAGTGACTAAAAACCCAAATCGCATGCGACGTTATGTCATTAGATAAGCGCTACAGGGCTCCCCCAGAACGGCGCAATGTGTTGCATGCAAAACTACAAAAGTAAAACAAATAGTATAATCAACAGACTCGTTAACAACTGTCCAATATCATTTGGAAAGTATGAGCTTGATGGAGTCTTTGAGGTATCAATCAATAATAAGAGGTTAAAGAAAATGTCTGTTCGACGACCTCTTCTATATTGTAATTTCAGATTCGACGGACTCGGTAAAATGTTCGATACTTCTTGGGCTTCTGCACTAGTCTCCCAGTGCGAGTTGTAACTTGTGGTGCTGGAGCATCTGATGAAGGATACTGGGCAGGTGCTCGAGCGTTGCCTTGGGTATCATCAGATCTGGTAGTGTGATCTGGTCCGGCTGCATCACCCGTTTTGGCAGTGCGATCCTCTTGAGGAACATGAGGGTCCAGTGGTTCAGACACACAGGGATCCCGACCGGGTCTGGGAAAAATTTGTGGGACATAAGCAGGTTTGAGTCGATCCAGTGACACGCGAACAGCCTTCCCATTTTTGCAAATGTCAAAGTGTTTTTCAGCACGGGTCAACACAGGAAAAGGTCCATCGTAAGGCCTCACCAAGGGGCCCTTGTGGGCGTCGTGACGAAGGTACACCTGATCCGCAGACTGCAGGTTCTTGGGAACGTATGGCGCTGGTGATCCATGATGGGAAGGGGTGAAAGGGGAAAGCTTTCTAAGTTTTTCCTGTAGTTCTTGGACGAAGACGCTGGAAGGGAATACCTTGTCTGCACATGGGGGTGGAAGGAAATCGCCAGGCACTCGGAGGTTTGTGCCATAGGTGAGGAGGACAGGAGTAGTGTTAAGGTCTTCTTTCCACGTTGTCCGGATGCCAAGCATCACGACTGGTAGTTCATCCATCCAGCGTGGTCCGTCAAGGCGAGCTTTGAGAGCAGCTTTGAGGCTGCGATGAAACCTTTCCACCATGCCGTTGGCCTGGGGATGGTACGCTGTAGTAGTTTGAGGTTTAACTCCGAGCACCATGTTCAGCTCCCGCCACAGCGCGCTGGTGAACTGACGGCCTTGGTCTGAAGTAATTGTGTCTGGGACCCCAAATCGCGCGATCCAAGTACGCAATAAGGCCTTGGCACATGTAACAGCTTCTGCGTTGGGGAGAGGAATAGCTTCTGGCCATCTTGTAAATCTGTCTACAATGGTAAGCAGATAAGTGCAGTCTTCTGATGAAGGGAGGGGTCCCACAAGGTCTATGTGTATGTTACCAAAGCGTCTATCAGGGGGGTCAAAAGGGGAGAGTGGAGCTTTGGTGTGGCGTCCAATTTTGCTAGCCTGACATTCATGACAAGCCCTGACCATGTTCTTCACATCTTTTTTAAGTCCAGGCCAGATGTAGCGTGCTGAGATAGCGCGAGTGGTGGGTTTGGGTCCAGGGTGACATAGGTTGTGCAACACATCAAATACAGTTTTTGTCCATGCCGAGGGCGGCCAGTAGAAATGTCACACAGAATTTGGGTGCCATCTAGAGTGACGTCCTTTAGTTGTAGGGATCCTGGTTTGGAGCGTAGGTCCGCAACGTTGGGATCGGTTTGCTGTGCCGTTGCCATTTGAGCAAGATCTACAGTAGGGACTGGTGATGTACTAGCAATCAGTGGCTCCTGGTCAGGTACAGGTGCCCTGGAGAGTGTGTCAGGTACGATATTGTCTGATCCACTGATATGTCTGATGTCTGTTGTGAACTCGGCTATGTAGCAAAGCTGACGTTCCTGGCGAGGGGATCTGTCAGTGTTGCTTGTCAGTGCATGAGTTAGTGGTTTGTGGTCTGTGAACACCGTAAATGTTCTTCCTTCCAGGAAGTAGCGGAAATGCTGGATTGAGCTGTAGATGGCCAACAGTTCACGATCAAACGTTGAGTAACGTTGTTGGGTTGGTGTGAGTTTCCTGGAGAAGAATGCAATGGGTTTCCAGGCACCATTCTGCTGTTGTGACAGTTCGGCTCCCATGGCAGTGTCTGATGCATCCACAGAAAGTTTTGTTTGAGATTGCGGGTTGGGGTGATGAAGCATGACAGCAGAAGCTAGTGCTGATTTGGCCTTCTGGAATGCAGCGTGACATTCAGGTGTCCATATTAATTTCTTGAGTTTGCCTTTGACAGCCTCAGTCAGAGGTGTAAGACGCTTCGCGATGCCTGGGAGAAATCTGTGGTAGAAGTTAATCATTCCCAGGAAACGTTCAAGAGCTTTTTTATCAGAAGGAGTGGGAAGATCTATTATTGCACGCACTTTCTCTGGCAGGGGTTCAATTCCGGCTGCTGAGACTAAATGTCCAAGGAAATGTAGGGAAGATTGACCGAAAACGCATTTCTTGATATTGATCACTAAACCGTTGGAGGTCAGCAGGCTGAAAATGGTACGCAGATCGGCCTCATGTTGTTCAGGTGAAGCGCTTGCAACAAGAATGTCATCGAGATATACAAAGCCGCAGTCCAGGTCCTTCAAAACGCCGTCCATGAGGCGTTTGAAATGCCTGAGCTGCATTTTTCAGACCAAACGGCATTTTCAGGAACTCATACAGGCCAAATGGGGTGATGACTGCTGTTTTTGGAATATCCTCAGGTGCAACTGGGATTGGTTGTAGCCGCGAACAAGATCAACTTTGGAAAAAATCGTTTTTCCAGCAAGGTTGGCATTCAGGTCCTGGATGTGAGGGAGGGGGTAGCGGTCATCTCTGGTTATATCATTTAGTCGACGATAATCTCCACAGGGACGCCAGCTGCCATTGCTTTTCTTCACCATGTGCAGTGGTGATGACCAAGGGGAAGATGAACGGCGTACGATATCTAGGTGCTCCATTTCGTCAAACTCTGCCTTAGCAGCTGTCAATTTCTCATGGTCGAGGCGACGTGCACGTGCATGTACAGGGGGACCCGTAGTAGGAATGTGGTGAAATACACCATGCTTGTTTTCTGTGAAAGAAGGTACTAGAAGTTCAGGAAACTCCTCTACAATTGCTTCGTAGCGGGAATGAATCTTGTGTATGCCTCTTTCTGCTTGCGATCGTGTCGGTTGTCCGGGAATTACCAAACTTCCATCCAGGGACACCAGACGTTTGTTAGCGAGGTCAATTGCTAGTCTTTGGGTAGCAAAAAAATCTGCGCCTAGGATTGGCTGAGTCACATCTGCAATCCAAAACTTTTGAACAAATGATGCATCATGGCCTAGCTGCAATGGGATATTCCTTGTTCCAAAGTAGGAATAGCTGAGCCATTGGCAGCAACCAGACTGGGTCCTCGAGCTTTTTTGCGTTCTGCGACACTTGCAGGAAAAACGGATTCTTCAGCCCCCGTGTCAACTAGAAAATTGCGTCCTGACAAAACATCAGCTACCGTGATTGTGCTAATGTTGACTGAGGTAGCTGCATGAACGTCATGAGATTCAGTGGAGTTAATGTTGGTGGCCTGGTTATGATCTCGTTTCCACTTAGGTTGTTGTGGAGCCATTGCACACGGTCGTCCATTGACTTTGTTTTCGCAGCGTCTCGCTTCAGTTCCGAATCGTGCGTGGTACTTGCACAAAGTGAAAGGGTTTGAAGCAGTGTTAGAAACATTTTTTGATGGTCGGTTTGATGCAGCTGCCACAAATGCAGGGGTTGGGAGATCCACTTCTAAGATGTGGTCAGCCTTTTCGGCCAGAACCTCAAGCTCTTCGTTTGGAGACTGGGCAAGAATCTTTCGGACTTCTGGTGGCATTTGATTTAAAAAAAGAGCTCTGAAGAGGGTTTCTGGGTTGGAATTCATCGTTTGCATGTACTGCAATAATTCTGATGGTCGTTTGTCTCCCAGACCTCGCATTTGCAGAAGGGCGGTATCTTTCTGTAGTTGTGTGTACTCAAAAGCTTTGAGTAGAGCTGCCTTGAGTGTTTCATACTTTTGGGTGTTTGGGGGGCGTTCAACTACTGCTTGTACACGTCTGGATGTATCCGAGTCGAGAAGTTGTACTACATGATGAAATTTTGTCAAGTCATTCGTAATGGGAGGTGTGTGGGTAGCGAAAACAGCCTCCAAACGAAGAAACCATGCTGATGCGTTGGTTGTCCAAAAGGGGGGTGCTTTGAAGGCGACAGCTGCCACTGATTGTTGAGGATGGAATTTTGCTGTCTGAGATATAGTTTGTTGCCGTATCATGCGTATGGCGTCTGCAAGTTCTGTTATTGCTTCTGTTGTTATTGACATGATTCTATGAGTCTGTGAGCGTAGAAGTGGATATAGCTGGTAATAGCTGGTCACTACTAGGTTCTACTCACTCCCGTCGGGGTCACCAATGAAGCATTCACAGACACCAGACAAAGTTTTAAACGTTTATTAACGTAACTCAAACATTGTCGGATCAACTTCGCTAACCCAGTCGTTGAACGACGTGGTCATAGCAACGCTTCCGGTTCCTCAACTACAAGTGACTAAAAACCCAAATCGCATGCGACGTTATGTCATTAGATAAGCGCTACAAACCAATCAAATACGAAAAGTTCACTGGGCATGCGCGTTGAACGTAGTGAGGTCACCGGTTTACCAGGACGAGATTAAGAAACGAGTCTAATCACAGACAGACAAATAAGGCAGCTGATCCTGAAATCAAGTTTTGTGGTTTTGCAAAATATGACATCGTTGTATGAAAACTGTATGAAACGTGCACCACTGCGTGCGCATTAACAAAATGTGTGTGTGTGTGTGTGTGTGTGTGTGTGTGTGTGTGTGTGTGTGTGTGTGTGTGTGTGTGTGTTGGTTCTTTGATTTAACGTGTTATCACACAAAAAGTGATGATGATGATGATGACGATGATGATGATGATGACGATAATAATAATAATAATGTAGGCATGGAAGATGAGAGTTGGGTGGGATAAGGAGGGGGGGGGGGGCAAGAGGGGACATAGAATAAGAGAGAGAACGTTTGTAGAAAGAAGAAGTAAGGTCATAAGAAAAAAGACCCGGGTAAGCAGAAAAATGGAACTTACAAAATTAAATGCTAATAACAACACCCGTAAAGGGAAAATTGCCCATAAAGCACACATTCCATAAAACGTCAAAGGAATGCATAAACAGGACTAATGAATCTGAAATGTCAACAAGTAGACCTTGATCTGATGTTATTTCTTTGAAATGCGTTTCAAAATAGTTTTCTTGTTGATTGTTTTTGGTAAAAATGGAACGTAGTTGTTTTTTTGGGTTTTTTTCCCCATTAAATAAACAATGATATACTTTTGAGTGAAAAATTCACCGCAAACACACTAAACAGTTTTACAATATCATGTTTTCAAAGCATTTAGATGAATACGAAACTAAACAGTAACAATCGATCTCAAACTATACAGGGAGGAATATTACATTTTTAACGTATAATTTGAAAATAAACTTCTATCGTTTTATGTGACACAATTTTTGTTTTCATTTAAATGTTCATGAAATCGAATCCATGATATTAATTCCAGCGAGTTGCAAGCTTTTACTAAAGTGTTAAACAAGAAATTTCATAAAATAACCAGAACTGTGTGCACCTTTCTTAGCTGCAGTGTTAACTACCTCGTTGCCGTGAAGACCAACGTGAGAAGGCACCCAACATAAACTGATATACGAGCCATTTATCCTTAGACAATGTACTTGAAAAAGGTTGTAAGGCATGTAAGAATCATGAAAGAGGACTGAACTACATTGAAGGACATAGATTGAAGGTTTACCAGATAATTCAACGCTTGTATTATAGTGACTAAATCAGCTGTAAATATAGATACATTCGCCCTATGAAAAATGACTTTTCTATCGTAATTGTGGGAATATAAAATGCTGCTCCAAATGCTTTCTAAGACCGATCCGTCGGTAAAAATACTGAGAAGGTTACGGTACTTTTTTCCCCCACATGTTCTCTTGCTCTAGATATCGTAATATTGATGTTACAATCCTTTTTTGCATCTTTGTAATCAATATCAACTGTAGTTTTTAGCATTTCCCATGTAGGGATAGACGTTGTGGGTGGCTTTTCATCAATTTCACTCATACTCTTTTTAGACTGTTTGATCATTTCAGATATGTAAGCTGCAACTGTTTTTTGTGATGAAATCTTTTTATGCAAACTTTGCTGTCGCTAATTCACGATGCTCGTCAGAGGCAGAATCCCAGCAACTCTACGTTTCCAGATTAGAAGCATGAGTTGAGTTGATACACACTGTGCAATTTTAAGAGTCTTGCACTCTAAGTCTGCGCGCGCGCGCGGTGTGTGTGTGTGTGTGTGTGTGTGTGGTGTGTGCGTGCGTGTGTGTGCGTGCGTGCGTTCGTGTGCATGCTTTGTGTGTGTGTGTGTGTGTGTATGTGTGTGTGCGTGCGTGCGTGCGTGCGTGCGTGTGTGTGTGTGTGTGTGTGTGTGTGTGTGTGTGTGTGTGTGGTGTTGTGTGTGTGTGTGTGTGTGTGTGTGTGTATGTGTGTGTGTGTGTGTGCTGTGTACGAATAACTTTATTTAGTGAGCGGATAGGTATTTTATATTTTGTGTCTGTCAGCACTGAAACAGTTAGCTGAACTGATAATTTTTGAAACGATCCTGTGCACATAATTTGGTTTGTTTGTTTGTATGTTTTCCCAACGCGATTTCTTACCCAAATGATAATGCTGCCACCATTGGCGCGTACACACACACACACACACACACACACACACACACACACACACACACACACACACACACACACACACACACACAAAACGAACAATCAATTCAGTTTAGGTTTTGAATTTTATTACAGATGAAGCAGATAAATTATTTCAGTTCTATCATCATAGTTAAGTATTAAGATGGCCTAGCAAAACATTAAGATGGGCTAGCAAAACATTAAGATGGCCTAGGAAAACATTAAGATGGCCTAGCAAAACAAAATCCTCATTTTTATCGAAATATTACAGATCTATAACTTAAAACAGGAGTTGTCTGGATACAAAATATTACAGATTTATAATACTTTAAACAGGAGCTGTGTTTACCTTTTCAAAGATTCTCCTGTACAGAAACAAGGACACCTGAACAGGGAAAACCATTAAAGTGATACAAGGATACTCTGAAGGCCAAACTCCTCAGCTGTGGCATAAGTCCAGGACAGGACCCAGGGTCGCAGGACTCTTCCCATGGGGAGCCTATGGAAGAACATGTGCCTCTTTAATCGGTGTTGTATCCCATATGAAGATGGACACAAGCCATGAGACCCAATATGCCTTACTCATCCATCGGATCCACGGAAAAGTCCATCATCACCATCATCGTGTTCATGTTTTAACACGTACAAATCACTGTTTTGCTGAAACACCGGTGAGACTGATACCAGGTAATGGCTAGATCTTTGCTGAAACAACCTTACGTAACTAAAGACAGTGACAGAGACTTGGATAGAGCAAGGACCAAAGAGACATTCACTGTTGTGTTGATATCAAGAACAGAAGAACTTATTAAATCGTGACAAAAGCAAAGGCTGTAAAGGACGACTTCCAGCTGCTTCTATGAGAGGAGCAGACATCCGTTTCTCCTTCGCAAGCACGCTCGCACACAAAACAGCGAGTGGCCAGGGCGAAAAAAAAAATGACGTGCAATGAAACAGACGCGAAAGGAGGTAGATTTTAGCAATCACCGTCTTTACCTCACCGGTAAGATTCTCTCAATACTTCTTCGTTTTACCTAGCGGGCACCTTGCCACTAAAAAGAAAGCACCTTCCGGCGTGTCTCGTAAGAACCTGGCCTACCTAGCGTGAAAGAAACGTGGCTCTGATCATTCTCTTGAGCATCTGCTGCGGACACAATAGCTTACCAGTGTACATGTGGTATGGAACAGCCAGACAGCAGAGCACATCCTCCTAATGTGTCTAAACTACACTGTCCTAAGCAGGACCGTCTGGCCAGGGGGACGGGTTTTTTTCTATTCTTTCCTTTCCTTTCTTTCTCTTTATTTTTTCTTTTCTCTTTCTTGTTCTATTTTTTTGTGAGCCCTTTTAACATGTTTCGCGTAATACTGATCTTGAAAATCCATCACGATCATTCATCCTTCCTAAAACCATTAAATCGTTTTTCTTAAACAAAAAGGAAAAGGTGGGTGTTTTTTTTTTCGACACATAGACACATGCAGAACATGATTTGCACGGGTGCAAGCAGACCTACGCTACATGAAAGTGCTGAAATAATGTAAGCATCATCCGCTTCATTCTAAAAACATGAAAACCTTATGTGCTAGATAATGAAAACCTCACGCGCTAGATAAGCTGAGAATATAGTCCACGTTATTCTAAGAACACGAAAACCTTTTGCGCTAGGCCAAATAAGACACATCAAAGCTAATCTCAATGGCTGCATGAAATAAACCACTGTATGGAATCCTGAAACCCCATGTTATCATCGTATTTACTGGATTCATACAACAGTGGTGTGGTGTACGTATGATGTAGAGCTGTTCGTGTGATCACCTAAATAGTTTTACTTTCACTCCCTCAACCTATCCTACAGTTTCGTACAGGTGTAAGACAGTAACAAGGTTCAAAATGATATTTAAAAAAAAAAAAAGCGAGATATGAGCTACACATTGGAAGCTGTACAGCACAGTGATCATGTGAAGCAAGGCCATTGGTCAATATGACTGGATAACAGAACCCAGCAAACTACCACTGAATCGAAACCATAAAGGTCAATCTGATTGGATCACAGAACCATGAAGAAGGCCAATCTAACTGGATTACACAGCCATGAAGGCGGTCAATCTGACCTGATCACAGAACCACAATCTGACTGGATCACAGAACCACGAAGATGGTCAATTTGACTGGATCACAGAACCACGAAGATGGTCAATCTGACTGGATCACAGAACCACGAAGATGGTCAATTTGACTGGATCACAGTCATGAAGGCAGTCAATCTGACTGGATCACAGAACCACGAAGATGGTCAATTTGACTGGATCACAGAACCACGAAGAGGGTCAATTTGACTGGATCACAGAACACGAAGATGGTCAATTTGACTGGATCACAGAACCACGAAGATGGTCAATTTGACTGGATCACAGAACCACGAAGATGGTCAATTTGACTGGATCACAGAACCACGAAGATGGTCAATTTGACTGGATCACAGTCATGAAGAGTCAATCTGACTGAATCACAGAACCACGAAGATGGTCATTTTTGACTGGATCACAGTCCATGAAGGCAGTCAATCTGACGAATCACAGAGTGCATGAGATCACAGTCAGAAGCAGTCAATCTGACAGGATCACAGTCATGAAGGCAGTCAATCTGACTGGATCATAGAACCACGAAGAGATCAATCTGACTGGATCACAAGTCATGAGAGAGGCAGTCAATCTGACTGGATCACAGAACCACGAAGATGGTCAATTTGACTGGATCATAGAACCACGAAGAAGATCAATCTGACAGGATCACAGTCATGAAGGCAGTCAATCTGACTGGATCACAGAACCACGAAGATGGTCAATCTGACTGGATCACAGAACCACGAAGACGGTCAATCTGACTGGATCACAGATCCACGAAGACGGTCAATCTCACTGATCACAAAGCCACAATCTGACTGGATCACAGAACCACAAAGACCGCCAATCTGACTGCATCACAGAGCAGTGAAGACTATCCATCTGACTAAATCACACATCATGAAGACGGTCAATCCGACTGGATCACAGGGCCATCAATAGGTCAATCTGACTAGATCACAGAACCACAATCTGACTGGATCACAGACCCACGAACACTGTCAATCTGACTGGATCACAGAGCCATAAAGATGGTCAATCTGACTGGATCACAGAGCCATGAAGACGGTCAATCTGACTGGATCACAGAGCCATAAAGATGGTCAATCTGACTGGATCACAGAGCCATGAAGACGGTCAATCTGACTGGATCACATGCCTATGAAGACGGTCAATCTGACTGGATCACAGAACCACACAATCTACCACTGAGTGAACCATTTAGGTCAATCTGACAGGATCACAGAGCCATAAAGACGATCAATCTGATTGGATTACACACCATGAAGACGGTCAATCTGTCAAGATCACAGAACCACATAATCTACCACTGAGTGAACCATTTAGAAGGTCAATCTGACAGGATCACAGAACCACACGATCTACCACTGTGTGAACCATTTAGGTCAATCTGACAGGATCACAGAACCATGAAGAAGGTCAGTCTGACAGGATCTCAAAACCATGAAGACAGTCAATCTGACTGGATCACACAGCCATGAATATGGTCAATCTGACTGGATCACAGAACCACAATCTGACTAGATCACAGACCCATGAAGACGGTCAATCTGGATCACAGAACCACACAATCTACCACTCAGTCGAAACTATGAAGATGATCAATCTGACTGTATCACAGAGCCACGAAGACGGTCGATCTTACTGGATTACAGAACCAAACAATCTACCACTGAGTGAACCACGAAGATGGTCAATCTGACAGGATCACAGAACCACGAAGACGGTCAATCTGACAGGATCACAGAGCCATGAAGACGGCCAATCTGACTGGATCACAGAGCCATGAAGATAGTCAATCTTATTGGATCACAGAACACCACAATCTACCATTGAGTGAACCATACAGACCGTCACTCTGACTGGATCACAAAACCATACAAACTTCCATTGAGTGAACCATAAAGACGGAGTGCCCTGCTTTTACTCTGGACAATAAATGACATGAAACAGATCAAAACTGGATGATTTCCACTGATACTGTATCCCACTAAAGAGAAATACATTTTCACATACTGCTGTGCACTGTGCATTGACCAAGCGATCACTGGAAACACAGAGAAAAACGGTTTGGGGGTAAAACAGCTCGCAGGTCGAGGAGGGGTGGGGTGGGGAAAGGTCTGTAGTTCAGCTATTTGTGTTCATGAAATCTGACAGATCGCATCAGTACAAATGTTTGCGGCTAAAGATCAGCAAATCAGGTGCTGCTCTACCATACAAACTGGCGACAGGCAACTGGCCAGGATGCTGGGTGGATTCTCTTGTCTTATTTCTGTTAGGGGATGGTGGTGTTGTTTTTTCCTATCAAAGGTATATCTCTATGGTAAGCGATACCCAACTTCTGCTATCAACCTTCAGCTGCCACTGGAGTGAAGTATCAGCTCTTGTCAGAACCAGACCCTGGTCTGCTCTGTCTCCATTGCCTTGTGACATGAGAACCACACGCTGGAAGACAAGTCAGCCTACCAAAAACAAGGCGCCCAGAACAAAGTGACCTGTAACGATCTGACAAGTCAGTCTGTCATACCAAAAACTCCCACAACAAAGGAATCTGTAATGTTCTGATAAGTCAGTCTACCATACATACAGTTCCCACAATAAAGAGATCTGAAATGATCTGACAAGTCAGTCTACTATACATAAAATTCCCACAAAAATATATCTCTAATGATCTGACAAGTTAGTCATCCACACATGAAGTTCCCACGACAAAGCCATCTATCTCTAAGGATCTGTCAGACTGACTGAAAACCACAGCACATTCAGTACCTAGCGTGCTGTACAAAGTGAATTCGTTCTTCACACAGTAAAAGACATGCTTGTAACAAACTTTATGACTTACGCTCGTCAACATGACTGGAGGGGGGGGGGGGGGAGGAGGAGGAGGAGGATCGTTTGCTCCCTGACCCAGTTTCTGTTTCAGTTTTTCAAGATGGCGTCTCTGCGCTCAGAATGAATTCTACTGGTGCCACCGATGACATGTGATGGATCAGATCCAAAATGATCATGTAAGCGAAGAAAGTAAACCTTTAAAGTACAATAAGGCCAATTCGATCTAAACGAAATAAAAAATCAGTGACATTCACCGACAAACAAATATACAAAAAGCATGCATCATTGGTCATGAGCAGATTTTGGCAAAAACACCACCTCTGTAGTTCCAGCTACATATCCTTCACAGGACTGATTCCTTGTGCAACCATGCAGATGTTTCCAAATTCAAATGATCCAATTATATATGCAGTGTCTTTATGCAAAACGTTGCATGTTGCATACAACATTAGTGAGTTCTGAAAAACATTTGATACAAAGTGTACAATAAATATGAACTATCCAAATTCATGTTAGTGAGTTTTGAAAATATTTGATGTAAAATGTATGATGAATACAAATTATCAAAATCTATTTCATTGTGTTCTGAAAACATTTGATAAAAGTATACAATGAATACAGACTATTTATCCAAATTCATGTTATTCTTTTCAAAAAACACTCGATAAAAATTGTGCAATAAATACAGACTGTTTATCCGAATTCATGTTGGTGAATTCTTAAAACATTTGAAATAAAATGTAAGATGAATGCAGATTATCAAAATTTGTTATTTTGTTCTCAAAACATTTGATGTAAAATGCAAGATGAATACAACTACCCACTTATGTTAGTGCATTCACATAACAATTAATGCAAAGTGTAAGATGAATACATATTATCCAAATTCACCACAATGGTCAGCCACCAAAAGCGGTATGGGTTTTCATCTATAGCTGAACTCCACAATCAAATGTGCACTAGTGTGCCTGACTCCAAAAATATGTAGCAATGCTACATTATAAGACAGATTATGCATAAAATATCATATCTTTCTTGGATGTATAAGAAGGTATAAAACAGAAACTACCATATTGAATGATTACAGAAAACTTGAAATCAGACTTTATTTTAGAGTTGTGCTGTACATGGTTAATACAACTGGCAAAACATTGAAGCACATCGATTTAATTGATACAATCTTCGCTGATATAAAATGTTCAGCTAGCTTGACAAACAATGTTCGCTGACATAAAATGTTCAGCTAGCTTGATAAATAATGTTTGCTGACATAAAATGTTCAGCCAGCTTAATAAATAACACCAACTACAAAACATTTCACAAAAGCACACATATTTACCTGCAACAGACTAAACACACACACACACACATACACACTTATATCACATTCTAACCATGGAGATTCAAAAGAATACACTTAGACAGACATTATAACATGACTGATCTGATTTAGCAACAGAATAAAACAACAAATATTTGTGATATAGTTTCAGCAAAGAAAATACATGTGATATTACATGAACAAAAATATGAATTGGATAATGTCAGCAGAGTAAAAAGTACCATATGTTGTTTAACCCTTTGACTCCTGCATCCTGTCCACCATGTCCTGCTTTGTCAACCGTGCTAGCAAAGCAACTACTTAACCCTTCGATTCCTTCCCACTATCCACCAGCTTCTTGCAGGAAGCTGGTGGATAGGGTGAGGGAATCAAAGAGTTAAGTTTTTGCTGTTGGTGGATAGGGTGTAGGAATCAAAGGATTATGTTCTATATCACAGATAATCGCAGAACAAAATGGTGGTGAAAAACGAATGCATGCATTTATAAACTAATTCACTTGCAAGTCAAAAGCACTTTACGTACTATAACAAACAAACATTGTGCATGTAATGTAATATAGCAACAAAACGAAAACAAATAAAAACATTTAGCGATGACATTTTGTTTCTACATCTTATTTCTCACTATAGAATGAGTGATGACTTTATGCTTTTGTATTTTTATATCTTGTTTGTCATATTAGAATGAGTGATAGCTTTACATTTCTGTATTTTTATATTTAATTTATTGTTATAGAATTAAGTGTAATTTATATTTTTGTACATCTATATCCTATCTATCATTATAGAATGAGTGATAATTGTTTTATTTTTATACTCTTATATCTTACTTATCACTGTAAAATGAGAGATTAAAAAAAAAATTAATTGTGATTGTAGAATGATTGATACTATATCTATATTTATCATTGCAGAACGAATGACAACTTTATATTTTTGCATTCTTTGTAATCTTATGCACATATATACATAAGTGTGTGTATGTGTGTGTGTGTGTGTGTGTGTGTGTGTGTGTGTGTGTGTGTGTGTGTGTGTGTGTGTGTGTGTGTGTGTGTGTGTGTGTGTGTGTACATATTATATATATATAGACACAAAAACAACTTCTAGGTGAACCTGTTTGGCACATGTATATTTAACATTTTCAGTGTGTGTGTGGGTTACTATGAGTGTGTGTGTGGTGTGTGTGTGTGTGTTGTGTGTGTGTGTGTGTGTGTGTGTGTGTGTGTGTGTGTGTGTGTGTGTGTGTGTGTGTGTGTGTGTGTGTGTGTGTGTGTGTGTGTGTGTGTGTATATGTGTTTCATCAAATAACCTTAAGTCATAAAGTGATAAAAAAAGATTTCAAGTTCAGAGTAACAGAAAATTCAACGAAGTTCACTCAGCACAAGACACTCCCACACACTCAGCACCTCACTGTGAATGATAACTAGAATATGCCCTCTCTCTTGATTACAGGCCACACAATGAAAGACAGCTGCATTGGGTCCCTCAAACCTCAAACCTGATTTTAATGTACAAATACTATTTACAAGCACAAAGCGACATCTTTGCCATTATACAATCTGTACCAACTCTAGATTCTGCACACACAGAACACACTGTTTGTCCTCGTAGATTGCAAACACATCAACACATATCAATGTTAGAAATATATGCGTACTTGAAGGGGACAAAATCCAAGCAAAAATGAAAAACAAAACTGTATGACAATAATGAAAAAAAAATTATGTCAAAGACCTTTCATGAAAATAAACATTTATCAAAATTTCTCATCTGATCTTTACTACACATGAAATTATCATCACTAACACAGTTTGAGTTATAAATCAACAACTCAGTTTTATGGCATTACAAGAGCTATCCACTGTAATGTTCACTGTTACGGAAACTTATTTGTTAATATTTTCTGTTTCTTGTCAGAACTGCATTATGTGCAATATGTTTGTTGTTAGTACCGATAACAGGAAGTTTGGGAATGTGCAGGAGTGAATGCAATATACACAAAGTATAATCAAACAGAAAGATGGAACTTTGCCAAAAAATGTGATGTATTTATTAGTGGAATTGTTTATTTCTTTTCCTTACAGTAAACGAGTTTGCATGTGTGTAGTCATGTTTGTTTGCATGTGAATACTGTATGTGTTCATACATGTGGCTGCTGTCAGTTTGCTTACTATATACAGTGCGTATTCTTCAAAAAAATTCAACAGACTATGCAGATTGTGCGTATTCTTCAAAACAATTTCACAAGACAAAATCTCGAAAACCATTACAAGATAATAATACACAAAAATTACAATGCACTCAGAGTGTACCAAATTCTGTTTCAGCCAGTCTTGCTGTTTGTTGTTTTTGCTTTCGGTTTGTTTTTTAAAACTGGATGGACTATCATGAAAAAATAATTATCATCACAGCGAGTTCATAAACATTGTCTTTGCTGTAGAACTTTTCAAAACAAAAACAATATAAAGATGGTTGCTGTGAAAAGAGTTATCACACATGATCAATAAAAAAGGTGAAAACAAAACAAAACATTACACAAAAAAGCAGCGGTATCAATTCTAGGAACCAAGTATAAAGAGGAACCCTGAGGCAAAGTGAAATGCATGAAACAAAAGCATCAATAGTTTCACAATCAATTAACATAGGCTCACGATCGCACACACTACGGCACCATAGTAGGTCAAGACTGAAACAGAATAGTCAAACTGAATGAAAAAAAGTAACTACACAAACAAAACTAACAAAATCACAGCATGCAAGCAATCCAGCACACACACACACACAAACAGACACACACACACACACACACACACACACACACACACCACACACACACACACACACACACACACACACACACACACACACACACATGCACACCTACCCACACACTGAGGGACACTGAACACTAAAACAGATCTGCTTACAAACCATGGTTAGTAAATATGACTCTAGATTTACAAAAATCTTTCAAAATGTAACTATTTAAAATCAATAAACCTAGAAGTGATCATTTCAAACAAGAATTACACACTGATAATCACATTCAAACTATAATGATGGCGCCAGACATCAAACCTGACAAGAACAAACCCAAGACAACATCAGATATTTGTAACTTGTCCAAAGAATCGATGACCTAAATGACCTCTTTGGGTGGTTTGGGGCGACAACTGCGTTGGTGCACAATGAGCCGATCAGGAAGGAAGGTCCGGCCACAGTTGCCACAGGGAATCAAGTTTGCCTGAGAGCTCTGCCATGCTGCTTCGTTCATGGCGCCTATGTCATATGTGCCCTTAGCTGTCACAGACAAACGTCATTACTTGTTATTGCACTATGTGTATATAAAACACACACACACACACCACACACACACACACACACACACACAACACACACACACACACACACACACACACACACACACACACACACACACACACACATCCATGCACATATACACATGTACATGCAAGGACAAGTGTACAAACTCACATAATTATACAAACACACATGCCTACACACACACACATATTCATGTGTATAAAACACCAATCCTAGAGTAAATGATACTAACAAACTTGTCATTATTACTGTCACAACTACACAAGACAATAATTATGATAATACAATAATAACGATACTAACAAATCTGTCTTTATTACTGTCACAACTACACAAGTAGGAACTAGAAAAAAGAATAAGAACATGCATTATACAGCAACAGATTTGAAAAACACTGTAACCATACAGAAAAGGAAATGAAGGAGTGTATAGCTTGATGCAAGCAAGGCTCTGAAAGTATATCATCAATTATATTTGCTATGAAACAATCCCTTTACATTTTTATGATACATATGACAATATCTAGGAAACTTAAAAGCTGCAATAATTCTATTATAACATCAATGGAATTGAAAAGATACAGTAAATAATGTGATATCAAGGACACTAAAAGCTTCAGAATCATAATATAATGGAAATATTACCCTGAAATAAGTAAGAGCTCTATGACAATGTCATGGAAACTAACACAAGCCACAACTGTGATTACAATATGGAAGAAACTGCACATCAACTTCCGAAATAAAGAACACAATAAAACTTAGCTGCAAAAGCAATGGTTTAAAACTTCACATATTGCTCACACAAAATCTATAGTAATAATGTCAATATTATAGTTTTTGTACATCATTACAACACTCTGTGATTTAAAATTCTATAAATACACACACAAAGATTAAAAAAATGGAGAAAAACAACAGCAACAACAACAACAACAACAAAAAAAGGAACCAGCTAGACAATACACGTGATGTAAATAGATATGCAATACTTTTAGACTGGTAAATACACATCTATAATGTATCTACATACTAATATGCATAAATGCATTGACACATATAACAGATAGGCTTTGATGTATGACAAGTATAAACCAAAATGCAGACAGAAGGGGAAAACTGCTGAAGACAGACAGACTGCTACAGCAATAAAACAGAGGCAAAAAGCGGAGACAGACATACAGACAGACCACAATGATGCATGCATAATCATAATATACATACACAAAATAATTCAACTGACAGGAAACTTCAGACTTCAATCTATATGCCCAAATGACAAGAAAATAGAACTAAAAGGAATAGCAAAAACTGAAAAATACATTCAAAAAAGCTTATAAATACATTACAATTTCATCTAAGTAAATAAAAGAATGAATAAATAAATAGATCAAGTGATAATTTATGTACATATGACAAAGTTGGTACATGCTCAGTTCTCAAAATCATGTTTTTGATGATTTACTCACCCTTTTTACTTAACAAAAGGAACACACATATAAGAACATCTAAAGTGTTCCCATAATCTAAGTTTGGGGGGTAAGTAGAGGGATGAAGTGGGAATGAGGTGGCAGAGACTTCACATCCCTTACGTCAGCTGGTAGAGGACAGCTATCATTCCTCTCCATTACCTACTGACAGCTGTGTGGTCTAAAGACAACATACACCTGGTGATATCAGCTGGTAGAGGGCAGGTGTCATTCCTCTCCATTACCTACTGACAGCTGTGTGGTCTAAAGACAACATACACCTGGTGATGTCAGCTGGTAGAGGGCAGGTGTCATTCCTCTCCATTACCTACTGACAGCTGTCAGCCGGTAGAGGACAGCTATCATTCCTCTCCATTACCTACTGACAGCTGTGTGGTCTAAAGACAACATACACCTGGTGATGTCAGTTGGTAGAGGACAGCTATCATTCCTCTCCATTACCTACTGACAGCTGTGTGGTCTAAAGACAACATACACCTGGTGATGTCAGCTGGTAGAGGGCAGGTGTCATTCCTCTCCATTACCTACTGACAGCTGTGTGGTCTAAAGACAACATACACCTGGTGATGTCAGCTGGTAGAGGGCAGGTGTCATTCCTCTCCATTACCTACTGACAGCTGTGTGGTATAAAGACAACACATCAGGTGATGTCAGCTGGTAGAGGGCAGGTGTCATTCCTCTCCATTACCTACTGACAGCTGTGTGGTATAAAGACAACACATCAGGTGATGTCAGCTGGTAGAGAGCAGGTGTCATTCCTCTCCATTACCTACTGACAGCTGTGTGGTATAAAGACAACACATCAGGTGATGTCAGCTGGTAGAGGGCAGGTGTCATTCCTCTCCATTACCTACTGACACTGGGTGGTCTGAAGACAACACACACCTGGTGATGTCAGTTGGTGCAGGGCAGTTGTCATTCCTCTCCATTAGCTATTGACAGCTGTGTGGTCTAAAGAAAACACACACCTGGCAATGTCAGGTGATAGAAGGCAGGTGTCATTCCTCTGGGTGGTCTGATAACAACACACACCTGGTAATAAAAGCCAAAAGAGGGTAGGTGTCATTCCTCTCCATTACCTACTGACAGCTGTGTGGTCCAGGGACAACACACACCTGGTGTTGTCAGCTTGTAGAAGGCAGGTGTCAATCGTCTCCATTACCTACTGACAGCTATGTAGTCTGAAGACAATACCTGGTACACAGCTGTTCCAATCCGACTCTTTAGTTGCAGAAGCCCCAAGCTGTGACCTGACCTTATTTCAACCGGAGAGGGCCGACCATGCACATCACGCCTGCTGATAGTGGTTGTGCAGTGGAAGGAAGAAAAATGAGTTAGTTGCTATATAGTCTTAGATTTTACAGCGCCTTTTAACAGTCTGTCTGATATGTAAATGACCGTGTTGCCGATACAAGTAGCATTAAAATGATACCAAACATGACCAGATTAATCTAATAGACTACGCTACTGCATCCTGCACAAAACTGGCTTATTTCAGGAAGTAGAGCGATTTTGTCATGATCTCAGGGTTTTTTTCCCCGTAATTTTCAACCCTTCTAGCTAAGCTTCTGAGGTATTCACACACTATTAGAACTATGTCACACAAAATTTAACACTTCGGAAAGCGTTTTCACTTAAGCACAAAAATTCCACCTCGGCAGGGAAGGAGAGAGACGCATATAATTACCCACTGTAGAGCGACAACTTAACCGACACGATGTTTCACCTTGTACAGACCGTTTCCATTCTCTTTTCTTGTGTTCGAGAGAGAGATGCTACAATCTTCAAGACATTGTCATACGTATTGATGATCACTTATCACATCCCAGCAGATGGTTTCCGGCTTAATTCGAGCGAGGAGAGTGCCGCAAGTTAAGTATCCCACCTTCACGAAGTTAGCCACTTGACTTGTCTAACTTGGCAAGAGCACACTAAGCACTCGAAGTGTTTTTTTAATTTTTTTATTTGTTTACTTATCTATGTTTTCCCAATGTGATTTTTTTTTACTGCTTGGGTCGCTTAATACATGTACATCAGAGTGGGGCACTCGGACACAATCGTTTCTGTTCACCTTCAGTGCCTTTCTGATAAGGTTACATCAATATTGACGAACAGAAACAACAGGTTTATCACTCAAAATAGTAGATCTTATATTTAATTCAAGCATATGTTTTACTGCAGCCAAATATAATTAACATTATGTATTATGTTCCATTGTGTTTGTCGGTGAATGCAGAATATTATGTTGGCAATTTGGTCCCAAATGTGAGAATACTATGACAAAACAGATGTAAGAAAGGTAAATTCACACATTTTAGAAAGCAAGGTTTCATACATATACGACAACGTCCAAGCTGTGCCTGTATGTCTGTACTAACAAAGAGATGTCATTCAAATGTATTCGATGTCACAGAATGTGTTGCTATCATTCTCGCAAGTCACTACACTCGATTGATCCTGGTAAGCATTACAGTATTTAAAATTTTGCTAAATAAAGTGGGATAAGAACGACATATTTGTTGTCACTATAAAATATTTGCAAATGTATTCTTGTTCTGGTTAAAGGAAACGATAGACACGAGTCTGTACACTATATTACACATGCCTTTTCACTGAGTCTGTGTTAGAGGATCATAAAATTGACATGAGTGTGGCATTTTGTTCCATAGTGCATCTCCCTCTCTCTCTCTCTCTCTCTCTCTGTCTGTCTGTCTGTCTGTCTGTCTGTCTGTCTCTCTCTCTCTCTCTCTCTTTCTCTCGTCACAAGTGTGTATACTTTCCTGCAGGCCAATTATACAGGTTACAGGTTACGGAACTGTCGGAAAGTGTATCACCATCGGAAATATCAGATGCTGGAAACAATGCCATTACAAGTTCATAGCATAACACATCTATTGTTTGGCAAAGGAACAAACACAAAATAACAGAAAAGCCTGTTTCCTATTGATAAGTTTCAATTACCAACACACTGAATAAGTGTCCTTTGCGTTTAGCTTTTGTGATTTTCGGCTTTCTCAGTGTGAAGGGGAGGGGGGAGAGAGAGAGAGAGGGAGAGAGAGAAAGAGAGAGAGAGAGAGAGGGAGAGAGAGAACACCGTCATTTCAACAGTCATAGCCAAATAATAGCTTACTTAATTCCACTTCACTCCATATAATAGCTTACTTAATTCCACTTCACTCCATTATGCCATGTGCCCCACTCTGAACATCGTCTATTTCACGTTAATCTCACTGAACAATGCTGACGGTATATTCAAATCAAGGGCAAATAAATCACAAACGATTAAGGATGAATTTTTCAATTTTCGTCTAGACAGAGTCAAGAGACAGAACTTTTACTTGAAAGGGTCGACAAACCTCGACTTGTTTGTAAGTCGCTGTCAAAAAGAGCGAAAAATCGCCACTTTTTAACAGATGTAAAGAAGGGAAAGACCCGCGTCAGTTGCTTGCTGACACTGGAATGTCTATCACAGCGTGTGATCAGGGGGGTCAAGAGCCAGGCTAGGAGCCACACCTCTTGAGCAACTAAAGATGCTGTTTCTGGTCACATTTTGTCAGGTGGTAGAGGGCAGGTACTAGGTGTCATTCCTCGCTGTTACCTACACACAGCTATGTAGTCTAAAGACAACACCTGGTAATGCCAGGTGGTAGAGGGCAGGTACTAGGTGTCATTCCTCTCTGTTACCTACACACAGCTATGGGGGTCTAAAGACAACACCTGGTAATGCCAGGTGGTAGAGGTCAGGTACTAGGTGTCATTCCTCTCTGTTACCTACACACAGCTATGTAGTCTAAAGACAACACCTGGTAATGCCAGGTGGTAGAGGGCAGGTATAGGTGTCATTCCTCTCTATTACCTCCACACAGCTGTGTGGTCTAAAGGCAACAAACACCTGGTAATATCAGCTGGTAGAGGACAGGTGTCATTCCTCTCCATTACCTACTAACAGCTCTGGGTGGTATGGAACAGCTATTCTTGATTAGCCAGTTTCGAACTCATACAATCTGAATGGATGGTTGGAACTGTACATCAATAACTTACACCTTTCATACTTGCTTCTGGCTGATTTTTTTAACATAAGTACTTAAAGTTAATTAGAGCAATATTTACTCTTGTTATCTTCTAACAGATAAAAGAATTTCACAGACATGTTGTACTGATGCAGGTGCAGCTTATTTTTTGAACTGTTGGCACAAAAAGCAAGTGCACACACACATACACACACACACACACACACACACCACACACACACACACACACACACAATCGCACACACACACACAATGCGCACACACACACACACACACACATGCACACACACACATACATCATCAACATCATCACACACGCACACACATACACACACATGCGCACACACACACATGCACACACACACACACACATTCACAAGCACAACACATACACACACATACTCACATGCATGCACACACACACATATGCACACACACACACACACACACACACACACACATGCGCGTGCACACACACCACGTACACACACACACGCACATACACACACATACATACATACACACACACATACTATGCACACACACACACACACACACTGAGAGAAAAAATATAAGCGAAATGAACACAGCACTGCTTTCAAACAATGATGAAGAAAACTCGAAGGCCAATCACACCTGCAGAAGCATGCTATGTTATCATATAGGCCTACTGACTTTCTATATATTAACTTAGTTTATCATGACCTTCTTTGTATTAACTGTTGCATTTCAGTGAACTCTGTTTCACTACTGGGTGTTTAACATGCCAATCTTTATTAAGCGAATGAACTTACTGACTATTTCAGTTCAGCCGATAAACATCAAGCAAATGAATTCATTGACTGCCTATTTCAATTCAGCCAATCTACATCAAGCAAATTAACTTATGACTAAGTCAAGTCAGCCCATTCTACACCAAGCGAATAAACTCACTGTTTATTTCAATTCAGCCAATTTACATAAAGCCAATGAACCTGTGACTACTTCAATTCATCCAATATATATCAAGCAACTGAACTTACCATTTTCATCTGCCAATTTACATTAAGCTGATGAATTTGTGGACTACTTCAATTCAGCTAATCTACATCAAGCAACTACAGTTACTATTTCATTTCAGCCAATCAACATCAAGTGAACAAACTAATTGACTGTTTCTGTCAAACCATAGCACAGATATTTCGAAAGCTGTTCTACATAAACTAAATGATACATTAAAGAAGTATGTACTATGAACAATTATTTGTTTGCTGGCATAGCTAGATCTCATCAGGGCTGATTTCACAAGTTGATCATGTTTGTCAACTTAGACACACTTTAAACCATGCAATCTGATCAGCAAAGAATTCATAAATTTCAATATGAAATGTACTGTGAAAGTCAAACTAGCCTTGATTAAATTCTCGAAATACAAGTTTTAAATATTTTTTTATCTTATTATTTTTGTAAAACAAAGCCGTCATGATATTCCTCCTCCTCCCAAAAAAAAACAATGTACACAAACTATCCAAACTACACACATATTACAAAGATTAGTCATTACAAGCCATTCTATATTAACCAACCAAAATAACATACATGAAAGGTTAGTTATCGAATAAAACTACAACTAATATTGTCATCAAGTAATTAACAAGTCATTTAAATTAAAACCCTGAATCTAATCATGTTACTATTTAAGACAAAATCAGTCAGCCTTTTTTCATCAGCCAATCAACAACTAGCATGCATATTGATAATGTTATTCAGTTTTCATTCAACGCAAGCAGTCAATTCAGGCAAAAAGTATGCTCTATCTCAGTACACATTTTATTTGAATTATACAAAGCACAGTGTGCCTTGGTATACGTTTTCTTTGAACAATCCAAAGTACAACATATATCAGTACCTGTTCTATTTGAACTCCAAAATACAATGCACATTTGTACATGTTCTATCTGAAATACCAAAGTACAGTGTACCTTTATATTTCAACTATCCAAAGTAAATTGTATATCAGCACATGTTCTATTTTAACTATCCAAAGTACAATGCACATATGCACATGGTCTTTTTGAACTATTCAAAGTACACTGTACATATGTACATGTTTATCTGAACTACCTGAAGTGACTGCACATTTGCACATGGTCTGTTTCAACTACCCAGAGTACACTATACATTATACATATGAACTAGCAATAGTACAATGTACATTGTTACATGTTCTATTTGAACTACATAAAGTTTAACACAATAAGTACATATTCAATCTGAACAGGTCAAAGTACAATGGACATCAGTACATGTTCTATATAAACTAGCAATACTATAATGTACCTGAGTACATGTTCTGTTTGAACTAGCCAAAGCAAAGGAGTTTACATAGACTACAGTGAGAAGAGCACATATGAACTAGCAATAATATAATGTACATCAGTACACGTTCTATCAGAACTAGCAATAGTATAATGTACCTGAGTACATGATCTGTTTGAACTAGCCAAAGCAAAGAAGTTTACACAGACTACAAAAAGAATACACCTGAACTAGCAATAATATAATGTACATCAGTACATGTTCTATCTGAACTAGCAATACTATAAAGTACCTTAGCACATGTTGTGTTTGAACTAGCCAAAGTAAAGTGAGAAGAGTACATCAGGCATTATATGCACAGCTCACACCACTCCACCCTTAACTGCAAGCAGCCAGGCAGCATCACACAAGTAAGGCAAGCCATCATCAAACTCATACAGGTAAGCCAAACCATCACCAAGACAAACTCTCAAACTGGCCATATGGGAACTATGGAAACTTCATGCACATCTCCGCCTCTCACCTCCTATAGTTCGCACTTCTGGTTTTTTGGGTTCTGGACGGCGCATGTTTTTCGGCAGCTGATCGTTTTCATTGTGCCATTTCTTCAGGCACTGAGGTTCATGAATGGAGATGGACTTTGTGCCAAACTCGCGGCCACAGATGTAGCAGACAACGCTTGGTGGTCGACGTATCACAGGAGGGCTTTTAGTACTTACAGAACCGCCGTTGGAGCTGGCTTTGGATGGCATCTTGATGACAAATATGTTTTACGATTGGCTGATATCTTTGTGAAAATACACGCTTCTGCAGTTAGCTAATAAGACTGTGACAACTGTTTCTACAGTTGTTAAACATAACTGTAACAAATATATCTGTTTACAATTAACTGACATATTGAGACAAACACTTTTTTGTGACAAATACTTTTAACATTGTCCCAAATACTATGACAAATATGTTTCTATGATTAGCTCACACTATTATTCTTTTTTGAGTGAAAAATTCTTTAATGTTGTCCAGCATGACTGTGACAAATCTATTTATACAATAAGTTGATATACTGTGACAAATAGATTTGGTTGTGATTAATACTTTACCATTAATCATCTTGGCTTTCTACAGATAGCTGATATACGTGGCATAAACATTTTTTTGTGACAAATGCTTTTTAATGTTGCTGACAAAAACATTTTTGTGACAAATGCTCTTAATGTTGCTGACAAAAACATTTTTGTGATAAATGCTTTTTAATGTTGCTGACAAAAACATTTTTGTGACAAATGCTTTTATTTAATATTGCTGACAAAAACATTTTTGTGACAAATGCTTTTTAATGTTGCTGACAAAAACATTTTTGTGACAAATGCTTTTAATGTTGCTGACAAAAACATTTTTGCGACAAATGCTTTTAATCTTGCTGACAGAAACATTTTTGTGACAAATGCTTTTAGTGTCACCCAACATTTTGCTGCTACATTGTGATAAATATTTTAACTGATGCCAAACAGCTGTGACAAATGTGTATTTCTGCAAAGCTAACTGATGCAATTATTGTGTGTAACAAATCCAATGTGTCAACAACTGGTTGACAAGTGACATATAGTAATACATTTAACGTGTCAATAAGAGGCCAACCTTAGGGTGACAAATATATTGCTCTACAACAGCAGCACGGTTCTTACCTGTGGTGCTCTATGAACTAAGGCATCTGCTGTTAGAAATTGTAGACTTTGTCCTCATTCAGAAATTGAACTTGCTGTTAGAAATTGTAGGTTGTGTTCTCATACAGCAACTAAACTTGCTGTCAGAAATTGCAAGTTCTGTTCTCGTGCAACAACTGAACTTGTAGTCCGAAACTGTCAGTTTTATTCTCATACATAATCTGAATTTGCTGTCAGAAATTTGTAGGGTTTTTTTTGTTTTGTTTTTTCTCATAAAGCAACTGAACATGCTATCGGAAACTTTCGATACTGTTCTCATATAGCAGCTGAACCACCACAAAACAAGATCTTGAGAAAGTTTAAATTGTAAACACCAACAGCGACTGGTTCTCTTCTATGTGTTCTTTGTGCTTTGTGTAGTAATACAATAATTACTTTTTCCACTGATTGACTTTTGGGAAAAAAACAACAAAAAACGGGCTGGCAGGTGACTTAAATTCAGAAACGTCCAATGAGGTAAAACTAAGTTTCTTACAATGGTAGCATGACCCAGCTCAGAATGGAAACATTCAATAATGCAGAACAAAGGTTCTTGCAATGATAGCATGATCTAACTCAGTACAGGAACATCCAGTAAGGTAGAAATAAGTTTCTTTCAATGATAACATGACTCAACTTAGAATGGAAACATCTGTGAAGATAGGATAAGTTTCTTACAATGGTAACAGACCCAACTCAGTATGAAACATTTAATGAAATAAAATAAGTTTCTTACAACAGTAACATGACCCAACCAACATAACACCACAGATTAGAAATATGCTGCAGTCTCACAATATCACAATGTGACAAATCTATGTTTCTACTATTAGCAAACAGCAACACACATCTGTAAATTGTCTATTTTATTTATCATTTTTTTTAATACCTGAATGACAAACACAATTTCAGAGCCCTTTCAAGTACGAATACAAAATGTGGTAGTTCTGATTTTGATTTTTTTTAATCATAACTATTTGCGGTCGCTCTGAATTTGATTTTTTTTATCAGTCATCAGTCATAACTATTTGTTTCTCAAGGCGTTAAAGACTGCATTAGCCAGCAATGAGACTGACCGAGACTGATTCTGACCCTGTCTTGCTTGAAGTTCACTTAAATAATACCAATAATAGTTTGGCATGTGTTGCTTGTAATCTGTCTTGGTCTGGACTCTTTTTTGCCATAATTTCTTGTTTATGACCTTTTCTATGACATTAGTTAATCTAAGCACATGTAACACGCATCTGGTTTATGTGTTTGTTCATTACTGTAATTGTTTTGGAGTGGTGCAGTTTGTGTTAGGACCTAGGTTGTTTCGCTGTATATGAAGCAAGGCAAACACAATATTTTCCATCTAAATATTTACAGTATGTATTAATGAAAATACAGTTTACTGAATTTTCAATTAGTATTACAATTTCATCACAAGAAAAGCCAAACATAGGTGAAAACACAGAAAAACCAAATACACTGATGGAATTCTGGGAATATTCATCTGTCCAACTCAAAGCAAAAAGCAAAACCAGAATGTGACAGTGAGTGGTTGAAACTGACGTGTAGTGACAAAAACACTGATATAGTAGACCAGCAAGCACTTATTTATGATCAGTAGTGGTTGACATATGGCGTGTAGTAACAAAAACACTGGTATAGCAGAACATCAAGCTGTTATCTATAATCAGTCTTCACGTCCACTTTACTACAACATTTCAACTAGTGAAGTGAAACCTTAACCCTTCCCTTCCACATCCTATCTGAACTATTCCTAGAAGAAGGTAAAGGAGTAAAAAGGTGAACAAGTCTGATGTAATTCCTGAAGCCAATGTTGAAATTAGTATTTTAGCACTCACCGGGCTAGACCCTGCCCCGCTGGTCCCTGGCTTTGGTTTACATGCCCTCTGGTGGACAGACAGACGGTCAGGTTGGAATGTTTCGTCCGCAGTTTGGACAGGGGACAAGTGCAGCCTGGGAAGACTCCCATGCAGCCTCGTTCATCTGTTCTCTGTACAGAGTAATGACACCGTATGACTAACCACACATCAAAGCAACAACATGCACCAAATTTTCTACATCTGAAGAGCAAGGAAAACAACAACAAATCAAAACACCAACTTTGATGGGAAAACACCAGAATTCAGACAAGGAAAATCCTATTTCCTGAAGAAAAAGAAGCACTGGAAATCATGGACAGACAATCATCATTCAATGGAGATGTGAACTTCTTACCATTATTAATCAGGTTTTCACATCACTTGATCATTACGTATTCAGCAAAGAGAGGGCCAGTCACACAGCTGAGTACTCGGTCTGGTGAAGACCTTGGGACAGCTTGAAACAGATAACTCAGCAACTGACTGTATATTACAAAGATTATTTCATTTTATAACGTATATTGGAGTTTGGTATCAAACTGCATTCCCTGCATTTTGTCATTATTGGTATTATTATTACTGAGTAACCTAGTCTTTCCCTTTCAAAAAAAGTCTATAAAGCTTTGGATATACTGAGAACAAACCAAATCGCAACAACTCTCCACTGACCTAGTGACTGTACCACTGGGACCCAGTCCTTGTGGTTTCTTGGGTAGGGGTCTCCGTTGTTCCTTTGGCAACTGGTCATTTTGTATCTTCCACTTCTCCAGGCACTGCGGCTCATGGATGGGCAATGACTTAGTCCCAAACTCACGTCCGCAAATGTAGCAAACAACTGTGCGAGGGCCTTTCTGAGTATGTGTCTTGCTGCCAAGGCTGGTGCTGCTTCCACTTCCACCACCAGTGTTGCTAACCCCACCTCCTCCACCACCATGGAAAGAACTGCCATTAACAGTTGCACCCCCATGTACTTGCGGCCCCCCTCCTTCCCTGGTGGTACCAGATTTAGGCTTGCAGGCCCGTAGATGAACAGGCAGTCTGTCAGGGTTGAAGGTACGGCCACAGTTGGGACAAGGCACCAGGTTGGCCTGAGCACTCTGCCACGCTGCTTCATTCATGGCATCAGCATTGTACTTCCCTCCAGCGCTTAACATCTCTGGCTTCTTAGGCAGTGGTCGTCGCTGCTCTCGTGGCAGTTTATCATTCTCCACCTTCCACTTCTCAAGGCACTGTGGCTCGTGGATGTCAATGGACTTGCTCCCAAACTGCCGTCCGCAAATGTAGCAGAGCACGAACCTGGGACCTTTAGGAGCTGCCTGAGGGGGAGGACCCTTTTGTTCTGGAGCTGTGTATGTGCCATCCCTGGCCAGATTTATCCCTGACCCAGAGCGTCCACCACCATTGCTGTTGTTGGTGTTGACACCAGATCTTGGAGATGGTCTTGGAGTAAACCTTGGAGTTGATCTTGGTGTGGTCATGGTTCTGCTGGCAGTCTCTGCCGGCTGATTGGAGTTTCTGGCCAGGTCAAGGCTGGTTCTCTTGTTGAGGATCTGTGATTCTGGCAAGACTGCAGTCATTGCACGGTTGGCCAAACTGGGATCATTTTCCTTGGCTCCGTTCTCTGGTTTCTTTAAAGGAGTCAGCACTTTGCCTGGCTTACAGCTCTTCTGATGCACTGGGAGTCTATCTGGCTGGAACGTTCTTCCGCAGTTCTTGCATTCAACCAGATTGGCCTGAGCAGATTGCCATGCCAACTCGTTGAAACGCTGGGTGTCGTTGGTCCCTCCTGTCAAAGATGGCAGAATGGCCGGTTTCACTGGGGGTGGGCGGCGCTGCCTTTTGGGCAAATGATCATTCTCTGCATGCCATTTCTTCAGGCACTGAGGCTCATGGATGGAGACGGACTTGGATCCAAACTCACGTCCACAGATGTAACAGACAACCGTTGCTGGGCGTCGTGTGGCCATGGGTCAGCAGGGGGCAGTCCTGCTTTTCTGCAATGACAAAGAAGTCATAGAAAGTATGACGGTGTAGACTGGACCATGATGACACAACACACATCTGCACAATCTCACTTGACTGTCTGCTTGTGAGCTTCCAAGGCTTTTAATTTTCAAGCATCACACACCTAAAAACTGTGTAAATCTTCTTAAACATGAAAACATCAGAACATATATATACAAAGATACTGACACAGACACAGACACAGACACACAAAACAGACACACACAAATGCACACAGACACATACATGGATACACAGATGCACACACACATATGAAAATTCTTTTCAGTTTCCAAGGCTTACTTTAAGATTTTGATTTTATTCATCTGGTTTTATTTGTTTCTAAAACTATAAGTTAGAGAATACCAGCAGTGACAACACCACTAATTTACTTCCCCATCTTCAGCGTGCTTCAGTGGCAATGATACCGCACTGCTAATTCTGGATCCTAAATACATCAATCCCATGTTCCTTCACATAAAATCGCAGTGTCAGTAAGGTCAAGCAGCTATGGGGTCACCCATCCACCACAGGAGACCCTGCATTGCAGCTGGATTACTTCAGCGAAATTCTGGTCCAGCTTATTTAGGTATTGTCTACTTAAGCTCCCTACTAATAACAGTAATAGCTTGGTCATGAAGCCAGAGTGAACATCTCTCTAATAAGGAGACTGCCAATGCGAAAAAATTCATCCAATAAACAATAAAAATGTCCTAATATGTTAAAAAGTAATTGTTGCAGTACTCTGAAACTTAAAATACACAGGCCAAATTATTCTGTGATATAATTACAAAATTTTGTGCAAATAGTGTGGTGTCATTTGTTAGGACATCATATTGGGTACATTCACTCCATGCATCATGGCCACGTTTAGTGCTGAAAAACAGCATGCTTACATTAAAACTGAATTTCATAAGGATGTTCTAACACAGATGTGCTGATAATGCTCCAAAATGTAGTGAGACACATGCTCTTTTGCTGGCTGCTGTTTACAGATGAATGTCATTCTTCAAAGACAGAAAAAATGAAATCACAGGTAAGCATAGTCCAGGGAGGCAAGCTGAAACTACAAACAAAAGAAGCATTAAAAAATATTACAGAAATTTTGAATAAAGACCGACAAAATAACATGTGAAGAGATTGCTCAAGACATTGGTATTAGGTGTGGGTCAGTTCATGTGATTATGACAAATAACTTTGGGATGAGAAATGATGCAGCAAGGAAGCTCCAGCATTTCATTATTGAAGATCAAAAACTGATGTGCACCAGTATAGCAGAGACTATTAGACAGATCTGTACAAAAATGAAAGTGACAGCTTTTTAAATGTTTATAAATTATATACTTGCTGTTGATAAAACTTGAGTTAAAAGCTATGAACCAGAATTAAAAAAGGCCCATCAACTTCAGAAGAAGGCATGATGACGATATGTGCATACGATAACAATGGTGAATCTATGGTGTATCACATTTCAATGAGGTAAACTGTTTAATTTAACACTTGTTAAATGATTTGCCATTGATATTACATGACAATGCATCTTGCCACAAAGCACAGAGGGTAATGACACTTATGACTAGATACCACTGGGACACTCTGCCACACCCTGTTTATTCTCCAGATCTATGAATTCCCTAGACTGATCTATTCCCCAAGTGAAAGAAACCATCCATGATGTATGTTTCTATGACTTTTCAAAATATACAAAGAGGGGTAGGCAGGGATGTGTTCTGTCACCAAATTTGTTTTTACTTTGTGATGGTGTGGTGGTCAGGGTGAAAGTGAAGACAGGAGGCAGAAGAGCAGAAGAGCGCAGTTGGTAAGGCAGCCTGACAAAGAAGACCCAGGGAAGGCAGAGCTGGTGTTTCTCTGTTTATTCTGACCCAACCGTTCACAACCAGACCAGAGGAGAAAGGCATCCATGGCACTTTTTTTTTTTGATTTGGTTCAGTTTTTACGTCGACACCCACCTCAGGTGATATGGCCGACGGGGATAACCATCCCAGGGAAGTGGGGGGAAGGGGACTTATCTAATCCTATACTGACGCCACCAGAACAACAGTGATGTTAAGATGGGACAGTGAGAAAGCCAGTTTTAATATAGCGCACCCTGGGATTCGAAACCACAACCATTAGCATGTGAATCCGACGCTCAAACCAACTGAGCTACTGGGGCCTGCAGGCGAAACGACTCTCTGGAGCCCCTTAGGAGTCAGATTTGTGTTTCTTCCTGCAAGCTCAGCGGTGCTTATCTTGCGGTCCATATAACAAATATCATCATATTATATATCAGACAATTCTACACAGTACACAGATTGTTGTGGTCTACATCATTTTGCACAACATTCACACAGATCGAAACTATAGGCCTACTATAAGTGATTTAAGTCAATGTTTAGGCCTACACTTTGCTGAAAGGGATTTTAGCCGTGAAGCTGGTGTCTGGTGAAGCTCTGTTGGTAACGTTGTCTTGCTCTGCATTCTCTTTTCCTGTGGCCCTGGCGTTGACACCACCAACAGATGATTTTGTGCTACCTCTTGGTCAGCCGACGGTTTCTTACATAGGGGCTCTGGATCACCCCTGTGTATCGTGTGGATGGCGGACACAGTGGCATATTGTTGCACTTTAAGTTGCTGCTTTAGGGCAGCTATCTCCAAAGTGAGGACGTTGATGCATTCTTCAAAGCGATGGAGGGTGCTAGCGTCTGTGGCGGTAGTCTGTTCAGCTATGGCGTCCAGGCTGCTGTCCTCCCTCATCCACCGTTGTGCCTCTATGGTGGCGTCCATGAAAGTGGAGTCAGCTTTTTCTCTGACGTAGCGTTTCAGGTCTCTTCTAAGAGAGGCAGAATGCAGCCCATTAACAAAGGTGTCTCGTAGTGCAGCGTCTGGCAGTGCGTTGGTAATGGCCGTGTTCATCTTCGAGAACAGGAGTCGGATGGCTGCAGCATACTCTCCCACTGTTTCGGTGAGGCCCTGTTGCCGTTTGAAGAAGGCCCCGACAAGCGTGATGGAGTCCCTCTGTTCTCCCCAGTGCTGTTCAAGGACAATGAAGATCTTCCTTGGTGTGTTGACTTCTTCAGCCTCTAGGGACAGGACTTGTTGGTGTGCCCGGCCTTCTAGGGCGCTCAGAAGCCAGCTAGCTGCAACGTGGTCGGCCATGGGTTGTAGCGTGAGTAGAAGTTTTGCTTCACGAATGAAGCGTTCAGCATCCTCTTCCCCAGAGAATTTGGGGAGTTTGTGGGGTCGGAGGGTGTGCAGGGTCTGGTCACCGTTGGGTCTCTCCTCATCAGACATCTTGCTCTATTTCTTATTGTGGTTCCTAGTGCTCCTGTGGATCTTCCTGACAAGCTGGTCTGGATCTTCCTGACAGCTGGTCTCTTCTCTTTGGATAGTCGCAGTCCCATCCTGCTCGCAGCGCCAATTAGTGATGGTGTGGTGGTAAGGGTGAAGGTGAAGGCAGGAGGCAGAAGAGCGCAGATGGTAAGGCAGCCTGACAAAGAAGACCCAGGGAAGGCAGAGCTGGTGTTTCTCTGTTTATTCTGACCCAACCGTTCACGACCAGAACAGAGGAGAAAGGCATCCATGGCACTTCTTCTTCTTCATTGGTATTAACGTCCCAGCGTGGTAACGATTAGTGACTGTGCATCCATGGCACTCGCACTCATCCGCTCATATACTCTGCATGTGAACCGCATTGACCGCACCGTGAGCCCGCAGGCGAAACGACTCTCTGGAAACCCTTAGGGGCCAGATTTGTGTTTCTTCCTGCAAGCTCAGCGGTGCTTATCTTGCGGTCCATATAACAAATATCACATTAAATATCAGACAATTTTACACATCACACAGATTGTTGTGGTCTACATCATTTTGTACAACATTCACATATCTAGATCAAAACTATAAGTGATTTAAGTCAATGTTTAGGCCTACACTTTGCTGAAAGGGATTTTAGCCGTATTTTTACGTACTTAATCAATCAATATTTGTCCATGAAAAATATCAAACAAGTGAGTAAATACACGATAACCGATAAGTTTATGTGGACATACTTTGAATAGGTAAATCAACCTCTCAGTGGAGAAATTGATCGGTGAACAGGCAATAGAAAACACAAGTGATCCTAATTTGGACACGCATAGTTCGACCACAATACGGAATGCCAAGATCTCTTCAAATACTTTACTGCTTAGCAATATTTTATTGCAGTATCAGTTCTGTTCATAAAAGGAGCAAAAATGTAAATGAATTATGTATTCTAAGTCAGATTTTAAATATTAAGAATTCGATTCTACATCCTGGCAAGATGGCGGTCATTTTGGTGGTTTACCGCAGTTTGACTTGGCCTGAACTTTCTTTAATGCAAGCTTAATGTCTAATGATTAAAGGTGTGATGTGGTCCAAATGAAAGATTAGAATACCAAAATTCTAATCGTGATCTTAAAATTTCCACAATTTATTTCATTATTTTACAAATTTCCGATTATCATCAAGGCTCACTGGTCGGAAATTATTGATTTCAGGAAAACGAGGGGAATTTCGCCTCGAGAACAATTCCTACAAGAAATATATACTTTTCTGCTAAATTAGATTGCACAAGTTACTCATTTCTTGGCTTTTAAGGGTTTAAATAATAGAATTTCCTAATATTTTTGAGAATCGCTGAACCAGGGGAGCTAACAGTACTCAAAATCGTTTGAGAAGAAAAGACGTCTGGGTATGCACGGCTACAACTTTACAATGAAACCATCCTGAGAAACCTAGAAGAATGCCCGGGGCTAAAAGTTGGAGGAAAATGATTTACAATCTTTGTTATGCAGATGACACCATTCCAATTGCAGAAAATGAAAATGACCTGCAAAATCTTATGAATACAATTGCAATAGAAAGTAGAAATAAAAGTCCAGAGCTAAACATAAGTTGTAATCAGTAAAAAACAAGATACCCCTTCATGTAAAATAACAACAAATGGCACAACATTGAGACATGCTGATAAGTTCAAATATCTGGGAACAGTCATCTCATCAGATGGCAGATACATACTAGAAATGTCAGCAGAACTGGCCAAGCTAAAACAGCATTCAAGAAAATGTAAAGCAGTCTTACCAACAAACTCCTATCAATTGACATCAGAACGAGTTTTTCAGTGTTATACAGAACCAATACTGTTATATGGATGCAAAATCTTAAGAGTCAACAAGCAAAGTCAGAAAAAGATTGAGACAGCTGAAATGTGGTTTTTAAGACAAGAGTTAATTCTTTCACGATGGCCAGTGCACAGCAAAGCAAGTTCCCAGCTGCCAAGCTGTCATTGTTTGTTTTCTTCCCTCTGATGCACCATTTTTACTGCTTTTTTACATTATTTTATGGCTACCAAAGAATGATCGATGGCAAAATATTTCATATTACCAGAAAACTCAAAACGTGATATATGCGAGAATACTATTTTCAAATAAAAATGTCCAAACGTTATATCCACTGTTATGACAAGAACAACATAGGCCACAAAGCATACACCAGACGCATGTTCACATCTCAGTAATAACTGTACTGATGTCTAGAGGAAATTTTGAAACCTCTCTCTCTCTCTCTCTCTCTCCCCTCCCTCCCTCTCCCTCTCTCTTTCTCTCTCAGAGAGCGTGAGTGAGAGAGAAAGCAGTCAACACAGATGGTTTCTATTAACTCGTGAAGAGGCACATTCCCATGCCCAGCATGTAGCAGACATTTTATCAAAGAAGAAAGTGCAGACCTAACATGATACTGGAATCTCCTGGTCAGGGGGTCACTTTGTGTCATTATCAGTCAGAGCATTAAGTGTAACACCAACTACACCAACTAAACCAATTTAACAGACCCTGTCCCTTAGCTAAAACTTTCTGCTGAACAGTACTGATGGTTGTTCACGATATTCCTTACAGTGACAGCTGCCAGAATTTTTCAAAACTTGACCAGCACTATGTGGCAGGTGCATCTGACAGAACAGATGCTTTACCAGCACCAGTGGTACAGTGTGTGAACTTTTTCAGCACTGGCTCCTAGTGGCTGGTGCATCATGACAAGGTTAAGGTTCCATGGATGCAAAGAAAACAAATGAGACAGTTTTGAAATATACATACACAAAAAGAACATCAGAAAAAGACAAGCAATAAATTTACATAACATTTTATGAAGCAAGAGAACTTTGATCACCTAGTCACAATGGGACACCTAGAGGGGAAAAGAGCACCAGGTAGACCTTAGAAGAAAATATTAAACAGTTTTGCAGAGTGGGTAGGGACAAGAAGGGTAGGACACATACTTGCAGGAACAAAAGATAGATTCAAGTGAAAGGTCATGATCACCAACATCATGTGGCAAGGCACATGATGATGATTAGGGGATGTGGTATCAACATAACATTTCATTTGCTTTTATTTGCATCTGCTGAGAAATGAGTCATTTGCAAAAAAATATTGGTCAAATGCATGACAGCCAGTAGTACTGACTTATAGAATTCAAGCTAGTATGTACTGACTTGTAGAGTTCAACTAGTACTTGTTAACTATATGATTTTTAAACTAAAATTCCTGCTTAAAGACTAAAAGTTTGTCCCATTCTCTACTGTACTGTCAATATCATCAATGCAATCATCCATGCAAAAGTCAGTGATATGCAAAACTGATTGGCATGCACATGCTGTTAGTGAAAACAAAAAGAACAAGAGCTGCGAGCAGCAGTACTGACAAAAATAAATGCTTCATCTGAGACCTTATGTACACAGTTGCTGGGATGATTATTATTGGTTACAATCTCCTCCACAAAGGTCAGTATACTGTAGATTGGCAGTAACACATTTGCACCAGTTTGGTTTACATATACAATCACAGCCTGTCTTACATCCACATTGAATGAGTTCACAATAAGTCTTCAGCCTGATACAAAATTGTACAAGCTGGCTCCCAGTCACATTGTTTGTCATGCTTGTTGCAGCCCCAGTTTTATGGAGATGGTAGTTTTGGTGTTTTCATAGAACACTACCCCCAACATCATCATGATCATCATCATGCTAGTCTATTTTTGTATTATCTTGTTGTTTTATATTTCCTTAACCATTCATGGTATTAACCGGTTGGTTTACATTTCCTTATCTGTTCATGGTATCAACCTGTTGGTTTATATTTCCTTAATAGCAGCTGCTGATCAATCATCCTAGTCTTTCACTACTGCTAACAAAACACAAGTTTTTCAGTTACTTTTAAAATGTGATCATAACACAAGATAATAAAACAGAAAAAAATCCCTGTAATATTACCTGATCTTAGCAATTTTCCCGGCTCGACATATGAGTGCAAGTCGCCTGATACCTTGTCAATATTTACATATGTGGCATTTAACAACGATCCTTGACAACCAACTACACAACACTCGCCATCTTTCAACAAATATTTCCTAAGGGAGTAATTCATATCTCGTACGTACAATTATATTAAAATAAACTGCAATGGTTTATTGACTCAGTAACATCTTATCACAAACGGATACAAAACATATTAAGCTGTGATATAATAAAGATATTCTTAAGTGCAGAATAGTGCCTTGTGTTCATACATTTTAATGATTATATTTCAATTCCATGAGCAGGAGGGAGCTTTTACTCTAGAACCTAAAACTCTACTTCAATGTACACATTGTAGCATTCAAAATAAAAAGTTTTCTTGAACCAAAGAGCTTAATATTTTGATATAAGTCATTAAGTATCAATTTTGATATTAAAAGCTGTTTTGATTTATTTTATTTTATTTTGTGCTTAAGGTAGGAACTCTTCAGATTCGGAAAACAGATTTGAAAAATGGCGAGGCCTTCGTCTGCTAAACAAGTAGTAACGCAACAAACCGTTGTTCCGCAACTAAAACAGTATGTTTTGACAGAAAAACTCGGAAGTGGCAGCTATGCAACTGTTTATAAAGCATACAAAAAGGTGAACTGCATAGCTGATTCTTCATCTGAATGCTTGACCATTTTTACTTAGCATTGTTATGATTGACACTGATTGACTGAACGGAGCAGCAGGGAAGTTTCTTTTTCTCCTAATTTTTGTATCTGATGTTTGTTTGTGATCTTACGCTTGACAAAGGCCATTTGGCCGAAAATTTGCGCCTGTCTTGTCTTGTTATATTAAATACGCGTTCTTATTCTTTTTTGTTGTTTTTTCTGGTGACAGGAATTGGGAAATTGTGACACGAGTCGATTTCGGCAAATCTGAATTCAGCACTGAGGTAATCAAAAGTAGATCAGTTCTGAGTTTACTTTAGGCCTACTGTTTAGTGTGATATTTCGTGACCAAATAAAACCTGGAAACAGATGCGAAGCTGGATGAAAATTGAGATATACTTCATATGTGTTAAATTGTTCACAACAGTATGAGTAAGGATTCAGCAGTAAATCAAATGAAGTAGCCACAATTATTATAAGTTCTATTAACTATAACTAACACTAGTAACACTAACAGTAACATATACATGCTTTAATTTTTTTTAGTTTCAGTGTCAGTTTCAGTTTTTCTCAAGAAAGCATTTTACATACGGAATGAACTCTATATGATATGCACCAAAACTACAGTTGCCATCATGATGGGAAAAGATACCAAATGATCATGACATAAACGTTAAAAAGTGTGTGTGTGTGTGTGTGTGTGTGTGTGTGTGTGTGTGTGTGTGTGTGTGTGTGTGTGCATGTGTGCTCATAAGGTTGCAACTAATGGAAATGTAAACGCTAATAGCACTTATGTGCTGTTGTAGATTGTAGCTAAGTGGAGATGGAATAGAATCCTGGATAGTTTCGGGAAAGAGATGATAGCTGTTGTATGTGTCCTGGAATGCAGCCTACAAAATATGATGAGGGTGATGACATTGATGACGATCTTGATTTGATTTCCCACATCATAGAAACCACAAGTACATGTAGCATAGATGTAATTGGAAAGGATACTGCTTTGTAAACATGTTGACGGGTATAGACGATGATGACAGTGATAATGACAGTGTTCATGGTGATGATGGCAGTAATGATTATGGCATGTTCAGACAGGGGTGAGAGAGGTGGTGACCATCAGAATGTCTAATGAAGCGTCCGCAGAACTTGATGTTGATGATGACAGTGATGATAATGATAATGACTGTATTCATGATGATGAAAGCAATAGTGATGATGACATTTTCAGAACATTCATGTTGATGACAGCAATAATGATGATGACATGTTCGAACAGGGGTGAGAGAAGTGTTGGCCATCAAGTGCATACTGAAGAGCAGCCTGAACAAATTGTTCATAAAACATGATGATGATTTGGGGGAGGATGACAGTCACAATGACACAGTACTGTTGATGATGATGACAATGTTCTTGATGATGAGGGCAGTGATGATGATGGCTTGTTCAGACAGGGGTGAGAGAGGTGGTGGCCATCAAGTGCATACTGAAGAGCAGTCTGAACAAAGCATCCACAGAAAATCTGCTGACAGAGATAGAGCTGCTCAAGAACCTGAAGCATCAGCACATTGTGGCCCTCAAAGACTTTATAGTAAGTGTTCTGTAGCACAGGTTTTTACTGTTACTATTGATTTGCTTGATTAATTGTTTTTACAGCCATGTAAAAATCAAAGGCTTGAAAGTGAGTGTTCAGTGGCACAGTACTGTTTTGTTTTCTTTTTTTGTTTTGTTTTTCTCTCTGTGTGTGTGTGTGTGTGTGTGTGTGTGTGTGTGTGTGTGTGTGTGTGTGTGTGTGTGGTGTGTGTGTGTGTATGATGTATGTGTTACAATCATTTGAAAATGAACTGACTAGATTCTGAGCGACTCCAGTAAAATAAACCACAGCATATGAAAAGAGAGAGGTGTGTCTGTGTCTATGACAAAAAATGTGTGAATATGATTTTTTTTGCTCTTTATGAGTTGGTCTTTACCAGAGTTTGGTCATAGCTGTGACTGTTGATGAGTTGGAGGAGCATAAGTTTGGAATGTGTGTGTGTGTGTGTGTGTTTTGTGTGTGTGTGTGTGTGTGTGTGTGTGTGTGTGTGTGTGTGTGTGTGTGTGTGTGTTTCTTTGTTTCAGTTTTTAAGCATTCTGAGATGTGTGTATACGCATTGTATTGCCCACATTTTGCAGGCAGTAGGTTACTCATAATCTGCATATGCCCTGTTCGATGGGTTGCTTATGGAGCGTGTTTTCATGTTTCTAGAAGTCAGCCACTCATATGACTTACAGAATTTTGAACATACATATTTGACATTTTGTACATTCATACATACACCCGGGGGTTAGGCACTGGCAGGTCTGCATAATGCTTACCTGGGTGATTGGAAAAATCTCTGCTATTTTCCCTCTGGGTGGAGATGTCCTGCAGGAACAAATCCAGGACTTTCCGACTGGAAGTCTGACATTTACCCATTGTACCACGGCGCCTGTCAGACTTGTGGCCTTTGCAGTTTTGACATAGCAGATTGTCATAGTTAGGGAGGGTGATGCCTGGACACTGTCTTTATACCATTAATGAAATCACTGTATTTGTGATTGTGGATGTCAGTGGGACAGCAAATACATCTATCTGGTGATGGAGTTCTGTGGTGGTGGAGACCTCAGTCATTTCATCAAGAGCAAGAGGGCCCTTCCTGAAAGAATAGTCCGCAAGTTCCTGCAACAGTTGGGTAAGTTCTTTAACGTGCACAAGGTGCTGATAATATAATTGATGCTCGACAGTGTAGACAGATAGCTAACTCTGTTGTATTCTGTTATAACATGTGTTTAAGTGATGCTTTGCATTGATCATGTGTACAAGGTGCAGATGATTAGACAATTCTGTCATGCTAACATATGTGCAAGGTGCAAATAAAATTTATCCCTAAGCATTTGAAAGTATTTGCAATTTCAGTGTTTTTCTGTCCATAGTAAGACACAATGTAGACTATTTCATTAATTAAACACCATCACCTTTGTTTTATATTCATTAACTTTCCAATGGGCACAGTGATCATGCAGAGTATCTAGAAATCTGTGTAAACTCTCTTAGAATCTTATGTTAAAAGTGTGTCATCAACATTAAGCAATAATAGCAACTAAGCTTAATGAATCAGATCAACGTTAAGGGCACCAAAGTCAATATTACATTGTAAACAATGATTGTCTAACAAATATCACTCAAGATCATTTAAACACAGAGAAAACAGTACAGGCAAAAGACTGTCACTTTGTCTAACTCCTTTCTAACAGCTAGAGAATCTTGATTTTTTGCTGATCACAGAAACACAAATTTGATTTTACTGTACATACTGACAATTTTTAGAATTGCCATTGATGCCTTCCTTAAAGAGTTTAAACTGTAAGCCTTCTCTTCAAATGTAATCAAAAGCTTTTTTGTAATCAACACACACAGACTTTTGTCACATATATCTGGATTGTGTGCCAAGGATTATTTGTTTTGTTCATGTCCTGTGTCATCCGTATCCTTGTTTTCATTTTGCATCAGATCTCCATTGCAAAGAAAGGGAGGTAAAAGTAGTGTCATACCCTGAACTGTCACTGAGGAGGGAGATGGTAGAGACATCATCATCACTGTGGGATTAGGTTTGACTCACCGGCAGGCCACAGTTTTACTCTGTTGTTAATGTTAGAGCCACGGACCCAGGATCTGGTAGCTTGAGTTCAGTCCCATCTGCAACATATAAACTGTTTGCTGCCAGTCTTAATACTTGGTCACTATAACATTTATTAATAAATGGTTGTTTAATCATCCTAATGCTTCAATCATTCTGGTAGTATCAGCCTAGCATTTCAATTTTCATAGATCCCTTCTCTTTCTTCCCCATCTTCCCCATTTCAAGGCCTTGCCAGCACAAAGGATTTTGCACAGGAGTCTGCCAGATAGTTGTTGATAGAGTTGGATGGAGTGCATACAGAAGTTTGAAGAATTCTTGAACAAATTCTAAATTCCAAGCTGTTCTTAGGGTCGACATTACCCATCTTCTTTCCAGTACTGTTTTATTCTACCCATCCCTAAAGAAGCATAGATGCCCATTTACAACAGAGTAGGACTGTGTGTTGAATCCAGTGCTGGAACTTGGTCATACATTGGTAAACTTGACCATGACTTTAGAGTACATAGTTTTGTATATGATTCTGTACCTAGTCTAGTGTTATGTATGATTCTAGGCCTGGCCTTACAGAACCTAGTCTTGTGTTATGTATGATTCTAGGCCTGGCCTTACAAACCTAATCTTGTGTTGTGTATGATTCAATGCCTGGCCTTACAGTGACCTAGTCTTGTGTTGTGTATGATTCTAGTCCTGGCCTTACAGTACCTAGTCTTGTGTTGTGTATGGTTCTAGGCCTGGCCTTACAGTACCTAGTCTTATGGTGTGTATGATTCTAGTCCTGGCCTTACAGTACCTAGTCTTGTGTTGTGTATGGTTCTAGGCCTGTTCTTACAGTACCTAGTCTTGTATATGATTCTAGGCCTGGCCTTACAGTACTTAGTCTTGTGTTGTATTTAATGCTAGGCCTGGCCTTACAGTACCTAGTCTTATGTTGTGTATGATTCTACGTCTGGCCTTACAGTACTTAATCTTGTGTTGTATATAATGCTAGGCCTGGCCTTACAGTACTTAGTCTTGTGTTATGTATGATTCTAGACCTGGCCTTATAGTACTTAGTCTTGTGTTGTATATAATGCTAGGCCTGGCCTTACAGTACTTAGTCTTGTGTTGTATATAATGCTAGGCCTGGCCTTATAGTACCTAGTCTTATGTTGTGTATGATTCTAGGCCTGTTCTTACAGTACCTAGTCTTGTATATGATTCTAGGCCTGGCCTTACAGTACTTAGTTTGTGTTGTATTAATGCTAGGCCTGGCCTTACAGTACCTAGTCTTGTGTTATATATAATGCTAGGCCTGGCCTTACAGTACCTAGTCTTGTGTTGTGTATGATTACAGTACCTAGTCTTGTGTTATATATGATTCTAGGCCTGGCCTTACAGTACCTAGTCTTGTGTTATGTATGATTCTAGGCCTGGCCTTACAGTGCCTAGTCTTGTGTTATGTATGATTCTAGGCCTGGCCTTACAGTACCTAATCTTGTATTGTGTATGATTCAAGGCCTGGCCTTACAGTACCTAGTCTTGTGTTGTGTATAATTCTAGGCTTGGCCTTACAACACCTAGTCTTATGTATGATTCTAGGCTTGGCCTTACAGAACCTAGTCTTGTGTTATGTATGATTCTAGACCTGGCCTTACAGTACCTAGTCTTGTGTTATGTATGATTCAAGGCCTGGCCTTACAGTACCTAGTTGTGTGTTGTGTATGATTCTAGGCTTGGCCTTACAGTACCTAGTCTTGTGTTGTGTATGATTCAAGGTCTGGCCTTATAGTACCTAGTCTTGTGTTATGTATGATTCAAGGCCTGGCCTTACAGTACCTAGTCTTGTGTTGTGTATGATTCTAGACCTGGCCTTACAGTACCTAGTCTTGTGTTGTGTATGATTCTAGGCCTGGCCTTACAGTACCTAGTCTTGTGTTATGTATGATTCTAGACCTGGCCTTACAGTACCTAGTCTTGTGTTGTGTATGGTTCTAGGCCTGGCCTTACAGTACCTAGTCTTGTGTTGTGTATGATTCTAGTCCTGGCCTTACTGAACCTAGTCTTGTATATAATTCTAGGCCTGGCCTTACAGTACTTAGTCTTGTGTTGTGTATGGTTCTAGGCCTGTTCTTACAGTACCTAGTCTTGTATATGATTCTAGGCCTGGCCTTACAGTACTTAGTCTGTGTGTTGTATATAATGCTCAGGCCTGGCCTTACAGTACCTAGTCTTGTGTTTGTATATAATGCTAGGCCTGGCCTTAAGTACTAGTCTTGTGTATGATTCAGGCTGGCCTTACAGTACTAGTCTTGTGTTTGTATGATTCTAGGCCTGGCCTTATAGTACTAGTCTTGTGTTATGTATGTTCTAGCTCTGGCCTTACAGTACCTAGTCTTGTGTTGTGTATGATTCTAGGCCTGGCCTTACAGTACCTAGTCTTGTGTTGTGTATGATTCTAGGCCTGGCCTTACAGTACCTAGTCTTGTGTTGTGTATGATTCTAGGCCTGGCCTTACAGTACCTAGTCTTGTGTTGTGTATGATTCTAGGCCTGGCCTTACAGTACCTAGTCTTGTGTTGTGTATGATTCTAGGCCTGGCCTTACAGTACCTAGTCTTGTGTTGTGTATGATTCTAGGCCTGGCCTTACAGTACCTAGTCTTGTGTTGTGTATGATTCTAGGCCTGGCCTTACAGTACCTAGTCTTGTGTTGTGTATGATTCTAGGCCTGGCCTTACAGTACCTAGTCTTGTGTTGTGTATGGTTCTAGGCCTGGCCTTACAGTACCTAGTCTTGTGTTGTGTATGATTCTAGGCCTGGCCTTACAGTACCTAGTCTTGTGTTATGTATGATTTTAGACCTGGCCTTACAGTACCTAGTCTTGTGTTATGTATGATTTTAGACCTGGCCTTACAGTACCTAGTCTTGTGTTATGTATGATTTTAGACCTGGCCTTACAGTACCTAGTCTTGTGTTGTGTATGATTCTAGGCCTGGCCTTACAGCACCTAGTCATTGTGTTATGTATGATTCTAGGCCTGGCCTTACAGTACCTAATCTTGTATTGTATATGATTCTAGACCTGGCCTTACAGTACCTAGTCTTGTGTTGTGTATGATTCTAGGCCTGGCCTTACAGTACCTAGTCTTGTGTTATGTATGATTCTAGGCCTGGCCTTACAGTACCTAGTCTTGTGTTATGTATGATTCTAGGCCTGGCCTTACAGTACCTAGTCTTGTGTTATGTATGATTCTAGGCCTGGCCTTACAGTACCTAGTCTTGTGTTGTGTATGATTCTTGGCCTGGCCTTACAGTACCTAGTCTTGTGTTGTGTATGATTCTTGGCCTGGCCTTACAGTACTTACACTCTGTGTTTGGTTTGATTCTAGGCCTGGCCTTACAATACTTACGTTCCCACAATGTGGCTCACATGGATCTCAAGCCTCAAAACATTCTGCTCACTTCTTCCTCCAATCCCATCATCAAAATTGCTGGTATGTACATTGTGTGTGTGTGTGTGTGTGTGTGTGTGTGTGTGTGTGTGTGTGTGTGTGTGTGTGTGTATGTGTGTGTGTGTGTGTGTGTGTGTGTGTGTGTGTTCGTTCGTTCGTTCCTTGATTTAACGTCTTTTCACTATAAGTGATATTAGACGGTGTGTGTGTGTGTGTGGTGTGTGTGTGTGTGTGTGTGTGTGTGTCTGTAGTGTGTGTGTGTATGTGTGTGTGTGTGTGTGTATACAGTGAGTGTGTGTGTATGTGTACAGTGTGTGTGTATTTGTGTGTGTGTGTGTGTGTGCATGTGAGTGTGTGCTTGTCCATTTGTGTGTACATGCATGCTTGCATGGTTGTTTTCCTGCTAATGTGTGTGTGTGTGTGTGTGTGTGTGTGAGAGAGAGAGAGAGAGAGAGAGAGTGTGTGTGTCTGTGGATGCATGCATGTGTGTGTGAGTGTAAGCGTGTACATGCATGTGCGTATGTGTGTGTATGGTGTATGTGTATGTGTTTGCAGACTTTTTGGTTTTTCTTATCCAGTGTTTGCGACATGTATTACTATTCTTTGATTGTTGATGTTTTTGCTGTTGTTTTGTTTGTTGTTTGCTTTAATATTTACCTCTCACTAAAGAATTGTTGAAAACGTTTGCAGATTTTGGCTTTGCCAAGTCCATGCTTGAAGGTGATGAACTTAAAGTGATGCGAGGGTCTCCCCTCTACATGGCTCCTGAAATTATCAAAGAGAAATCATACGATGCCCGAGTAGACTTGTGGTCCATTGGGGTTATTCTCTACGGTGAGAATCCATACAATACAATACAATGCAATACAATACAACACAACACAACACAACACAACACAACACAACACAACACAATGCAACACAATACAATACAATGCAACATAATACAACACAGTACAATACAGTGCAGTATGTTACAATACCATGATCATAACCATAAACATACCATACCATTATCATACAACACCATATCATATCAAACCATACAATACTATGCCATGTCATACCATACCACACCAGACTGTACCACACCATATCACACAGTACCATGCCACATCATACCATACCACACTACAGCACTCAACACAATACAGCACAATACAACACTTCTTTATTACTTCAAAAATTGAGAGTACACTGTGTATGCACTTGGCTCACATCACACACGACTCAGTCTCACAACTACTTTAACTCTTTTCCGTTCTGAGATTTGTTATGATTTTTCACAAAACTGACAGTACATTTACCAGAAAGCATGCCATTTTGTCAAATATTAACTTGTATTATCAAATTATATTATCAAACTAAACACCATAACACTAAGAAATGTTTGCAGTTTCAACTGATGTATAACGTGCAGCATTTTTATTGATAGATTTTATAGTTCTAAATGGAACGATGTCGCTATGGGAGAATGGAAGGGGGTTAAACACACACCCACACCACCCACACGCACACACACACGTGCACACACACACCACGCACACTTACACACACATATATATATGTGTGATTTTAATAGCACATAACTTAAACATATCTTAGGTGCATAAGCTGGGTGAGACACCATACTAACTGTAAAAAACTCGACCGGAACAGCCAGCTTTGGTTCAACCAGGCCTTTAGCCATTGGTTACACCATCTCTGGATTACTCAAATTCTCCCCATCGTTCCTTGTCCCTGGACGATGGAAATCTTCATGGACGCCTCACGAGAAGGCTGGGTAGCCCATGTAGTCCACCTCAACACATCAGGTGCATGGTCCCAACAGCAGAAACATCTCCACATCAAAACATTGAAGCTGGAAGCGGTCGTTCTGGCAGTCCATCATTTCCTCCCTTTTCTCAGGGAAAACACACCCTACTGTACATGGACAACACAACTATAGCCTACTGCATCAACAGATAGGGTGACCACTCTCGTTCCCTCTCTCTCAGAGAACATAATCCCCATTTGGTGCCAAACTCACCAGATCTTACTAGTAGAGAAACATGTCCCGTACTTGCTAAACATCTTAGCAGATGTCCTCAACCAGTCTCATACTGTGCTCCAGATGGAATGTATTCTCATTCCCAAAGTTCTGCACTACTTTTGGCAGCAGTGGTTTTAACCAGTGATGGATCTCTTTGCAACCAAGTTCAACTTCCATCCCACACTGACCCCAGTCTCTGAAGATGCAAGGACTGAAATGACGTAAAGACAACATTGTCACTGTTGGTTGTAGCAGCTCCAGTCACAGTAGAGTTAACTGTAAGCATTCGGTTTACATAAAAGTTAAGATCTGTTTGTACTCTCTCCTTTAGTTTGATTTTTTTCCCTCTTTGCAGGAGACGTAGAGGCTATTTCATTTGTTTATGTTTTCCTTTGCTGTCCAGTTTTTCAGTTTATATATATATATATTAATGATGCACCTTTTCCTGTGTCCATGTTTCAGAGTGCTTATTTGGAAGAGCTCCCTTCGCATCCAGCAGTTTTAAAGAACTAGGAGAAAAGATCTGGGATTCTAAACCTGTTGAGGTCAGTGCTCATGATGTCCTTGTTTGGGCATGTTCTGGTGGAGTGTGTGTGTGTGTGTGGGGTGTGTGTGTGTGTGTGTGTGTGTGTGTGTGTGTGTGTGTGTGTTTTGTGGGGGGGTGTGTGTGTGGTGTGTGTGTGTGGGTGTTGTGTGTGTGTGTGTGTGTGTGTGTGTGTGTGTGTGTGTGTGTGTGTGTGTGTGTGTGTGTGTGTGTGTGTGTGTGTGTGTGTGTGTGTGAGCGCTAATAGTGTGACAGTAATGGGATAGAGTTCTGTGTAAGTAGTCTCCTTCCCCCACATTTTTTTAAATGAATATATAAATAACTACACTATTTATATGGCGCCAAGTCTTGACAATTCAAATCAAAGTGCAAATCACGCATTAGACATACGCATGCAATCAAACCAGACTACCTTACAATGTACAAAAAAGATCTACACCAGGTCAAAAGTCCTGGAAGGCCACATGATAGGCAAAGTACCTTTCACAAACCCTTATGGAGACAGGAGGTTGTGCCTGTTGGTGGCTGAACCAACACTCACACATCTTCTATTTGAGTTAAGTTGACTGTTGCTGTTGTCATTGTTGTCATAACTACTGAGAATGTTATGAAAAAAGACACTCACCTGGCGCTGACAGAAGTGCAAAAGATACTCACCTGAGTTAGCAGAATTGCGAGGGAGGTTGTTACAACAAAACCATGATGTGTGATCATAGTGATGAGAAGGAGGAGGAGGAAATGGGTAATGATGATGATGATGATGACGATGATGATGATGTGGTGGGGGTGGTGTGGTGGTGATGATGGTGGTGGTGTTATGATGGGGATAGTGGTGTCAGTGATGATGGCAGGAATGGTGATGGTGACGACAATGATGATAGGATGTTTCTCTGAATGTCTATTTGTCGCCTGCTGCCTGTGTTCATGTGTTTGATTGTTGAGACATAAGGTTGTTACGACAAAACCATGATGTGTGATTGTAGTGATGATGTGGGGGAGGAGGTAGAGATGATGATGATGAATGATGATGATGATGACAATGGTGATGGTGATGGTGGTTCTGAGGAGGATTACGATGGTGATAGTGGTGTCAACAATGACAGTGGGAATGATGATGATGATGATGGTGGTGGTGGTGATGATTATGATGGTCACAATGGTGACAGTGGTACTGGTATCAATGAGGATGGCAGGAATGATGATGATGATGGTGACGATGATGACAGTGATGATGATAGGATGTCTTTCTCTGTGTCTAGTTGCCTCCTGGTGTTCTCGTGTCTGACGATTGCCGGGACTTGGTGTTACGGTTGTTACAACGAAACCCTGACAACCGTATCAGCTTTGATGAGTTCTTCAATCATCCCTTTGTGGACCTGCTGCACAGTCCTTCCCCACACTGTCTGGATCAAGCTGTAGGTTTTTTTTTTATTTGTTTGCTTATTCGATATCATGTTTTTCTGATATGGCTCTGAACAGTCAGCAGAGCTTTAACCCCATGAGTGCCGACGTTTTTTGACATGAAGAGTTTTCCATGTGCCAGGGAAAAACGTTGCATTGCTACCATGTACATTAAAACAACTGTTGCTTTCATATTTATGGGAATCTGTGTATGAAATTATACAGAATGGTGCATTAGGCATGACTAAATGTATTTTCAGATGAATTATGTAGTAATTTCTTGAAATTTCTACATATTTGTAATATTTTGTGGAAATTCCCGTAAAAAACTCATAACTTCTTGCGATAGAAACCAAAAAAAACAAAGGAAAAAATAGAAGACTTGACCCTCCTGATGAAATCTAAAAGTATTCAGACTTTGGCTGACCTCCTGCTGATAGATCACTGACAGCTGACGAGCTACAAATAGCCACAGTGTGCTAGTGCACTGAGTGGCTTGATCCGGTCAAGTCCTCGGCTGCTGCACACCCCCCACCCCACTCCATCACTCTAGTCTTCCCCTTTCCACTTCTAATTCTACTCACTGACAGTGTTGACTTACTCTACAATGTGGTTCTGCCTGTCAGTACAGTGTGAAGTATTGGATAGCTGACAGTATTGCCTGTGGCCACAAACCCTTTGTGTCACATGCTCGGATTTTGTGTTGGGTCTATCTGCTGCACATTTCATACCAACAGCGAGTAACTATTGCTGTTTTCAACCTCTTCTTTTGTCAAAATTTTCTTCTGAATCATCCTACAGTCATTTATAAGTTCTTGACTCAACTCACATGCTTTCAAGGGCTGAAAACATGCAGCATTGCAAGACAATCCTGGTGTCAGCATTTTGCTGAAAACAGGTTTCTCTTTTCAGATAAATAAAACCAATCTGGTGAGTTTTGCATAGGTCAAAAAGTCATGTAAGGGAAGCCAGACACTTTTATGAACCCTCTCTGAGACTGACAACATCAGTCAGTGCTTCTCTCCCATTTACATTAGGCTGAAACGTGCGTCAAACTACCTCCGTAAATTTTATCTATGTAGGCACCCCATTAGGCTCCGAGAGCTCCGTAAATCTTACGTTGACGGCACTTAAGAGGTTAAACTGTAATAATAATGATGATGATGACAACAATGCTGCTGTATGTATCTCTGTTTGTGTATGTGTGAGTGTGTACGCGCGCGCGTGTGTGTGTGTGTGTGTGTGTGTGTGTGTGTGTGTGTGTGTGTGTGTGTGCGCGCGCATGTGTGTTGTGTGTATTCCATTTGATCCGTGTCTTTGTTTGTATGAGCATATATGGCACATATGAATGTGTGTTTATATTGCTGCGAGCGCATGCAACCTTACATATAACGTGATTGAAACATTGATTCAGGGAGCATATGTTTTTGCCTTGGACAGAAAAAAGTAGTGTCTGCCGCTGTGAAGAAAGACTCGGAGGGAGACTACAAGACAGCTGTCCAGCTGTACTGTGATGGGCTGGCTTTCTTCGTACCTGCTATCACCTGTAAGTAGTTGTTGTTGTTTGTGGTTGTTGTTGTTGTTTTTGTCGTTGTTGTTGTTGTTGTCTTCATTTGAGCATGATTACGCCTCTGCAACTTCATGTCTGGCTCGATATCCCTTATAAGTGTTGTTGTAGCTGTTGTTGTTTTGTTGTTGTTGTTACGTTTGGGCCTGATTACGCCTGTACAAGTTCATGTCTGGCTCCATATCATTTGTGTTTGCTGTTGTAGCTGTTGTTGTTGTTGTTGTTGTGGCTGTTGTTGTTGTTGCGTTTAAGCATGATTATGTCTGTACAAGTTCATGTCCGGCTTGATACATGGGTGCAACTCCTCCGGCTACAGACCGGAATCCGGTTTTTGAAAAACGGTCGAGCGGACAGATCCGGTTTTTGAAAATTTGACAAGGAAAAAAAAAAAAAAGCCGATTAAAATCCTTCGATACAGTGAGCAACTCCGCTTCTGCTCAGTGTTCGTAAGCAAAGCGATTGGGAAAAAATGCCGATTAAAATCCTTCGATACAGTGAGCAACTCCGCTTCTGCTCGGAGTGTTCGTAAGCAAAGCGATTGGGAAAAAAATGCCGATTAAAATCCTTCGATACAGTGAGCAACTCCGCTTCCGCTCGGAGTGTTCGTAAGCAAAGTGATTGGAGCTCTCCTGTGTTGGAGGTACAGAAGATCCGAAGCACGTGACCGGAATTAGCAGGCGACTTTCGTTCGACGTTTGAGTATGCATTATCTCACGGAAGCAGATTTTTCGCGTCTTGCGAAGGTGGAGGAAGGGGTGAAAAACAAGTGGAGGTGAGAGTGGCTGAAGCAGAAAGATGAGCAGGACAAAGAGTACGGAGAGTAGTGTCGGAAACTTGACTTACCAGGAACATGTTTCTGCACAGTTTGCTCTAAGCAAATCAAGAAGCCTACGGCACGAGTGGAAAGAAAAAACTAAAGGAACATGCCGATCATCCCGGCCACAAGGAAAATGTGATGGTTAGTTACGTTTTCATGCTATTTCTGCACAGGCCACTTCTGCACAACCCAGTTCCAGCATCTACACAGTGCCAAAAGGTGGCCAAAGAGCTGCCATGAAGTCATCACAAGACATTAGACAGTTTCTGAAGAAATCTAGAATGGACATTTAACCATCTTCCACTTTTTTTAAACAATAATGTGTCTGAACTGTTACTGATGTTGTTGATTTTATGAACAAAGGCTACACTCATGTTGGCCTGGAAACACCTTATGAATGACTAGTGCTAATCTTCAAATGATTTCTGTCTCCTCATCACTTAGAGGATTGTCAGATACTGTGTTATGGTCAGTTTGGACCTGTGTTATAAACACAAGGATACTGTTTGGCAGATAAACTGTCAAGGAGGATTGGAGCAAAAGAGTGATATTGACTGGACTGGTTTCTGTATTCTTAAGACTGACTTTGACAGAATTATTCAGCTGTTGCTTCTTCCAGATTTTTCTTTCATGTAAGACTGACTTTGACAGAATTATTCAGCTGTTGCTTCTTCCAGATTTTTCTTTCATGATTAACTAGTAATCTATCATGGTTAGTACTGGTGGTAACACTGCTATTCTGTTACCATGTAAGTCAGAAATATGTCAATTTTTCTGTTCATTTGTTCATGCTCAGATTAAAGGAGAGACCCCCCGAATCATCATAAAAAGGCTAATTTTCTTTCAGCTTCAGGGGGGCGTAGCCCCCCTGACCCCCCCCCCCCCAAAAAAAGGGCTCTGCCCCTGTACCCCACCGGGGCCTGGGCAGCCCCTGGACCCCTGCCTTTCAGATTTTTTCTTTTTCAGGAGTTGCACCCATGTTGATATCACTTGTAAGAAGTTGTTGTTGCGTTTGAGCATTATTACGCCTGTACAGGTTCATGTCTTGCTTGATATCATTTGTGAGGTTGTTGGTGGTGGTGATGTTTTTGTTGTTGTTGGTGGTGGTGGTGGTGGTGGTGGTGGTGTTTTTGTTGTTGTGATGATGATGGTGGTGGTGGTGTTTTTGTTGTTGTTGTGGTGGTGATGGTGGTGGTGGTGTTTTTGTTGGTGGTGGTGGTGGTAGTGATGGTGGTGATGTGGTGGTGTGGTGGTGCTGCTTGCTGGTTGTTGGTGGTGTGTTTGAGCATGATTATGCCTGTGTAGGTTCATGTCCAGCTTGAGGAAAGCTTTGTGCATGTGACCATCATTCCACCCAGCTTTGAATGAGTACCTGACCTTGTTCGTGGTTGGGGAAAATAGAGAAGCCAGGGAGAGGAAATGGGCACAACATTCATGATGTACCTGAGCAAAGTTGAGGTTTCTAGTATGTCACTTCTGCATTCCCCTAGGGCCATGGAACAGCCTTGACCTTTGACCTCAAGAACCTTTGGAATATGGGACAGCCGTGACCTTTAACCTCAAGATTATCACAATTATGGAATAGCCTTGACCTTTGATCTCAAGAACCTCAGGGTTATGGAACAACCTTTTATCTTCAATCTCAGGAACCTTAGGTTTATGAAAACAATCTTGACCTGAACTGACTTTTGAGAACATTTACTTGAACGTGACATGCTAGAATACATTTTTGCTTGTGGTCCTTTTATTCATTTTGTTCCTTTTTTTTTTCAGATGAAAGGGATCCCAAAAAAAAGGAAGCTCTGAGGGTGAAGGTAAGAGTTGTGTTTCCTAGTCAAAGACATGGAGAGAGAGGGGCAAATCTTTGGTCTGTACTGTCCTGTGCCCCTTCAGCATTGTCTACATCAGGCTGTGGGCAGAAGCAGTGAGACATACAGAGACACAGTGCTGCAGAAGGCTTGGGACAGTATAGACCAAAGAGTATTGTAACTCTAAGATGTATTGTCCATGCAGAGATTGACCATTTGCAGCTGTTAAAAGCAGATGATGGACACCCAGGAAATCAGGTATTTGCTGGTCTCTGTATCCTGCTCTCTGCTGTCACTGACTATAGGCTGTCTCCCACGCTGTATGCATGTGTTATCCATTACACAGTGTAGAAGAAAGACAGCTAGATGGTGAGCACATACACATGGTTCAGGTTTGTTAGCATTTACCTTGTTCATTTGAGTCATGCTGTTTCATGTATATGTATGTACACTGTTTTGGCTTGTACTGTACAGGTGTTATGTTGTTGCACAATCTGCTACTCTTTTGTGAGTGGGTAGTGAAGGTAGGCGGCCACAGTCAGGTTTTATTTTCATTATGGTTGTGTGATAATGTATGTGAATAGGTGGAGAGGACAGAGATGTTGAAACAGATGTGTAGCCTCATGGACAAAGTAGAGACACATTGATGATGGTGATGATGTGATGATGATGGTGATGATGATGATGATGTGTTTATGATGATAGGTATATGAATACATGGACAGAACAGAGACACTAAAATGGATGTTGAACCCACACCAACAGAGTAGCGACATGATGATGGTGGTGGTGATGATAGTGATGATCACAATGATGATGATTGTGATGGTGATGATGATGCTGGTGGTGATGGGTGTGGTGATGATGGTTATGGTGGTGTGGTGGTGGTGGTGTGTTTGTGATAGGTACATGAATACATGGAGCGAGCAGAGACATAAACACAGATATTGAAGCCACATTGACAGAATGGTGGCAAGATGATGGTGAGGAGGAAGAGGAGGAGGGTGATAATGATGATGATGATAATGACTGTGGTGGTAGTGATGATGGTGATGACGATGATGATGATGACAATGCTGCTGCTGCTGTTGATAGTAGTGATGGTGGTGGTGTATTTAAGATGACAAGTATCTGAATACATGGAGAGGGGCAGAGACATTCAAACAGACATTGCAGCTGTTCTGACAGAGTGACGACATGTTGATGACAATGATGATAATGACACTGATGATAATGATGCTGGTGATGATGGTTTTGGTAATGATGATGATGTCTTGTTGTGACAACAGGTACGTGAATATATGGAGAGGGCAGAAACACTAAAACAGATGTTGAAGCCGCACCGACAGAGTGGTGACACGTTGGGTCGTTCCCAGTCCTGTGATGATGCTGATCAGCAACTGGGTAGGCTGTGATGTTCTGGTCTTTTCTTTCTTTATTGCTTTTTTTTGTTTGTTTGTTGTTGTTGTTGTTTTAAGACATATTTGTGTCTTTGCAGATCTTGGAATGATGTAACAGATGAAAAGTGTCTTGTCTGTTTTTGTTGTTGTTGTTTCAAGACGTATTTGCTTCTTTGCAGATCATGGAATGATGTAACAGTTGAAAAGTGTCTTGTGCTAGATCTCCTGTGGTACATTGTTTGTATATGGTGTTTACATTGATATCTGGTTAATACACAATTTATGTAAATTAATTAATACATATTTGGTATAAATCAGTACAAACATGATGTAAATCATTCAGTACATATTTGGTCTAGATGAACTAGTAGACACTTGATGTAGAAGAAAACAAAGTTAAGATGAGGTACACAGATGTACATGTCATTACAATGTAGCCAAGATTCTTCCAATGACAGATTGATGCAAATATAAGATACAAAACCCATATGCTAGGTAGGATTTCAGGACCTTGCCATGTCATGGTGTTATGTGCAGGCTTAAGGTGTGTGCCATGATTATTTTGGATCTTATCCTCACATGGCACCAATGGCTTCTCATACATATGGAATTCATTCTGAGTGCTAAGATGCTATCTTGAGTAACTGAAACAGAAACTAAGTCAGTTGATATGTATTTGATGTAAATCAATTAATACATGTTTGATAAAAATGAATTTGTACACATTTGATGTGAATTAACTAGGACATATTTTATGTAAATTCAGTTGGGTGTATTTATTGTAAATTGATTATTTTATGTTTGACACAAATTAATTAGTTTATAGTTAATATAGGTTAATTAGTAACATTTGATGTAAATGAGCTAGTACATATTTGATATAATTGATTAGTGCATATTTGATGTGAATTGATTTGTACATATTTCATGTAAATTGATTAGTTTTATAATTGGTGTAGACTTACTAGTTCACATTTGATGTAAATTATTTAGTTCATATTTGATGCAAACGAACTTGTACATACTTTCTGTAAATTAACTTGTACATATTTTGTATAAATGAATTGGTTCGTATTTGGTGTAAAGTAATTAATACATATTTGATGTAAATTAGCTAGTGTTTGTTTGATGTCAGTTAACTTGTGCATATTTATAAAAAAAGAAGAAGAAAAAACAGGATGACTAACAGTGACGAAATTCAAAAGCAAAGTATATATATGTGAATGTGCTGTAACAATCTGAGGAGAGAAAGGAAGGGTTGTCTTCTTTGCAATAACATGAAACAAGAAAAACAAGACAAGAAAGGAAAAAAAGCAAGCAAACAGACAAAAAAAAGATTATTGTCAGGAGAATTTGGATGTATATGTAGTGTATCCACTAACTGTCTCTGTCTCTGTTTCTTTCACTGTGTCTTTGTCTGTCTGTCTCTGTCTCTGTCTTTTTGTCTATCTCTCCATGTCTGTTCCTGTCCGCCCCCGCCTTCACAGTGTTGATGAGTCACAAAAGCATAAGTTTGTAAGATAAAGCTCCAAGCTGGAGGTCACATAGACCAAACAAGTGCCTGAAGTCAGCACTGTTTAAGGAAGGTATGTGCTTAAAACTGTTTTCACTGTTGTGACAAGCTGCTGTTGTCCTCAGTGCATGTAAGTTTTTTTTAACCAAAGTTTCTTCAAGATCACATTGACTTTGAGAAGTACAAAATCTGGAATTTTTTGTGTAAAAAGGAAGCTTTTTGGAAGGGTTTGACTTGTTTATATTAGTGTATTTCTCTGATATATGTAGTGGGACACAACACAGGTCTGGTTTTCATAGAGATAGAGCTCTCATTTTCCTCTCAGACTGTATGAATTCTAGTGTGGCTGAAGAATTACATTCATTTGGCCTCCAGTCCACCATGCTGTGGATAGGAACCTGATCCTTTCCAGAATCAGGGAAGGTGATGTAGTGAGGGAGAGGAGATGAACGCTGCCTTCATAATGCTGGCGTTGAGAAAAAATAATAATGATACTTTATTTTCCAGTGATAGAAGTCGTTAGCTTAAAGCCGTTTGTTCAGACTTTCCGTTGCTTGTTTGATAGCTACTGACATGACTTACAGGATCTTCAATGTGCATAGTTGGTATTCTGCATGCATATACACCAGGGCTTAAAACGTTCTGCGTCTGGGCAGAATTCCGCGATTTCGGTTTGTCAAAAAAAAAAAAAGAAAAAAAAAGAAACGAAAGGAGCAAGGCATCCGTGATCAGCTTGCAAGCGTTCATAGCAACAGCGCGCAGGTTGTGGCCCCTGATTTGCCCCCGGACCCCCCTAGTTTCAGTGTTTTTTTCCTCCTCCTGTTTTAAGCCCTGATACACACAAAGAGGGTTTAGGCAATGGCAGGTCTCTATACATGTTGAACTAAGAGAGAAAAAATCTCCACCATTTACCCACTAGGCAGATGTGTCTGTGTGGATTGAACTCAGGGTCTTGTGATTAAAAGTCCGACATTTACACACTAGATTACCAGGCCCATCAGTTGAGGTTGACACCTCTACCACCTCACTCCCCCATGACCTCAGAGTTACAGGACAGCCTTTATCTTGTTTTATTTCTTACAGTTAAAATGGTTGACGAGGACACACCTGAACTGCTGGCAGCCATCAAACTGATCCAGGCAGCTGTCAAAGAGGTAGGTCTTCTTGTTGTTTGTTTATTTGTGTATTTTTATTCACATTGCTTGACTGACGGATGGTTGGCTGTTAGCTGGCTGGCAGTCCCCTGTGGGGACTCTTTCAGTATAAATAGTATCCCCACCTTCTGGAAATTCTGTGCTAGAAATTTCCTCTTTTCTGTCACTCTTTTTGTTTCTGCCTTGTTCTTTTGCTTTCTGTCATTTCTTCCTATCATTTTCTGCCTTGCCGGTCCATTCACCTGTACATGTTTGATAAAATCTTACATACTTACTCTTAGGATTGATAATTGGGTGCATGTATTAAGTGCATTTTTGGCTCTAGGGAGGGTGAGATATGCGGAAGTAATTTTAGGTAATTTAGGCCTGTTTCTATATATGTTTTGGTGTCATAAGGTGTACTTAGATTTGTATTCATTTGTGTTTTTTAAATCCCCTATGTGATAAATTGGACAGAATGGTCAACACCAGGGGGCACCTCCTTTAGATTATGTGCATGAATGCATTGATGTTTATTTCATTTTCTTTTCTTTTTTTTCCTGTTGAAGTTTTGTATGTTTTGAAGCGGTTATAGCCCTGATATGGCTCTACGCAATTGGCTGGGCTTTAAACAACAACAACAATAACAACAGCTGGCTTGCAGGATAAGTCAGTCCATGGGTTGGCTGGTTGTTAGCTGGCTGGCTGGTTGGTCAGTCCATGGGTTGGCTGGTTGTTAGTTGGCTGGCTGATTAGTCAGTCCATGGTTGGTTGGTTGTTAGCTGGCTGGCTGGTTAGTCAGTCTATGGGTAGGCTGGTTGTTGGTTGGTTGGTTGTTAGCTGGCTGGCTGGCTGGTTAGTCAGTCCATGGGTTGGCTGGTTGTTGGTTGGCTGGCTGGTTAGTCAGTCCATGGGTAGGCTGGTTGTTGGTTGGTTGGTTGTTAGCTGGCTGGCTGGCTGGTTAGTCAGTCCATGGGTTGGCTGGTTGTTGGTTGGCTGGCTGGTTAGTCAGTCCATGGGTAGGCTGGTTGTTGGTTGGTTGGTTGTTGGCTGGCTGGCTGGCTGGTTAGTCAGTCCATGGGTTGGCTGGTTGTTGGTTGGTTGGTTGTTAGCTGGCTGGCTGGTTAGTCAGTCCATGGGTTGGCTGATTGTTGGTTGGTTGGTTGTTAGCTGGCTGGTTAGTCAGTCCATGGGTTGGCTGGTTGTTGTCATGATCACAGTGAATTGATGGTGGTGTTTCAGGAGAAGAATTAGGAGAACTGCAAGTCATTTAGTCACAGTGAAATATAGAACAGCATTGGTGGGTTGTTTGGTTGGTTGGTTGGTGTTTGTCATCATGATTATAGAGAGGTAATGTTTGGAATGCTGAACCAAAAAAGGAGCTTGTGGCTAGACCACGGCATCAGGTTCTCCACAAAGATAGCTGTATATAGAACATTATTCCATAGCATCCTGCTTGAGTGCTTTGAGACATGGACTGCATACTGATGGCACATTTGACAACTGGAACTATTCCACCAAAGGTGTCTGCACAAGATATGAATCATCATGTGGCAAATTTGAATGTGTATTCATGTTAGCTTCATTGGAACCTCTTCCGAGACGTCCCTCCAGATGCAATTTTCCAGTTTTTACAAGAGATCAGTAGATTTCACCTGATATGATTTTACGTCAGTTTTTCTTTGATTGCATGTAAGACTTGCAAGGTTAGCGGTGAGCATGGTTTTTAACTGTTGTCTTTTATCTTAACATGTTGTTGTTTATGACATGGTGTTAGCCCGTACATGGCTCTAGTAGTCGGCTGGGCTATAAGCAGTATGAAATGAACTGAAGCTTTATTGGACAAGACACATCCATGGGAAAGACGGCCATATCCTGTTAATTCTCCTGTACAGAGTGCTGAAGCAAGGACGCTGTGACCAAGGAAGACTACTGAATGATAACAATTCATGATGATGATTTCATTTGTATAGTGCAAACAGTTCATGTTAAAGAATGCTCATTTCACTTCACATAATCCTAAAGCAAAGCAAAGATACTTTGAAGGTCAAACTGATCAGCTGTAGCATCAACACCACCAACTGGGAAGACATTGCCCACAACAGAGTAAGCTGGTAACTGCAATGTATGCAAGGCATAATCACATTTGAGCAATGCTGAACAACTGCTATAAGACAAAAGAGGAACTGGCGGAAGCATAACCCAGGGCTGCAGGACACCTTCCTATGTAGTGCCTGCAGTAAAATGCATGCTTCAAGGGTAGTTTTTCTATTGTACAGCACCAGGTGATAAAGAACCAATATATCTTCTCATCTGTCAAGTTGATGGTAGAGTCCATCATCATCGTCAGTGTTGTTTGGGGAAAGAAGTAGCAAGCACAACAAGTCACTGAGTCACTGTCAAATTTCACTGGTTGGTAGGTGGGTTTGTTGGTTGGTTGGTTAATCAGTGGGTTGGACAAATTTCATTGTAATAATTACAAAGTGGTTTGTTCTGATGATGAAACCCGCTCCAAAGATATCAGAATAAAAATTGGAATGGCAAAGCAAAAAATGGTTCAGCTCAACACCTGCAAAGATAGAGGCATATCAAATGGTCTGAAAGTTAGACTTTTAAAATATTTGATCAGGCCAGTCATGACTTATGGCTGCGAAGCCTGGACTCTGAGAAAAACTGATTGCAGATTGAGGCAACAGAGATGTGGTTTATCAGAGACTACTATGCGTTAAATGGACAGATAGAACTAATGAAAGTATTCTGGAAGAACTTGATACCACCAGAAACCTACTAGCAGACATCAACAAGAGAAGACTAAAAACACATTGGCCATGTGTCATGCAGCAAGAACACTGACCTCATGGCAACCGTCTTTCAAGGAAAAACAGTGGCAGAAAGGAAGAAAGGCAGACCTCCCATCTCATACATCGAGAACATAACCAACATCAGTGGCCTAAACATTCAAGAAATTGTCTACAAAAATCAAGACAGAATGGCCTGGAGGGAGATGGCGGTGTCTAAGTGTGCAACGGCGAACACTGAACCGGTTGACGCCGACAGGTGAGACAGATGATTGTTGTTCTTGGAAGAAATGAAAGAGTACAGCCAGCCATTGAGTCATTATGAAATGGTGCTGGTCGACTGTTGGGTTCGTTTGTTGGTGGGTTGATTGGTGGGTGGGTGGGTGGGTTGTTTTATGTCATGATTATGGTGGAGTGATGGTGGTGGTGTTTCAGGAAGTGAAGGAAGAATACAGCAAGTCCTTGAGTCACTATGAAATGGCGCTAGGAGCCATCATCAGGTTACTGCCAGGTAAGTGGTGTGTTGTAAATTACTGCCGGGTAAGTTGTGTGTGATAAGTTATTGCCAGGTAAGTTGTGTGTGACAAGTTACTGCCAGGTAAGTGGTGTGTTGTAAATTACTGCCGGGTAAGTTGTGTGTGATAAGTTACTGCCAGGTAAGTGGTGTGTTGTAAATTACTGCCGGGTAAGTTGTGTGTGATAAGTTACTGCCAGGTAAGTTGTGTGTGACAAGTTACTGCCAGGTAAGTGGTGTGTTGTAAGTTACTGCCAGGTAAGTTGTGTGTGACAAGTTACTGCCAGGTAAGTGGTGTGTGACAAGTTACTGCCGGGTAATTTGTGTGTGACAAGTTACTGCCAGATAAGTTGTGTGTGATAAGTTACTGCCGGGTAATTTGTGTGTGACAAGTTACTGCCAGATAAGTTGTGTGTGATAAGTTACTGCCGGGTAAGTTGTGTGATAAGTTACTGCCAGATAAGTTGTTTGTGATAAGTTACTGCCGGGTAATTTGTGTGTGATAAGTTACTGCCAGATAAGTTGTGTGTGATAAGTTACTGCCAGGTAAGTTGTGTGATAAGTTACTGCCAGATAAGTTGTTTGTGATAAGTTACTGCCAGGTATGTTGTGTGTGACAAGTTACTGCCAGGTAAGTTGTGTGTGACAAGTTACTGCCAGATATGTTGTGTGTGATAAGTTACTGCCAGGTAAGTTGTGTGTGAGAAGTTGATGCCAGGTGAGTTGTGTGTGAGAAGTTGATGCCAGGTAAGTTGTGTGTGAGAAGTTGATGCCAGGTAAGTTGTGTGTGATAAGTTACTGCCAGGTAAGTTGTGTTTGACAAGTTACTGCCAGGTAAGTTGTGTGTGACAAGTTACTGCCAGGTAAGTTGTGTGACTGTTGATTCCTTCACATTGACTTTAATCACTCAGGGAGGTACGAAAACTTTTTTTGTTCCGGACTGTTTCATCCACAATTTAATTATCTGGTATCCCCCCATTGGGATACCAGGGGCTCTTTCAGTATAAATAATATTCCCACCTTCTGGAAGTTCTGTGCTAGAAATTTCCTGTCACTGTCTTTGTTTCTGCCTTGTTCCATTGCTTTCTGTCATTCTTCTTATCGTTTTCTGCCTTGCTGGTCCATTCACCTGTATGTGTTCGATAAAGTCTTACATACTTTTTTTTATGATTGATAATTGGGTACATGTATTTTTTGCTCTAGGGAGGTGAGATATGCGGAAACAATTTTAGGTAATTTAGGCCCATTTTTATGTTTTGGTGTCTTTAGGTATACTTAAATTTGTAATCAGGTGTGTTTTTTAAATCTCCTGTGCGATGAATTGGACGGAGTGTGCAGCGCCAGGGACATGTCCTTAGATTATGTGCTTGAATACATTGATATGCATACTTAATTTTCTTCTTTTTTTTTTTCCTGTTGAAGTTTTATACATTTTGAAACGGTTATAGTCCTGATATGACTCTACACAGTCAGCTGGGCTTTAAACAACAATAACAATAAACAATTATTTGGTATCTTTGTTATGTCCTTTAGACAGCTGGCAAAAGCTGGTTAGCTGAAAGTGTGAGCCTGTCTTGTTTAGCTGTGAGTGGAAATCTGTTGTTCTTCAGGGTTAGGGAAAGTGAAGCAGTGAGGGAAAGTAGTGAGGCCTGCCCTCAAAAAACTTCATCCAGTGTGAGAAAAGGATTGGACGAAGCAGTAGGGAAGTTTCAGTCTTTTTCTCCTTATGTTTGTATTTGGTGTTTGTTTGTTTGTGATCTTAGCTTGACAAAGGCCATTTAGCCGAAAATTTGCGCCTGTCTTGTCTTGTTGTATAAAATATGCGTTCTATACTTTTTTCGTGCTTTTTCTGTTTTTTGTGTCATGAGTTAAATACACTTGTATATTCTCTGTTCCTTGTTTCTGATCTCTAAAGAGAGGGATTGACACTTCAGATCCATTCTGATCTTGGTGAATCAAGCTTTACGCTGTAGTGTTGATGTGTTTAAGGAAGAAGGTGGCAGAATGGATCAAATGCCTGTCTACTTGTGAACATATGACATGATCTACATCATTCTTTCTCCTTGGTCCAGCTGGGAAATTGGATTGAGCAACCATTCTCAGTTGGTGAAAAATCTTAACACAATTGTTGTTGTTTTCTCCCCATTAACTTCTCGTCTTTACACCTTAACAACAGGTGGAACCATGTGATTTTTTCCCCTGTTCAGAGCACTGTTTTTGTGGGATGCATGTATCATTACATTGCATGGTTTAGCCCTCACTGTGCAGGCACAGTGATTCACAATTCTGCATACTTTGTCTTCAGTGTTTGTGCGCACTGCTATTTTTCTGTGTCCATAAACCACCTTGCACTGACATGGCCTATGGGGTCTTTAACTTGTGTAATGTTTTGTGTCTTGATTACATAGAAGAGGTTCAGCCACATACTGGTCTTCATATACGTCGACCTGGCAGATCAGAAAAAGTCCACCTTTTTGACCAGGCACTAGAATTGAGCTTTTTGTATTGGAAGTTGGAGTATGAAAGACATTGGGGGATAAACACAACATATCCTGTGTGGACAGAGAAACTTGAAGGACAACTGAGATATGGTGGATAAGAGGACAAAATGACATGTGTTTCACACTCTGGTATATGTCACACTGTTATAATGTTCAACAAGACAGAATGACATGTGTTTCACACTCTGGTATATGTCACACTGTTATAATGTTCAACAAGACAGAATACTTTTGTGTCATTCTGAATATGTGTCACACTACCATAATCTTCAGCAAGACACAATGGTTTGTGTATCATCCTGAGGTATGTCTCACACTACCATAATCTTCAGCAAGACACAATGGTTTGTGTATCATCCTGAGGTATGTCTCACACTACCATAATCTTCAACAAGACAGAATAACATGTGTTTCATACTGTGGTATGCGTCACACTATTATAATCTTCAACAAGACAGAATAGTTTGTGTATCATCCTGAGGTATGTGTTACACTACCATAATCTTCAACAAGACAGAATGGTTTGTATATCATCCTGAAGTATGTCTCACACTACCATAATCTTCAACAAGACAGAATGGTTTGTATATCATACTGAGGTGTGTTTCACACTACCATAATCTTCAACAAGACAGAATAATTTCTGTATCATCCTGAGGTATGTCTCACTGCCATAATTGTCAACAAGACAGAATGGTGTGTGAATCATCCTGAGGTATGTGTTACACTACCATAATCTTCAACAAGACAGAATAGTGTGTGTGTTATCCTGATGTATATGTCACACTATCATAAGCTTCAGCAAGACAGAATAGTGTGTGTGTTATCCTGATGTATATGTCACACTATTATAAGCTTCAGCAAGACAGAATAGTGTGTGTGTTATCCTGATGTATATGTCACACTATCATAAGCTTCAGCAAGACAGAATAGTGTGTGTGTTATCCTGATGTACATGTCACACTATCATAATCTTCAACAAGACAGAATAGTGTGTGTGTTATCCTGATGTATATGTCACACTATCATAATCTTCAACAAGACAGAATAGTGTGTGTGTTATCCTGATGTATATGTCACACTATCATAATCTTCAACAAGACAGAATAGTGTGTGTGTTATCCTGATGTATATGTCACACTATCATAATCTTCAACAAGACAGAATAGTGTGTGTGTTATCCTGATGTATATGTCACACTATCATAAGCTTCAGCAAGACAGAATAACATGTGTTTCACCTTCAGGGATGCCTCACTTTAACATAATCTTCAACAAGACAGAATGTGTTTCATCTTCAGCTACGTCTTAGTGTACCACAATCTTCAGGAAGACAGAATAGTGTGTGAGTCACCCTCTAGTGTGTTTCACTCTATGATAATCTTCCCTCTGCTGTTGCAGACATGATGATAGGCCCTACATGATATGTTCAGTTTTCTACTTTTTACATCCCTCTTGTGATCAGGTGGGCTGTAAGAGTTTACTGTGAAGTGATAATGAACATAATTTGAAACGGAAATGTTGTTTTCTTTTTGCTATGAATGTAAACGTAAACTCATATGTAACTGGTAAGTTTCTATATTGTTTCTTTGTTGTGATTTGTGCAGAGGAACCTAAAGGACCGAGAAGAGATCTGTTAGTTCAGCAAGTGAGTTTGGTTCAGTTTTTGATTGTGTGTGTGTGTATATATGTGTGTGTGTGTGTGTGTGTGTTCCCAGTTGACAGGCTAATACAGGGCTGCGAACTCCATCACACAATCAGTTTGATGAGCCATGTAACAAAAATCCTGTTAAGAATAATCATGATGAGGACAAGGAATAGAATCAAAAGAGAAATAGCAGAAGAACAGTGTGGATTTGTGGAAGGGAAAGGAAAGGCTTTCGATCGGGTAAGACATGATGAATTGATCAACCAACTGGAGACACTCAATGTTGATGAAAAAGATCTACGAATAATCAGAAATGTGAACTGGGAACAAACAGCTGCAATGAGAATAGAAAACAATGTAAGCTCTTTCCAAAATATCAAAAGAGGAGTCAGACAGGGTTGTGTTTTGTCACCAGATCTGTTTTCACTTTACAGCGAAAACATCATGAGAAACCTAGAAGAAGACCCTGGATTAGAGGTTGGAGGGAAAATGATAAACAACATTCGATATGTAGATGACACCGTGCTAATTGCAGAAAGAGAAAGAGACCTACAAAACCTTGTGAATATACTAGAAATAGAAAGCAAAGGTAAGGGGCTGGAACTAAACAGCAGGAAGACTGAAGTCATGGTGATCAGTAAAAAACATGAAATCCCCTCATGCAAAATAACAGCAAATGACACAACCTTGACACAGGTTGATAAATTCAAATACCTGGGAACGATCATTTCATCAGACGGCAGATGCACATCAGAAATAGCCGGCAGAATCGGCCAAGCCAAAACAGCATTCAAGAAGATGACAAGCATTCTTACCAACAAATGCCTGTCAATTAATATCAGGAAGAGAGTTCTTGATTGTTATGTAGAACCAATACTTTTGTATGGATGCGAGGCGTGGACAGTCAACAAACAAAGCCAGAACAAGATTGAGGCAGCCGAGATGTGGTTTCTAAGAAGAATGTTGAGAGTTCCATGGACAGCAAAGAAAACAAACAAGACAGTCTTGATGGAGGCAGACACAAGTAGATCACTCATAAGGAAGATTAGGAAAAGACAGGCAACATTTATAGGCCATTTTATGAGGAAGGGGGATTTGGAGCACCTGGTCACAACGAGAAAGCTGGAAGGTAAGAGAGCACAGGGTAGACCCAGGGAGAAAATGCTGGACGGACTTGCAGAGTGGCTGGGGACGAGGAGGGTGGGGGAGATGCTGGGGGCAACGAGAGATAGAGGCAGATGGAAGTCCATGATCGCCAGTGCCATGTGGCAGGGCATCTGATGATGATGATGATGATGATCCAGTCCTATGTGTGAGCCTCAGACCAATTTTCTTTGTGTTAGGATTATTATGATCATTTCCTAGTGCATGATATTGAAACTGGCATGCTGATGGGAATGGACAACACTCAAAAGAAAGAATAAAGGGAGAGGGGCTTTTTGGGGGGGGGGGGAGGGGGGCAGGACAGGGCAACATTTTTGGTTTAAAAATCCTGCCAAACTGTGGTGAATTTTATACTCAGTATTGTATCATAGCAAGCATATCATCATGTGTCAAATCATTTCATGTATATGACAGTGTCTTTGTTTATACCATGATGATATGGTGATGTCATACCAGGTAGACAGGTGGATGAGTCGTGCAGAGTCCATCAAGTCTTATGTGGCGGTACAGGCCCTCAACATCAACACCAACGACACATCCAGACAGGAGGAGGAGGACACTCAGTCCAGCGTTATGAGTAAGACTGACTGTAATTTACGAGTAAACTGACTGTAATTTATGAGTAAGACTGGCAGTAACTTATAAGTAAGACTGTAATTTATGAGTAAGACTGTAATTTACAAGTAAGACTTACTGTAATTTATGAGTAAGACTGTAATTTACAAGTAAGACTGACTAATTTACGAGTAAGACTGACAGTAATTGTTTTAGCAAGATCATAATTTAGAGTAAACAGAACATGCGGTTCAGTGTTGTGGGTAAGACTGACTGTAATTTACGAGTAAGACTGACTGTAATTTGCGAGTAAGACTGACTGTAATTTATGAGTAAGACTGTAATTTACAAGTAAAACTGACTGTAATTTACAAGTAAGACTAATTTTTTAGCAAGACACAGTCCAGCATTATGAGTAAGACTGACTGTAATTTATGAGTAAGACTGTAATTTACAAGTAAAAGTGACTGTAATTTACAAGTAAGACTGTCTGTAATTTTTAAGCAAGACAGCAATTCAGAATGAGCAGAACATGCAGTCATGATCTTAGAATGAACAGAACATACAGTCCGGTGTTACGAGTAAGGCTGGCTGTAATTTTTGAGTAAGACTGACTGTAATTTAAAGTAAGACTGTCAGTAATTTATGAGTAAGACCATAATTTAGAACAAACAGGACACACAGTCTAGTGTTATGAGTAAGACTGACTGTAATTTACAGGTAAGACTGTAAGTAATGTATGGGAGTAAGGCAGTAATTCAAAATAAACAGGACACACAGTCCAGTGTTGTGTGTAGGACTGACTGTAATTTACAGGTAAGACTGTCAGTAATGTATGGGAGTAAGGCAGTAATTCAGAATAAACAGGACACACAGTCCAGTGTTGTGTGTAGGACTGACTGTAATTTACAGGTAAGACTGACTTTAATTTACAAGTAAGACTGTCAGTTATTTATGGGTAAGACCATATTTTAGAATATACAGGACACACAGTTCAGTGTTATGAGTAAGACTGACTGTAATTTATGAGTAAGACTGTCAGTGATTTATGAGTAAAACCATAATTTAGAATAAACAGGACACACATCCAGTGTTATGAGTAAGACTGTCAGTAATTTATGAGTACGACCGTAATCTAGAATAAAAAGTGTTGTGGGTGAGAGTGAGTGAAATAAGTCATTATACCAGGTCTGTATAAATCTTTGTGGAATCTGAATCAAAGTTACTACTAGTATTCAAACAAAGAGGAACCACAAAAAGTCTTAAGCAGAATCAGAATGTGTATTTGATATAACAAGACAGGCATTATTTTTCGGTCAACTGGCCTTAAACATCTGTCGTTTGCTCCTGCTCAGTGCCATGCTAGGGAAGTTCTCTACATTTTTTTTCCTGCTCAATGCCATGCATTTATTTTTTGGTCTTCTTGACAAAGGCTCTTTTTTGTATATACTTGACAAAGGCCAGTCAGCCAAAAATTTGCACCTGTCTTGCATTGTTATATTGAACCTTTGACTTCCGCACCTTGTCCACCATCATTGTCAACCATGCTAGGAAAGCAAACACTTAACCCTTTGATTACCTCACCCTATCCACCAGCTTTCTGCAGGAAGCTGGTGGATGGGGTGGGGGAATTAAAGGGTTAAATTTTAGCAGTTGGTGGACAGGATGTGGTAGTCAAAGGGTTAAATATATGGTCTGATTCTGTTTTTGTGTTTTTGTAGATCTTTGTTGGTAAGATATGTTGTTGGCCACTTTGTAGGTAAACTGTATAGACCTTTATGGGTAAGACTTTCTTTTCTTGTTTTCAATAGCAAGGTCAGAAAATGGCCTTCATACTCTGAGTGTCTGTATGTTTTTGGTTGGTTGATTGATTGATTGATGAGATGGTTGGTTGGCTGGTCGGTCAGTTGGTTGGTTGTTTTTTTGATTGGTTGATTTGATTTGTTGATTGTTTGGCTGGGTTGGTTTTCTGTCACTCCCTGTGCACCATCTCATTGGCATGACCGGCTCTCCAACACTACACAGATTATTCCTGTTGCTGATCTGGTGATGAAGGAGCTTGTTTCTTTGATATTTGAAATTATTGAGGATCTGAAAGGGAGTGGGGGGGGGGGGGGGCACTGGCAGTTATTCAGATCAAGTGAATAAAAGACTCAGAATGCGTTTTTTCAATTTGACAGCATGCTATGCTGTGTGTGCTGTGTGTGCTGTGCTGTGCTGTTGCTGTGTTGTGTTTGTAGACTGTATCATGTGACCATTGTTTTACAGTGGAATGAAAAGAATGTTTTTGCCTGTTTTCAGATCAGTGCTGTGTCCAGTGAGGATGCCAGTCTTTTACCAGAGTTGTGGATATGTCCCGGAATGCTTCAGTGATTGACTGTGATGATAGTGACTGTTATACCGCTGCATGAGTCCTGTGTTATCGTGTCTCTCTGTTATGGTAGTGATTGTAATACAGCCTGGCTGTAATGGTATTGTCATTCTGTCATACAGCCTGGCTGTAATGGTATTGTCATTCTGTCATACAGCCTGCCTGTAATGGTATTGTCATTCTGTCATACAGCCTGGCTGTAATGGTATTCTCATACTGATTGTCATATAGCCTGGCTGTAATGGTATTGTCATTCTGTCATACAGCCTGGCTGTAATGGTATTGTCATTCTGTCATACAGCCTGGCTGTAATGGTATTCTCATACTGATTGTCATATAGCCTGGCTGTAATGGTACTGATTGTCATACAGCCTGGCTGTAATGGTATTCTCATACTGATTGTCATATAGCCTGGCTGTAATGGTAATGATTGTCATATAGCCTGGCTGTAATGGTAATGATTGTCATATAGCCTGGCTGTAATGGTAATGATTGTCATATAGCCTGGCTGTAATGGTAATGATTGTCATATAGCCTGGCTGTAATGGTATTGTCATTCTGTCATACAGCCTGGCTGTAATGGTATTGTCATTCTGTCATACAGCCTGGCTGTAATGGTATTGTCATTCTGTCATACAGCCTGGCTGTAATGGTATTCTCATACTGATTGTCATATAGCCTGGCTGTAATGGTATTCTCATACTGATTGTCATACAGCCTGGCTGTAATGGTATTCTCATACTGATTGTCATATAGCCTGGCTGTAATGGTAATGATTGTCATATAGCCTGGCTGTAATGGTAATGATTGTCATATAGCCTGGATGTAATGGTAATGATTGTCATACAGCCTGGCTGTAATGGTATTCTCATACTGATTGTCATATAGCCTGGCTGTAATGGTATTCTCATACTGATTGTCATATAGCCTGGCTGTAATGGTAATGATTGTCATATAGCCTGGCTGTAATGGTAATGATTGTCATATAGCCTGGATGTAATGGTAATGATTGTCATACAGCCTGGCTGTAATGGTAATGATTGTCATACAGCCTGGCTGTAATGGTAATGATTGTCATATAGCCTGGATGTAATGGTAATGATTGTCATACAGCCTGGCTGTAATGGTAATGATTGTCATACAGCCTGGCTGTAATGGTAATGATTGTCATACAGCCTGGCTGTAATGGTATTCTCATACTGATTGTCATATAGCCTGGCTGTAATGGTAATGATTGTCATATAGCCTGGCTGTAATGGTAATGATTGTCATATAGCCTGGATGTAATGGTAATGATTGTCATATAGCCTGGCTGTAATGGTAATGATTGTCATACAGCCTGGCTGTAATGGTAATGATTGTCATATAGCCTGGATGTAATGGTAATGATTGTCATATAGCCTGGCTGTAATGGTAATGATTGTCATACAGCCTGGCTGTAATGGTATTCTCATACTGATTGTCATATAGCCTGGCTGTAATGGTAATGATTGTCATATAGCCTGGCTGTAATGGTAATGATTGTCATATAGCCTGGATGTAATGGTAATGATTGTCATACAGCCTGGCTGTAATGGTATTCTCATACTGATTGTCATATAGCCTGGCTGTAATGGTAATGATTGTCATATAGCCTGGCTGTAATGGTAATGATTGTCATATAGCCTGGATGTAATGGTAATGATTGTCATACAGCCTGGCTGTAATGGTAATGATTGTCATATAGCCTGGATGTAATGGTAATGATTGTCATATAGCCTGGCTGTAATGGTAATGATTGTCATATAGCCTGGCTGTAATGGTAATGATTGTCATACAGCCTGGCTGTAATGGTAATGATTGTCATATAGCCTGGATGTAATGGTAATGATTGTCATATAGCCTGGCTGTAATGGTAATGATTGTCATACAGCCTGGCTGTAATGGTAATGATTGTCATATAGCCTGGATGTAATGGTAATGATTGTCATATAGCCTGGCTGTAATGGTAATGATTGTCATATAGCCTGGCTGTAATGGTAATGATTGTCATATAGCCTGGATGTAATGGTAATGATTGTCATATAGCCTGGCTGTAATGGTAATGATTGTCATATAGCCTGGCTGTAATGGTAATGATTGTCATATAGCCTGGATGTAATGGTATTCTCATACTGATTGTCATACAGCCTGGCTGTAATGGTAATGATTGTCATATAGCCTGGCTGTAATGGTAATGATTGTCATATAGCCTGGATGTAATGGTACTGATTGTCATACAGCCTGGCTGTAATGGTACTGATTGTCATACAGCCTGGCTGTAATGGTACTGATTGTCATACAGCCTGGCTGTAATGGTAATGATTGTCATACAGCCTGGCTGTAATGGTACTGATTGTCATACAGCCTGGCTGTAATGGTACTGATTGTCATACAGCCTGGCTGTAATGGTACTGATTGTCATATAGCCTGGCTGTAATGGTACTGATTGTCATACAGCCTGGCTGTAATGGTACTGATTGTCATACAGCCTGGTTGTAGTGGTACTGATTGTCATACAGCCCATGAGTCCAGTGTTTCAGTGTATGGCTGTGATGGTAGTGATGATTGTATGTCCTCAGTAGTATAGCTGGGAACATGGGATAGGCTTACTTGTGTACTCACCGCAACACTGGCAGAGACTCGCCCACAGATACAGCTGTGTGCAAGACCATTCCATCCTGTTTTTAAATTTTTATCGTTTTATGTTTGTGGGATGTGATTCTCACGTACACTGAAATATGTGTGTATGTCTGCTGTTGTTTTTTACTCCGCCATTAAAACAGTCATTTTGTGTTTTGGAAAGTGTGCATGCTGGGTGTTCTCATATTTCATAAGCCAGTATATATTGACATGGTTTGCAAGATCTTTTTTTCGTATTTTTCATATTTTATGTTTTCGTATATTAGCACCAGGAGGAGATTTCTTGAGTGTTCTAAAGAACCGATACTGTTGTACAGTTGTGAGGCATGGACAGTCAACATGCAAATGCAAGTCAGACCAAGATTGAGGCAACTGAAATGTGGTTTCTAAGAAGAATGTTGAGAGTTCCATGCACAGCAAAGAAAACAAACGAGACAGTCTTGAAGGAGTCAAACACAAGAAGATGATTGATAAAGAAGATTAGGAAAAGACAAGTCACATTTGTAGGACACTTTATGAGGAAGGAGAAATTAGAGCACCTGGTCACAGCAGGAAAGCTGGAGGGAAAGAGAACACCAGGTAGACCCAGGGAGAAAATATTGGACGGACTTGCAGGGTGACTGAGGACTGAGAGGGTGGGAGATGTACTTGCAGCAGCAAGGGATAGATTTGTATGGAAGGCCATGATCGCCAACGCCACACAGCAGGGCACAGGATGATGATGATGATGACGATCTTTAAAATGTGTAGATGATGTTCTGTGTGTATAAACACATGCAGGGGGTTCACCATTGGCAGGCTTGCGCATATGTTGACTGGAGAGATAGGGAAAATTTCCACCATTTACCCACCAGGCAGTAACCAAGCAGGTTCAAATCTAGACCTTTCAGTTGAAAGTGTAGTGTTCTAACTGCTAGACCATCCTGTCTGTCATACCTTCCATGACTCAGCATGTGCGGTACAGTTGTGTTTTTACTGCTTCCGACGTATTGGAATGAATGCTTGGAATACAATTAAACGCCGGTTTCTAATACTGGTGTTGTACAGAAAGGGCGGTGCTGCTGTATGGGCCATATGCCCCACTATTGCTTCTCAAAATCCGTTATGACAAGAAATACAAGTAGTACAGTGTTGGTAATGGGGGAATCCATGGCCATGGAAAGGTCAGATGAGCAGGCTCTGCCACGTTTGACCAGTTCAACAAGAAAGAAGGAAAGAAATGTTGGAAAGCAGACAAATCAAAGCCCCATCCCCCACTTTTTTTTTCTTTTTTATGAACCTGGACAAAAGATGAAAAGATGATTACATGATAAAAAGTAGACTGGTTTTACTGGTTTTACTGGTTTTACTGGTTTTTACTGGTTTTCAGAAATTGAATGCTATCTTTGATGATGCTTTGTCAGAGTAAAAGAAAATGTATGCTGCAGATGTTTATAAATTCTGATAGTATCTGCAGCGTTATGTCAAGTGATGGTTTAACTTTTGAATTCTGGCAGTATGCCTGCTTACTGTGTTATGTCACAGTGATAGTTTAACGTCTGAATTCTGATAGTTGGCCTGCTTGATATGTTGGTTTCTGATGGCAGGTCTACTTTGTTATTTCAAAGTGATAGTTTAACTTTTGAAATCTGATAGGAGGCCTGCTTACTGTGTTGTATCAAAGTGATGATTTGACATTTGAATTCTGATAGTAGGCCTATTTACTGTTTTGTGTCAGTGTGATGGTTTCAGTAGGAATTGTCCACTTCATTGGTGTAAAGGCCTTTTGATGTTGTTATGATCTCGCCAGTGCATCCAGTTTATGGGTCAACAGATGCTTTAAATGTGATTCAGATTTTTCCTGTGCATTGTGTGTTAATAGAAGGTGTCTGACAAATTGTCTCAATTTCTTTTGTCAGTCAGAGTACAGCACAAATGCAGTAATGTCTAGGAGTTCTCATATAGTAACATCTTTTTCAAAGGCTGCTCTTTGTATGTAAGGTTACAGCAGTATCTTTGAATTGTTCTCGTGTAGTGGTATCTTCTCAAAGGCTGCTTTTAGTAAAGTTATAGTAAAGTTACAGTTATGTGCAGGATTCGTCCTTCAGCAGTGGTATCTTTTCAGAATCTGTACTTTGTTACGTTACCTGACAATACAAACCTACGTTACTTGATAATACAAACTGACATAATGATTGTTCTCTGTGTTTGACATTATGGTGTGATGTATTGAATTCAGTGTGTATGTGTGTGTTTTTGCATGTGCTCTGTTTGGTTTGTTTTTTTTGCATTATGGCATCTTTGATATGAAACTGTGTTAGGTGGATATGTATGTGTTTGTTGAGTTTTTTTCTAGCATTGTAGCGTCATTGATATAAAATATGGTCAGGTGTGTATGGATGAATGTTCGTGGTGAATTGAAATGAAGAAAGTTGGGGAGGATGTTTTTGGTTTTCTTTGATATTAATCGCTTCTTGTTGTTTTTTTGTATGAATAGTAAACATGTCTGATGTGTGTGTTTGTATGGTGTGTATTGTAGTTTTGTCATGTGTCTGCCAAACTGCACAGGAAAAGAAGAGAAGCAAAGAATGGATGTGTATGTTTCTGAACTTTGTATAGTCACATGACTAAAATGACATGACTGGGGTGTGTGTGTATGTATGTGTATGTGTGTGTAGGTGTGTGTGTGTGTGTCTCTTTGTGTGTTTGTGTGTGTTTTTTGTGTGTGTGTGTGTGTGTGTGTGTGTTTTTATTAAAGTCTGTACTGAAGACGGAAAAGAAAGATTGGGAAGCAGACAAATGACAAATCACATTCTGTGTTTTTTTTCTTCTTTTTTTTTCTTTGACAAACCTGGATAAAATTAAAAAAAAGGTTACATGGGAAAATTAGACAGACTGGATTTAGGGAAACAAGTGATGTCTTTGAAAGGAAATGTTCATTAACCCTTTGATTCCTGCACCCTGTCTGCCAGCATCCTGCATTGTCAACCATGATAGCAAAGCAAAAGCACTTTTGAACTCATTACTCCATTACTCTATCCACCAACTTCCTGCTGGTGGATAGGGTGAGGGAGTCAAAGGGTTAAGTTTTTGCAGTTGGTGGATAGTGTGCGGGAGTCAAAAGGTTAAACTGAAGGCAACACCTTAAGAAGATGGAGTTTCCCATCTGTATACATTGTCAGAAACGCAGCTACGCTTATGTATACATAAGACAGCCCTCGCATTGTTTTCCTGCAGATTTATACATGTTATACGATGATGATAGGTGGTTAAGATATTGTTTAGTGAGTTTGACAGATATTGTTAAGAGTGAGTTTTAACAGGCATTGCAGTACACATGTTTGATGGAGATCAGTTGTGTTATTAACAGGCAGCTACATTGAGTTGTTTGAATATTTGGTTTGTATAGTGCCCTTGTGAACCTGTGATACATCTCTCCCACCCCACTTTCTGTGTCTGTCTGTGTGTCTGTCTGTTATCTGTCTGTCTGTCTATCTGTCTGTCTTCAGTCTGTCTCTGCCTCTCACTCTCGCTGTCTCCATCTCTATCTCCCCATTTCTCTGTCTCTGTCTCTCCCCGTCTCTCTCTGTCTCTCTCTCTCCAACTCTTGCTGTCCCTCTCTCTCTCCCTCTCTCTCCCTCTCTCTTCTCTCTCTCCCTCTCTCTGTCCCTCTCTTTCTTTCTCCCTCTCTATGTCTCTCTCTTTCCCTCTCTTTCTCTCTGTCTTCGTGTGTGTGTGTCTGTCTGTCTGTCTCCCTCTCTCTCTCTCTCCTTTTTTCTCTCTCTTTTCTTTCTCTCTCCTTCTCTCTCCACCCTCTCTTTCTCTCTCCCTCTTTCTTGTCTCTGTCTCTGTCTACCCCAACTCTCTCTCTGTCTCTGTCTCTTTGTCTCTATTTCTCTCTCTCTCCACTTCCCATCCCTTCCTCCCCCTCTCTCCCTCTCCTTTCCTCTCTCTCTCCCCTCCCTCCCTTCCTCTCACTCTCTCCATTTCTATCTGTCTCTTTCTGCTGAGTCTCTGTATGTGTGTATGAAGTTGTTAAATGCCTGTAAATAGCTAGAACCGTGTAATCAAAGGAGGCTTATATCCTAGGGAAAGGTTGTGTGGTTGTGAAAGATACAAAATATACAATGAAAGGAGTTAAAATAATTTAGTCTGTTGATTATGAGCTTAGTGTGTGTGTGTGTGTGTGTGTGTGTGTGTGTGTGTGTGTGTGTGTGTGTGTGTGTGTGTGTGTGTGGACAGTCTCAGTCCTGCAAGGAACTGCATGGCATGGCTATCATCCTCATTGTCATCATCATCACATTGTAAAAAATGTGTAAGCTTCTGTGGCCATTGGGATGCTGTAGAAAATGGGACAGAAAAAATGGTGAACACAAAGATAGTGCGATAATCCTAAAAAAAAGAAAAAAAAGTATGTATATGTGCATGTAGACCTCTGTGTGTGTGTGTGTGTGTGTGTGTGTGTGTGTGTGTGTGTGTGTGTGTGTGTGTGTGTGTAAAGCAATGTCAAATATTTTTTCTCAGTATGATGGTATCTGTTATGCTTTAAGAATATGTTGATGAGTTTTACACTTGGTAAATAATCTGTGATTGTGCAGATTGCTTTAAATGTAAGCTTGTCTTTGGAGTACGATCGTATCATCATTGGATGATCAGTGATTGTGATGAGACAGCTTTGAATGTGACAGGTTGTATGACTGTGGTCGTTCATATCAATTTTATGATGACTTGTATGAGGGTTGAATACTGAAATATATGTGCTTGAATGTTTTCTGGGTGTTTGTTTGTTTTTTTATGTCTGTATAGCTGACTGTCTTGCATATGTGCACGTATTGTGTGTGTGTGTGTGTGTGTGTGTGTGTGCGCGCGCGCGCTGGAGAATTTGGAGATGGGGGGCCTGGCACATGTGGGTGTGAAAGGAGCGATGAAATCTTACATGATTCTCCTCTGATCATTTTTTAAAGGGAATTTTTACACTTTTTTTCACCAAAGGCGGTCCAATGGCCCAGTTCTAAGAGCGCCATAGTCATAATGCAGGGTTGTGGGTTCAACCCTCGTGCCAGTTGTATACTTCTTTTTTATCACAGGTTGGTTGGTTCTGATAGAGCTGTAGACCCAAGATCTGATACCTCGAGTTCAATCCCAGCCCTCAACATTAAAAGCTGACCATTCCGCTGCCCATCTTAATGTTTCCACCATTGTGGCGGTATCAGCTTTGTGTCTCATAGGTCCTTTTTCCCCTTTCTCACCACAAGGAAAGCAAATACATGTCAGTCCCTAACAATACCAACAAAACCAACAATATCATATAATTATACTAGCAGTCACAGTAAGAAAATGAATTACATATAACTTCGCACAAGCAAAATTGTAATTGGTAAATCACAAACACAGAATCAAAGGAAAAGAAAGTATAGGAACACAATGATCAAAAGTAAGGAAAGAAATACAGGAAACATAAAGGAAAAGAAATACAGGAAACAAAGGAAAAGAAAGTACAGGAAACAAAGGAAAAGAAAGTACAGGGAAACAATAAAGGAAAAGAAAGTACAGGAAACAAAGAAAAAGAGTACAGGAAACGAAGGAAAAAGAACAAGAAGCATATTCAAAGGATAAGAAGGCACAGGAAACATAATCAAAATAAAAGACAATACAGGAAACAATGTAAAAAGGAAGTACAGGAAACAAAGAAAAAAGAAATACAGGAAACAAAGTAAAAAGAAAGTACAGGAAACAAAATGAAAAGAAAGTACAGGAAACAAACAAAGGAAAAAGAAAGTACAGGAAACAAAGTAAAAAAGAAAGTACAGGAAACAAAGGAAAAAGAAAGTACAGGAAACAAAGTAAAAAGAAAGTACAGGAAACATAATCAAAGAAAAAAGAAAGTACAGGAAACAAAAGGAAAAGGAAAGTACAGGAAACATAATCAAAGGAAAAGAAAATACAGGAAACATAAAGGTAAAGAATATATAGGAAAAAATAAATGGAAAAGAAATACAGGAAACATCGAAGGAAAAAGAAAGCACAAGAAGCATTATCACAAAGGAAAAGAAAATACAGGAAACAACAAAGAAAGAAAGTAGAATATAATGGACAGGAAACATAATCAAAAGAAAAAGAAAGTTCAAGAATCATAAAGGAAAAAAAAAGGTACAGGAAACATAATCAAAGAAAAAGAAAGTTAAGAACTAAGGAAAAAAGGTACAGGAAACATATCAAATGAAAAAGAAATACAGGAAACGTCAAAGGAAAGATGTAAAAGGAGCATTCGGATGGAGCCAGGATGCTGTATTGTGTGCTTAGAATGAAGCAAAGAGATTGTACTGCAACTCTTGGAATGGAGCAAAGAGATGGTGGTGTACATCACACACACACACACACACACACACACACACACACACACACACACACACACACACACACACACACACACACACACACACACTCAGAGTAAGTAAATTAAGACTTCACACGTCAAACGCCGGGCGAATAAAACTGATAGAAATATCACTGGAGTCGTAGACCAGGATAGGTGTTGCCATATATAACTATGGGGGCCTGTAAACGGGAATGTAGCCTGACATAAAAAGTACAGTACATGTGCTGTTTTGTCAGAGAGACTGTTAACATATGCCGTGTCTATCGGTGGCGTTATGCTTGCCGTGAAACGTATGTAGCCTGCTGTCCATTTACCTCTCCACCACTATCATACACAGAATGAAAGATGGACAATTCTCTTATCATCTCTTTCCAGCATTTCTTACCACCCCTCTCTCTCTCTCTTTCATTCTCTCTCTCTCTCTCTCTCTCTCTCTCTCTCACTCTCTCACTCTTTCTCTCTGTCTCTGTCTCTCTTTCTCTCTCATTTTCTCTCTCTGTTTCTCTCTCTCTCATTCTCTCTCCCTCTCTCTCTTTCTCTTTCTCACTCATTCTCTCTCTCTTGATTTTTTTAATCTATCGTTCTTTCCCTTCCAATCTAAAGGGTATAAGTGTGAAGAGAGAGAGATAGACAGACAGACAGACACAGACAGACAGACATACGGACAGAGAGGAAAAAGAAAAAAGTCAGAAAGAAAAATTCCCCAAACCCACACACGCAAATGGACCAGACTATTTATGTCTTCAATCACTTTCAGGTATGTGCCATGATTATTTGGATCCCTTTCCATCACTTGGCATCTGAGGCGTTACCGCATATGGAACATCGATCGAGACACAAGAAAAGTGAAACGGAAAACCTTACGCTTGATGTTGGGACTGGTGAATACACAGAACTAACAGAGTTAATAAATGAAATTTGTAACCTTCAGTAGAACAGCAGGAAACAAGACAATTCCACGGATTCTTCTGACAATTGAATGTCTCGCTGAGTGACCATAGCGCAATAGTTACAGCAACGAAGCGTCGACTGGAAGGTTACGGGTTCGAATCCCTATCAGTGGCTGCCAAAATCAGTGATTTTTCGGCCCCACTTGGTTCCTACCTAGAGTTGATTGTGCGATAGATTTCCAGGGAAGACTGGGACCACACAGTCAAGTCTCATCCACTTCACGGGTATGTCATTGTGGGTGTCGCCCAAATCTTTGGCTAACAAGTGTTCGTATCTCTTGGGCTTTGTTGACGCCAGGATGTATTATAATAGTAAGCCTTACTGGTGTACATCCCTGCGACGCAGTCTCAATCGTGGATAGAACTCCATAGTATCATGACTATCATCCGCATCGTCACGCATCATCATGGTATTACAACAACAACAACAACAACAACAACAACAGCAAAGTGTCCTAGACTCTTTGTCCTTTAAGGTGGCGAAGAAAATGGGACAAGAAAATATATAAGTGAGCACAAATGAAATTGCTTAAGTACAATAATCCTTAACCTTTTGACCCCCGCACCCTATCTACCAACTGCAAAAACTGTAACCCTATGACTACCTCACCCTATCCACCTTCTTCCTGCAGGAAGCTGGTGGATAGGGTGAGGGAGTCACAGGGTTAAGTTTTTGCTTCACGAACATGGTTGACAAAGCAGGATGCTGGTAGACAGGGTGCAGGGTCAAAGGGTTAAAAATGTGTCTCGCCTTCATCATTGTCGTCGTACTTGTAGTGACAGGGTCAGGGCTGAACACAGTGTCTGCCTGTGACAGATCCTACATGGCTTACACTGTGAACATTGCCGCTGGTGGCAGAAGGATCAGGGCAGGATCCATAGTGTCTGCCTGTCACACCCGGCTTGTTGACTCGGAGAAGAGAGTTCAGGCCTTGAGCCTCACAGAGCCTGCCTCGAGCATAAGACCTTTTAGTGTACACACGGAGCAAGGCCATCACCATGGTGGGCCCACAAGAACAACTTCCGGTAATTGTGAGATGAAGAAAGCTCCAATGGTTTGGACACGTCACCAGCCCTTCCACCCTTTCCAAGACCATCCTTCAGGACATTATGGACAGAGACCCTCCTTCAGGATATTATGGACAGAGACCCTCCTTCAGGATATTATGGACAGAGACCATCCTTCGGGATATTATGGACAGAGACCATCCTTCAGGATATTATGGACAGAGACCCTCCTTCAGGATATTATGGACAGAGACCATCCTTCAGGATATTATGGACAGAGACGATCCTTCGGGATATTATGGACAGAGACCATCCTTCAGGATATTATGGACAGAGACCATCCTTCAGGATATTATGGACAGAGACCATCCTTCAGGATATTATGGACAGAGACCATCCTTCAGGATATTATGGACAGAGACCATCCTTCAGGATATTATGGACAGAGATCCTCCTTCAGGATATTATGGACAGAGACCATCCTTCAGGATATTATGGACAGAGACCCTCCTTCAGGATATTATGGACAGAGACCCTCCTTCAGGATATTATGGACAGAGACCATCCTTCGGGATATTATGGACAGAGACCCTCCTTCAGGATATTATGGACAGAGACCCTCCTTCAGGATATTATGGACAGAGACCCTCCTTCAGGATATTATGGACAGAGACCCTCCTTCAGGATATTATGGATAGAGACCCTCCTTCAGGATATTATGGACAGAGACCCTCCTTCAGGATATTATGGACAGAAACCATCCTTCAGGATATTATGGACAGAGACCCTCCTTCAGGATATTATGGACAGAAACCATCCTTCAGGATATTATGGACAGAGACCATCCTTCGGGATATTATGGACAGAGACCATCCTTCAGGATATTATGGACAGAGACCATCCTTCGGGATATTATGGACAGAGACCATCCTTCAGGATATTATGGACAGAGACCATCCTTCGGGATATTATGGACAGAGACCATCCTTCAGGATATTATGGACAGAGACCATCCTTCAGGATATTATGGACAGAGACCATCCTTCGGGATATGGACATAGACCCTCCTTCAGAATATTATGGACAGAGACCATCCTTCAGGATATTATGGACAGAGACCATCCTTCAGGATATTATGGACAGAGACCCTCCTTCAGGATATTATGGATAGAGACCATCCTTCAGGATATTATGGACAGAGACCCTCCTTCAGGATATTATGGACAGAGACCATCCTTCAGGATATTATGGACAGAGACCCTCCTTCGGGATATTATGGACAGAGACCATCCTTCAGGATATTATGGACAGAGACCATCCTTCGGGATATTATGGACATAGACCCTCCTTCAGGATATTATGGACAGAGACCATCCTTCAGGATATTATGGACAGAGACCCTCCTTCAGGATATTATGGACAGAAACCATCCTTCAGGATATTATGGACAGAGACCCTCCTTCAGGATATTATGGACAGAAACCATCCTTCAGGATATTATGGACAGAGACCATCCTTCGGGATATTATGGACAGAGACCCTCCCTCGGGATATTATGGACAGAGACCCTCCTTCAGGATATTATGGACAGAAACCATCCTTCAGGATATTATGGACAGAGACCATCCTTCAGGATATTATGGACAGAAACCATCCTTCAGGATATTATGGACAGAGACCCTCCTTCAGGATATTATGGACAGAAACCATCCTTCAGGATATTATGGACAGAGACCCTCCTTCAGGATATTATGGACAGAAACCATCCTTCAGGATATTATGGACAGAGACCCTCCTTCAGGATATTATGGACAGAAACCATCCTTCAGGATATTATGGACAGAGACCATCCTTCAGGATATTATGGACAGAGACCATCCTTCAGGATATTATGGACAGAGACCATCCTTCAGGATATTATGGACAGAGACCCTCCTTCAGGATATTATGGACAGAGACCATCCTTCAGGATATTATGGACAGAGACCCTCCTTCAGGATATTATGGACAGAGACCCTCCTTCAGGATATTATGGACAGAAACCATCCTTCAGGATATTATGGACAGAGACCCTCCTTCAGGATATTATGGACAGAGACCCTCCTTCAGGATATTATGGACAGAAACCATCCTTCTGGATATTATGGACAGAGACCCTCCTTCAGGATATTATGGACAGAGACCATCCTTCAGGATATTATGGACAGAGACCCTCCTTCAGGATATTATGGACAGAAACCACCACTAAGATCGACAGAGGAAGTTAATAAGAAACACCACGAGGGTGCGGAAGGGATCCGGAGCACCAGTGCCTCACCATTCTCCGGACAATCACCTCCCAAGCTCCGGACGCCAATCGACAGTCATTTCATCGAGCAAGGAGGGGGTGGGGGTGGCGGGGGTGTTTTCCATGCGTTGCATGACCCAGTCATCAGTTACCTTGCTTACAAACCGAATGGCACGGTGAGGAGATGACAAACCCTGGAACATAGCCACACAATGCGCACCAACCAGGTTCAGCCCAGCCACCGGTCCAAGAGAAAATGGAAGACCCCTCTCTCGCCCCACTCGTCTTCATCTCTCTTTCGGACAGCCCGCCCTGCCACCAGCTGGCATACCTGCCAGCTGCTTTCCCCTTACTATGGTCTCGATGGTTAGCGGTCAGAAGATTCTAACGTTGCCTTATTCAACCAAGAGCTATATAGGAAAAGACTGGACAACTTGGCTACGGCTGACCTACTTGTTGTTGAAGCCAAAGAGACTTGGAGAATGTTGTATGTTATTTTATCCAGTCAGTTCCTCCAGTGGTCACACTGATTATGGAGTTTGGAGTTTCTTCAAGAGGGACTCATCGCTCTCAGACAATTCCTCATGCGCTTCATCCAATCTGCCATCTTATCTGACAAACTCCTCGAGCCTGCGCAAAGCCCTTCGTGCTGGAAAGGTCGTGAAATGTACTGGGGAGGGTGAGTGAATAGTACCTATGAAATGCTAAGCTGGCACTACCAGAATGAATGGAATCATCAAAATGGGTAGCAAACACGTCATTTTTTTTAACGTTGTGGGCTGGGGTTGAACTCGAGACATCATACCTTTAGTCCGCAGCTAGCTGATCACAAGAGCCAGGCATCCCGATGATATGTTTATGTGACAAACAGAACGAGAAGATGAGACCCACGCTTGCCGTGAGTAGGGTTACACTTCTCATCAAGTCTCATTTCCCTCTGTTTAGGATCTCTCTCTCTGTCTGTCTCTCTGTCTCGGTGTGTCTGTCTCTCTGTCTCTCTGTCTTGCTGTCTCTGTCTCTGTCTTTCTGTCTCTCTCTCTGTCTCTGTCTCTCTGTCTGTCTCTGTCTCTCTGTCTCTTTGTCTCTGCCTCTGTCTGTCTCTGTCTCTGTCTCCGTCTGTCTGTTTCTCTGTCTCCGTCTGTCTCTGTCTCTATCTCTCTGTCTCTCTTTCTCTCTCTCTCTCTGTCTCTGTCTGTCTGTCTGTCTCCTTCTATCTCCCCTCTCCCTCTGCCACTCACTCACTCCCCCTCTCTCCCCCTCTTCCTCTCTCTCTCTCACTCACTATACTCACTATACTCACTCACTCAACCCCTCTCCCCCTCTCTCCTGCATTAACCTCAGTCCCCAATTTCCCTATGCTCCCTCTCGCTTGTGGTGTGACATCTGACCTTTGATTGGTCCAACAGCGGGTTGCCGGGTGCAGGGTGTAGCCATGTGTCGACTCATCAACACAAACATTGGACCATTGACGCTAATGACAGACAAACACACCATGTTTGCCATACACACACGGACACACAAACTGACTCACTGACACATAGGCCAAATATATACTGACTTTAACCCCTTCATTCTCTTATCTAAAAGGTGGATAGAAAATGTGAAAGAAACAACTGAAAGGATCAACTTAACTATGGCAGACATTACCCATCTGGCCCACGTCCAAAAGCTGTGTCTCCCTTCGACGCTTAACGGCACAAGAGGACAAAAACAGTAAAAGTAAAGTATTCTCTTATTCGGTGATGGACTCAAAGGGTTTAACCCTTTGACGCCCGCATCCTGTCCACCAGCTTCCTGTATCGTCAACCATGCTAGCAAAACGAAAACTTAACCCTTTGACTTCCTCACCCTATCCACCAGCTTCTTTCAGGAAGCTGGTGGATAGGGTGAGAGAATCAAAGAGTTAAGTTATTGCAGTTGGTGGATAGGATGCGAGAGTCAAAGGGTTACAGTCACAACTTTCTGTAGCAGCAGGCACTGTTGTCATCCCTGGCACTTTACCTGTCAGGTTTCAAGCTTCTTGTGTTGTTGTTGTTGTTGTTTTTGTTGTTGTTGTTGTTCAAAGCCCAGCCGACTGCATAGAGCCATATCAAGGCTATAACCGTTTCAAAACACAAAACTTTAACAGGAAAAAAGAAAAGAAAGTTAAGTACACATATCAATGCATGCATTCACGCATGTAACCTAAGGACGTGCCCCTGGTGTTGACCACTCCGTCCAATTTATCGCACAGGGGATTTAAAGAAAACATTTTTGAATACAAATTTAAACATAATTGAGGACACCAAAACGTATATAAAAACGGGCATAAATCCCCTAAAACTGCTTCCGCATATTTCACCTCCTTAAAGCCAAAAATGCCTGTAATACGGCAAACAGTAGGATGTAGATGTGTCTGCCGCTGATGGAGATGGAGGCGTGGTTAGTGGTGGTGGAGGGTTCCACGCGATGCTCTCCATGTTGGCGTGGACAGTCAACAAGCAAAGCCAGAACAAGATTGAGGCAGCTGAAATGTGGTTTCTAAGAAGAATGTTGAGAGTTCCGTGGACAGCAAAGAAAACAAACGAGACAGTCTCGATGGAGGTAGACATAAGAAGATCATTCATAAGGAAGATTAGGAAAAGACAGGCAACATTTATAGGCCATTTTATGAG
>JAPXFY010000016.1:38579965-38587465 GCA_030674185.1 Monoplex corrugatus
CCATTCGTCCTTTGAATCGTGTTACTATGCTATTCGTCCTTCGTACCATGGCATTCGTCCTTTGAATCATGTCTTCACTCATATTACTGTGCCATTCAGCGTTCGTACTGTACTATTCATCCTTTGAATCATGTTACTGTGCCAATCGTCCTTTGTACTGGTGCCATTCGTCCTCTGAATCATATTACTGTGCCATTCATCGTTTGTACTGTGACATTCGTCCTTTGAATCATGTTTTCACGCGTCGTTTGACTGGTGTCTCAGCGGTCACGTTTTTTCAAAGGGGTCAAACGTCTCAGTGACCTTAGCATGGCTGACCTCTGTTTCCTGATGCTGCTTGACGGGCATCGCATGCCCTTCCTCCCTACCCTCCCTCTCCTTCCACTTCTCCTCTTCTCCCTACCTCCTCCTTTCTTCCTTTCTGTACACCGCTTTCTCCGTCCTCGTCTGACCTTGCCCTTGCCCTTGCTCCTGCTCTTGCTTTTGCCCTTCACCTTCCTGCGTCCTTGACCTGCCCGTCGCTTCAGCACACGAGAGTGTGTGAGGTCCTTGGAGAGGGGTCTGTTTGATTTTCTGGACGATTTCTTTCTGGGTTTCTTTCTGCCGGGTTTGTTCCGTCTCTGGCGTCGTCTGAAGGGTCTTTGCTGAGCAGGGGACCCTGCGCCTGTGAGGGGAAAAGGGAAAAGGGGCGCCATTAGCTTCTGCACATTGGGAAGGGGGAGAGGGAAGGAATGAAGGTTGATCTCCTCCATGGCAGTGGTAACGGTACAAGGTGTTGTGAAGGAGCATGGGAGGGTGAGATGCTGTCTTCCAGAGTAAGGGCAGAACCATAGTGTGTTGTAAGTGGAAGGTGGTGGTCTCCTCAACACTATGGGCAACACTGGGGATGGGTGGTATGGGTAAGGGTGTGATAAGAAGGGTATGTGCTTCAGGAGAGCAAAGGCAAGGACAGTACACTGGGTGGAATGGAATGTTTAAGTTATCAACCCACAGTCACGCTCTGGTATGTGAACATTTTGAAGAAGATACATTTTTATGATACAAGGCATCAAAGTGTTTAAGGTATAGTATGTCAGTATTTCGTAGCAATGATAAAAGATATTGCCTTATGATACCATATGTCACACCAATGAAATTCTAATTAAAAAGGGGCTCAATTTATGAGTAAAATTGAGTTGACATCGAAACCTGAAATAGTAATACACTGCCTAATATTCACAACAACAATTTCAGTGGGCATAACTCAGATGTTTACAGACATCGAGCTTCCTACTTTATCTTCTGTAACATTCGTTGCTTGAACTATCATCAAAGAACATGATGGACAGGAGACTGGATTACCTGAGAAAATAATTCAAGACATTTATTACGAACTGTGCCAATTACGGACGTTAGTAAATGATTCATACAGAAAGACTTTGTATTTGTGCCTAAACATAAGTTCCACCATCTACAAAAATTCCTGTACTCACTGTTCACCATATGGAGTTTACACTTTGGACTATGGAGTTTATTCAAGACTGAGATTCATCGCTTTTGGGAATTCCATAGTTGTTTCCCTAATACACCATCTTTTATCTGATGGTCTCCTTGAGCCTATGCAAAACCCTATGTGCTGGCATGGTCTTGAAATGAAACGGGGGTTAGGGAAAACAGGACCTGTGACAAACAAAGCTAATACCACTAGAACGATTTGGGGCGTTTATGAGGACAGCAAACAGGCCAGGTATGATGTTACAGGCTGGGTGGTTATGATGTTACAGGCTGGATGGTTATGATGTTACAGGCTGGGTGGTTATGATGTTACAGGTTGGATGGTTATGATGTTACAGGCTGGATGGTTATGATGTTACAGGCTGGATGGTTATGATGTTACAGGCTGGGTGGTTATGATGTTACAGGCTGGATGGTTATGATGTTACAGGCTGGATGGTTATGATGTTACAGGCTGGATGGTTATGATGTTACAGGCTGGATGGTTATGATGTTACAGGCTGGATGGTTATGATGTTACAGGCTGGATGGTTATGATGTTACAGGCTGGATGGTTATGATATTACAGGCTGGATGGTTATGTTACAGGCTGGATGGTTATGATGTTACAGGCTGGGTGGTTATGATGTTACAGGCTGGATGGTTATGATGTTACAGGCTGGGTGGTTATGATGTTACAGGCTGGATGGTTATGATGTTACAGGCTGGATGGTTATGATGTTACAGGCTGGGTGGTTATGATGTTACAGGCTGGATGGTTATGATGTTACAGGCTGGGTGGTTATGATGTTACAGGCTGGATGGTTATGATGTTACAGGCTGGATGGTTATGATGTTACAGGCTGGATGGTTATGATGTTACAGGCTGGGTGGTTATGATGTTACAGGCTGGGTGGTTATGATGTTACAGGCTGGGTGGTTATGATGTTACAGGCTGGATGGTTATGATGTTACAGGCTGGATGGTTATGATGTTACAGGCTGGATGGTTATGATGTTACAGGCTGGATGGTTATGATGTTACAGGCTGGATGGTTATGATGTTACAGGCTGGATGGTTATGATATTACAGGCTGGATGGTTATGTTACAGGCTGGATGGTTATGATGTTACAGGCTGGGTGGTTATGATGTTACAGGCTGGATGGTTATGATGTTACAGGCTGGGTGGTTATGATGTTACAGGCTGGATGGTTATGATGTTACAGGCTGGATGGTTATGATGTTACAGGCTGGATGGTTATGATGTTACAGGCTGGATGGTTATGATGTTACAGGCTAGGTGGTCATGATGTTACAGGCTGGGTGGTCATGATGTTACAGGCTGGATGGTTATGATGTTACAGGCTGGATGGTTATGATGTTACAGGCTGGGTGGTTATGATGTTACAGGCTGGATGGTTATGATGTTACAGGCTGGATGGTTATGATGTTACAGGCTGGATGGTTATGATGTTACAGGCTGGATGGTTATGATGTTACAGGCTGGATGGTTATGATGTTACAGGCTGGATGGTTATGATGTTACAGGCTGGATGGTTATGATGTTACAGGCTGGATGGACCTCCTGGCATCAGATCTTGCATTTACAGCTCTTTTACATAAGCCAATCGACCTTCTATGTTGTTGTTTTTCAAACTGTGGCCAATGTGACCATTGAATCCATGACCCTTGCATTATCAACACAGCACTCTAACCAACTGAGCTAACAGGCCACTGTCTGGAATGGCAAAACGAAGGACAATGTGTCTGATGGAAAATGACATCACACTTAAGGGCATCTTTAGGAAGGACGCAGCTGACTGACTAACACAGCAGGTGTCTGTAGCTGCATGGACTGGCTGATCTCAGACATTAGGCCTGGAATACAGGCCTGGCTTTTGGGAAGACACTCTTGCCATGACAACTCTACAAGTACATTTCATGGCCCAGCAGAATCTGACAGAACCAGATAGACTAAGCTTTTTTTTTAAGACATCGTTACAGAATTCAGATAATCACATATGCACTAACACCAGAAATACCACGTAATGTAAGGAATTTGAAGTTTGTTCAAGAGGAATTCCTCGCACTTGGACAATTTCATATGTGCTCCATCCAAGTCTGTCAGCAATACTCTGGCAGACTCCCTGAGCCTGCACGAAGTCCTATGCACTGGCAAGGTCTTGAGATGGGGAAAGATAGGGAAAGGGACCTGTAAAACACAAAACTGGCACCACCACAATGAGACAAACATTAAGATGGGCAGTGAACAGCGTAGTTTTTAAGGTCACAGGCTGATCGGATTGTTGATATAAGATCTGTCACAACAACCAACCAGCCAGTGAAAAAATGCCAGGAATCCAAAGCAACCCTGACATATGTCGTAGGTCTGCACACATCTGTTTGGGAAGGATGCATCTTGTGATGAACACAACATATATAACTCATTACAAATGTGTTGATATTAGATGATGATTAAGGAAGAAGGTTCTGTCATCGTCTGAAACATTGCTTTACCATCATGTTACGTCTACTATTATCCTTGTCAGTTTAATGTTTTCAAAAGAATTGAAAATATGTAAAGAAAGTTGCAAATTCTTATTACTACCATTCAAAAGAAGATAGATTTTCTGTTAACCAATTGTTTATTTACTATGAAATGATATTATTGATAATAGACAATATCATTATTTGTTTACTTGACATTATTTCTTTCTGTACTATGCTGACCAATGATCAAGCTTTCGTAGTGGTCAATGTCCAACAGCTTGAGTTTACTATCATCCCCATCAAACACCTTAATGATTGATCACATTTTGAAGTTGGATCTCTGGCATATCCGCTACACCCACAAGCTGATGCACAATATGGTGACAGGATGTTATATAAGTGAGAAGGAAAGCTAGGCAGTTGATTCAATGAATATTTATGTATTGTCAAGCATAGAAGAGTGCCTAAAATGGAAACAAGCAACAAAAAAGTTTAGGCTTAAAATGACCCAATCCACATGACGCTAAGTCCACTGCAGAAAGAGATACCATTGTTCTAAGTCACAAAGCCCCACACCATCACTACCACTGCCAGCAGGTCACCCCAAGGTCCATCATCACCAGGTTCCACAAGCTGCATTACACACCTTCACCAATGGTTAATGCTACAATACTGCTGAAAACACTTCACTAGGGACAAGGTCACTATGACACCACAGCTGTGAAACTTCCACTTCTAAAACCAGTCACAGTGATGTCGATGTTTTGCTGAAAGCGTTGGGAAAACGAAGTTGGATGCTGTCTGCTTCTTGCCATCTACGCACATCACTAGCCCAGTCACCACAATGAAGTACACACGGAGAAATGAGCAATAAATTAGAGTGAAGCCAGGTTATGTAGTATGGAGGACACACAGAGGCTCTTTACCTTCACCGGCATGCTGGATAATGGAGGTACACACACACACTGGCTATGACACACAGGGTTACAGACACAACAACTGTACCTGAGGGCGGAGTCACCGCTCCTGAAGTCCGAGCAGAGGAAGTCTGTGACTGTGTGTCGGAAGTAGCCGTCCTTCGACCCGGCTGTCTGTAACTACCCCCCTCACTGACCTCATGGTAGCCATGGAGATGGTGGTGGGGGTGATGGTGGGGGAGGGTGTGGTTGTGTCGGTGCCTCTGAAGACACAGTCTCTCCGTGTTGTTGATCAGGGAATGACAGTCGTAGTCCTCGTCCCCCTCACAGCGGCACGTGCGCAGTTTGTGTGCGTTAGGTTGTCTGTACAGGATGTGGACGCTGTTCCGACACCTGGACGTGCAGCGAGTACCGGTGAACAGCTTGCTGCAGTGCCGCACGTAGTACTGAAGTGCGGCCAAGCACGAGGTGTCCGCCTCACAGATCCAGCGCGCCAGGCTGCAGCTGAGGGTGGCCTGATGGTCGCGGACCAGGTCCATGGACTGCAGCACAAGCTGTTGACACACCTGGACACGCTTCTTTCTCTCTTCACATACCTGCTGGCCTCCACAGTCGCAGTGCATGAAGGCCAGCCCTGCCCCATCTTCTGTGGTGAGGAGGGAGACCAGCGCGTGCTGACAGGTCGTGGAACATGCTGACTCTGCCCCTGACAGCAGTGATTGGCAGCCCTGGAAGAAGTTGGTCAGTGCCATCTGGCACCCGGTCCGTACCGTGCACTGAAGGCGTGCACTGTCGCACAGGGCCGGGGTTCCAGTCCCCTGGAAGTGAAGACGCCCCGCTTCTGACCTGTTCACCCTGCTTCCCCCTCCTTGCTGATCCCCACCTCCCCCGTCCATCCCCCACCCCCTGTCAGTGGCTGAGGTCAAGGTCAGCAGCAAGGTTATGAGGAGGGGGAGGAGCCAGGCAGTGGGAGTGGTCAGGGCATGCGACACGTGCATTCTACAGCACGAGCTGTACTAGTTCAGGCCCTTGTGGAGTTCAGTGCTGCACGTGCAACAATCTCCATGTTGGACATAAGGTCATGCGGTAACGAGGTTGACCATGATGACGTCATTAAGTACTGAAGCTTCCCCAGGTGATTATTCCGTCAACTTAGGTGTGAAAAGACAGTGATATTATATGCACAGCAAAGACAGTGAGAGGCAGAAGAGTATTTAAGACTTTACAGGTTCACGTCATGTTTTGACGTTAACAGTTCATGGAACGTGGCAAAATCATGCATAACATGTTGGACACAGACTTTGTTCACCAAATCAAATCACAGTGACCATGTGGTCATCAACTGTAGATATATCCCGTTGCTGATGTCACCCAGTATCCATGTCTATCATAGAAAACAGCAGTTTTCAAAACGCAGTTCTGAACACATTCTGATGGTAAGTTGGAAGGATATAAAAGTTTTTACACGTTCATTTAACTGTTGTTTGTAGTTTAGTGACTGTTTCGTTCATGAAGAAATAATCTGATCTACAGAACACATAGTGCACCTCGTAACTCTAGGCTTCCGTTTTTAATTTAATCCCCCCGGTTTCTCTATTTTTTCGCTACTACCAGCTCTTAAGGATGCCGTTCCTACATCACTCACAGACAATCACAGCTTCCTTAACTCCCTATCTGCCCCAGTGCCCTGCTGGCGATGACAGAGGCAGGAGATTATAACTCGACACACAAATGGACAGTTGTCTATTGGAACTTCTACCCAGTCCTCACCCTGGAGTTTGGGGGAAGCGAGCAGACGATAAGACGAAAAGAAACGTTTGTCTAATCACTAGCCAATCTGAAGCTGGCCGCGATAAAAAGCGTGTGAGTTATCAGACTCGTGGAAATGAACAGAGATGTGCTTTCCTGTCGCTTACAACATGTCCACACACACATGGACTCTGAATAAACAGACGTAATCACATCACACTGACAGACTCGGAACTGCATAAACAGGCGTTAATATCATCGGAAAGACATAGCATCGGATAAACATGTTCAGCATCAAACACATCAGGCTCGTAGCAAAGAGGTTGTCTACAATTTACATAAGGTTTTCGCTGGAAGTGAACAAACATGCAGAAAAGCCGGTGTCAAAAACCGCTGGACAGCTTGTGTAAAGACCAAGGTATTAGTCGATGAAACACAGCGTCTGAGAGGAACAGCAGTCTTAAGATATATATGACCAATAGATCTCCCACGTCGAAAGAGTTTCAAGCAGATTTAAGCACCCTTGACGCATTATGGTATGGGTGTGATGCGTGCGTCTGGGTGCATGGAGTACGGAGTGGTTTTCTCGCCTCATTAGACAATAATGTCCTTTTTATGGCGATAAAACGTGTCTCCTTCACTGCCTCACAAAGAAGGGAATGGAGAGAAGATGGGGAAAACACGTCATTCTCGTTCTTAGTCCCAAACCATCGTCAGTGTTGACGAGGCATGTGGTGGTTGTAGTCCACGGATGGTCTGGCAGATACACAGGCGACGAACACTGGGCGTGGTCTGGGTGTGGCAATGCAGTCTCTGGAATAGCAAATTTAATATCGTTAAATAGCTCATTAGATCAGTCGGAATTTCTAT
>JAPXFY010000016.1:38589965-38592465 GCA_030674185.1 Monoplex corrugatus
AACACGCACACACACACACACACACTCACACACACACACACACACACACACACACACACACACACACACACACACACACACACACACACACAGAGTCATCTACACTCCCTAGCACTACAGATCTCTATGGAAACTACAGACAACATGGCGCTGACACTAAAGAACAGCTTAGTGTTGGACCGGTCTATTTCAACATGGCATTACGTTGTTGATTAGACAAGTTGGGATGGGAGCATTCAGTTTTACACACGCATGCGCACTGGCTACATCCTTTGTCTGGGTCAGGTTTTCTTTCTATCCTATCGCAGGCACAACGAGATTCTTCGTATGGTTTTATCGTGACGTCGTTTCCTTGCTTTTTGGTTTTTCTAGTTTGTTTGTTAGTTGGTTGGTTGGCTGTGGTTGTTGCTTGCTTGCTTGCTTGCTTTGCTGGTTGGTTGGTTGGCTGGCTGGTTGACTGGTTGCTTGCTTGCTTGCTTATTTGGTTGATTGTTTGGTCTTTTGTTTCTTTGTTAGTTTGTTCGTTTGTTTTGGGTTTTTTTTGTGGTCAGTTTGTTGTTTGTTTGTTTGTTTGTTTGGCCTGCTTGCTTTCTTGCCTACCTGCCTACTTGCTTGATTGCTTGTTTGGTTGGTTGGTAATTTTGTCGGTTGTTTGCTTGCTTGTCTGTTTTTTGTTTGTTTCTTTCTTTGTATCTTTGTTTGCTTGTTTGTGGATTTGCCTACTTGCTTCTCTCTCTCTCTCTCCCTCTCTCTCTCTCTCTTCTCTCTCCTCTCTCTCTCTTTCTCTCTCTCTCTTATTTTTTTTTTCTGTTATCTTCTTTGTCAGTCAGTCAGAGCACACAGTACACTAACTACACTCCGTCACCTTGTGTCTGCAAGTTTACCCGCCTGATAATCCTGTTCCACTGTTCCATCTCCCTCCTCTAGCCCTAGACACACATACACATACAGCGGGGAGAGAAGAGAGAGAGAGAGAGAGAGAGAGAGAGAGAGAGGAGAGAGAACTGACAGATAGACAGATAGACAGACAGACAGACAGAGCTGATCGCTCCTTCTTCCGTCTTTCTCCACACACAGGTTGATCCCCGTTTGTGTTGTTGCTAATCCACGGGAGAGCAAGAAGGGAAAGGAATTCACCCTCCTGTACCCTGTACCCGTTAATCCTCCTCCCCCAGCTGTTACTGTACTTGTTACCACACTGTAACTGTACCTGTTACCACCCTCTTACTGTACCTGTTACTACTTCGTTACCGTACCTGTTACTACACTGCTATTGTACTTGTTACCACTCTGTTACCGTACCTATTACTACTCCGTTACTGTACCTCACTCTTTTACTGCTTCTGTTACCGCTCTGTTATTGCTTCTGTTACCGCTCTGTTACTGCACCTGTTAACACTCTGTTACTGCACCTGTTACCAGTCGTTACTGTTCCTCTTATCACTCTGTTTCTGTACCTGTTACCACTCTGTTACTGTATCTGTTACCACTCTGTTACCTTACCTGATACCACTCTGTTACAGTACCTGTTACCATTCTGTTACTGTACTTGTTACTATTATGTTACTGTACCTGTTACAACTCTGTTACTGTACCTGTTATCACTCTGTTACTGCTTCTGTCACTGGTCTATTACTGCTTCTGTTACCACTGTCACTGTACCTGTTACCACTATGTTACTGTACCTGTTACCACTATGTCACTGTACCTGTTACCACTCCTGTTACTGTAGGTGTTACCACTGTTACTGTATCTGTTACCGCTCTGTTATTGTATCTGTTACCACTCTGTTACTGTACCTGTTACCACTCTGTTACTGCTTCTGTTACCACTGTCACTGTACCTGTTACCACTATTTTACTGTACCTGTTACCACTATGTCACTGTACCTGTTACCGCTCTGTTACTGTAAGTGTTACCACTGTTACTGTATCTGTTACCGCTCTGTTACTGTTTCTGTCACCACTCTGTTACTGTACCTGTTACCTTCTGTTACTGTCCTGTTATCACCCTGTTACTGTACCTGTTACCACTGTTGCTGTTTGTGTTATCATTCTGTTACTATACCTGTTACCACTCTGTTACTGTTTTTGTTACCACTCTTTCTGTGCCTGTTACCTTCTGTTACTATTTTGTTACCATTCTTTTTGTACCTGTTACCACTCTGCTACGGTTTTTGTTACCACTCTTTCTGTACCTGTTACCTTCTGTTACTGTACCTGTTACCACTCTGTCACTGTTTTTGTTACCACTCTTTCTGTACCTGTTACCTTCTGTTACTGTGCTCAGTTACCACTCTGTTGCACTACCTGTTACCACTATGTTACTGTACCTGTTACCACTCTGTTACTGTACCTGTTACCATTCTGTTACTTTACCTGTTGCCACCATGTTACTGTACCTGTTACCATCTGTTACTGTACCTGTTACCATTCTGATACTGTTTTTGTTACCACTCTTCCTGTACCTGTTACCATCTGTTACTGTACCTGTTACCACT
>JAPXFY010000016.1:38594965-38607465 GCA_030674185.1 Monoplex corrugatus
TCCCGACGCCATTCTGAAATGACCAGAAGTTAATATCAAATGTGATAAGCGAATATGCACTGGCTGAGTTTTAAATTAAGCAGAAGTCTTTGAAATGACCAGAGGACTATCGGTTGGCAAACAAAGCATGAAATGATAAATGAATATGCACGGGCTTGAGTGTTAAATTAAACAGAAGTCTTTGAAATGACCTGAGAACATCGGTTAACAAACACTGCATGTAAACGTGATATTGATGGACTTGTCAGCGGGCCTCAGTAGCTCAGTTGGTTTGAGCGTCGGATTCACATGCTTATGATTGTGGGTTCGAATCCCGGGGTGCGATACATTAAAACTGGCCTTCTCACTGTCCCATCTTAACATCATCGTTGTTCTGGTGGAGTCAGTATAGGGTTAGATAGGTCCTCCTTCCCCTTATTCCCTGGGATGGTTATTCTCGTGGCCATATCACCAGGGGTGGGTGCCGATGTAAAAAAACAAACTGAGCCAAACCAAAGACTCGTCAGTTGATCCGACAGGTTAGTGGACATTCTGTTCGTCAGCGTCTGGTGCGGGATACAAGACCGATCTTGGAGGCACCTGTTCTTTTGTAGACACTGCATAGGAAGGAGTCTTGTGGCCTTGAGTTCTGCTTCTGCCGGTCCCTGTTCCAGTGAATAATATCAACTGTTCTCTGCAATATATCTACTGTTCTCTGCAATATATCAACTGTTCTCTGCAATATATCAACTGTTCTCTGCTATACATCAACTGTTCTCTGCAATATATCTACTGTTCTCTGCAATATATCAACTGTTCTCTGCAATACATCAACTGTTCTCTGCTATACATCAACTGTTCTCTGCAATACATCAACTGTTCTCTGCACTGTTCAATGTGATGGTGCCCTGCGTGTATTGCTGTCACCAGCTTATTCTGTTGTGAGCAGTGTCTTCCTGCTGACGTGGCTGACAGCTGTCCACATAGAATCATCTTTTGGGGATCTATACGAACAACGCATCCCATCCATCGAAGCCAGCACCTATGAGTAGACACACTTCACACCTTGAAGGCTGGACATTCGATCTTGCCAAGATAAGATATACATGCCATTTACATGTAACCAAGATTGTTCAATTGATAGGCTTATACAAAACTAGTATAAAAATGTAGATTAGGTAAAACATAGGCTAGGTAGGACCTCAGGACCTGGCCAGCTCATGGGTTTATGTGCAGGCTTAAGGCTTGTGTCATGATTACCATACACATGGCACCTGTGACGTTAGTGCATATGGAATTCGTTCCGAGTGCGGAGACGTCGTTTTGAGAAACTGAAACTGAAACTGATCTTGCCAAGTGATGTTGCAGATTTTTCCTAAAAATCTTTAGTGGAACCTTTCCAGCTACAGACCTTTAAAAACGAATTGAGAAGTCTGTGGCTCATACACACACATACAAGCGCGCTTGTTTAAAAGCTCACCAGTCAGCACTCCAACTGTGTGTATCCAGTTGTAAGCATTAATACTCAGGTAGAAAATATACATAAGTACACAAATATTGTGTGTACATGATGCGCTCACCAGCTCCATCCTGCCTGCCTTTCTGTGTTATAACTAATCTGATTAATTCAGCACACTCTGATACTAGCACGGATGGTTTTCGCCTTGGCACATCAGGAGAGGTCAAGGTTGCTCCATAGTCCTTCATAACCTAAGTACCTATGATATATGTATAGAGTAACAAGGACTTGCTGTAAGACAGATCAGGTAGGACCTAATGCTTTCATTCTTGAGTGATAAGTGTTTTGAAGTTTGAAGTTTTGAAGTTTGAGTCGAAGCAAATCAGAGGCTATAAATCTTAACTTTTTTGGGGGGGGGGGGGGGGGACTAGCATTATAACGACGATGTCCATCCTCTTTTCCTCATTGCTTTACCTTCACCAACAAAATACTGAGTTAGAACAGGATTCCGTAAACAAGGCATGTGATCAGTTTTCAGCATGTCACGACCTGCTCTCAAAAAAGCTGATCCAAAGGTAGTGAGTGATGTCTCTACCACCTCACTCCTGTGTGACCCGGATTAGGATTACGGGACATCTTTTCCTTCATCAGGATAGTTGCTCAGTGGAAGAGCAGACTCCTTGGAAGCGAGATGTCTCAGCTTCCATCCTTGTTATCAGTGTATTCATTCTACGGGCTAGGTCTATTTCACTGATCAATCCTTCACGACCTCTCTACCTCCTCTTTTCCCCTTTCCCTGTGTGTGGTGTGTGTGTGTGTGTGTGTGTGTGTGTGTGTTGTGTGTGTGTGTGTGTGTGTGTTGTGTGTGTGTGTGTGTGTGCGTGTGTGTATGTGTGCGTATGTGGGTGAGTGTGTGTTTCTTTTTTTGCTGTTGTTGTAGTTTTGTTTTCAAAAGGTTTTAATGGACAACTGATCTGGTTGCTAGATTTTCCAGTTAAGCAATGAAGCGAGATCCTCTGTAGAGCCCATACTGACCTCATTAGAAGAACCAACAGACCTGTATCACTTGTCTCTCTTGCAAGTTTTGTGCGGAAAAAAAATCAAATTTGATAAGCAAACTATACACACGTGTCATCATCAGCATCACCAACAGTAACAAGCAATATTATTACTAGAAGTTGTTTACACACATACCGACAGGCAAAATGCAAGTGGCGTTGTACTGTGGCGATACAAACTGGAAGAACGATAGGTATTTGAGTTTTATCTTCACACGGAAAATTGGATGTGACAAAAGTGTAAACATGGATTCTAATAAAATACAATTTGTCCCCTTTGCTTTAGCGCACTCAAGAGTAAGCATGCAGGTGTGGGGGTGAGGGGGTAGGGGAGTGTATGTGTGTGTGTGAGTGTGTGTTTTTGAGTGTGTGTGTGTATGTGCGTGTGTGTGTGTGTGTGTGTGTGTGTGTGTGTGTGTGTGTGTGTGTGTGTGTGTGTGTGTGTGTGTGTGTGTGTGTGTGTGTGTGTGTGTGTGTGTGAGCATGTGTGTGTGGGTGAGTGAATGGGTGGGTGTATGTGAGCGTATGTATTTGTGACAGGAAAGAGAGAGAGAGAGAAAACGTGGCCTTTGAGGTTTGGCATAACTGTCTGTTTTCCTGGATGTTGTAACCTTGTACAAATATCTGTCTTACATAATTACCCAATTTGTCTCTTTATTTTGTGCTCGCTAGTGTTGATTTTCTTCTTCTTCTGATTCTTATCATTGCTGTTCTTGATGTTAATTTTGTTGTTGTTGTTGTCCTGGTTGTTGTTCAGGGTGACTGAATACGTCATTTAAAGTATTGCATATTTTTCGAGTTGAAGAAGTACAACTGGTAGTTGCTGTTAATGTTGTAGCAGCAGAAGTAGCAGTTTCTAGCAGTAGCAGTATTGGGAGAAGTAGCAGTAGTACTGGAAGAAGTAGCTGTAGCAATAGTTATCAGAAACAGTAGTGGTGGTAGTAGCAGAAGTAGTAGTAGTTACTGGTAGTTGTTTAACAGTAACAGAAGTAGTAATCAGTAGTAGTAACACGTTGTAGTTACGAGTAGTTGTTCGTTTTAACAGTAGCAGAAGTAATAAACATAGTAACTGCAGAATTAGAACTTACAATTGTTTATTTGTTTAAACTGTAGCAGTTACTACTGGTTGTCTTAAATCCCAACCACTTAGCTATTGCACCTGTCACCTGTCAGTGTTGTGAGGTATTGTCAATGTTGTGAGGTATTGTCAGTGTTGTGAGGTATTGTCAGTGTTGTGAGGTATTCTCAGTGTTATGAAGTACTTTCGGTGTTGTCGGGTGTTGTTAGTGTTGTCAGGTGTTGTTAGTGTTGTCAGGTGTTGTCAGTGTTGCCAAGTGTTGTTAGTGTTGTCAGGTGTTGTCAGGTGTTGTCAGTATTGTCAGGTGTTGTCAGTGTTGTGAGGTATTGTCAGTGTTGTCAGGTATTGTCAGTGTTGACAGGTATTGTCAGTGTTGACAGGTGTTGTCAATGTTGTCAGGTGTTGTCCGTGTTATGAGGTGTTGTGAGGTATTGTCAGTGTTGTGAGGTATTGTCAGTGTTGTGAGGTATTGTCAATGTTGTCAGGTATTGTCAGTGTTGTCAGGTATTGACAGTGTTGTGAAGTATTGTCAGTGTTGTGAGGTATTGTCAAGTGTTGTCAGGTATTGTCAGTGTTGTGAGGTATTGTCAGTGTTGTCAGGTATTGTCAGTGTTGTGAGGTATTGTCGGTGTTGTCAGGTGTTGTTAGTGTTGTCAGGTATACATAACTTCCGACTGACGCACTTGAAGATAATGCCAGAATAGTGATCTCTGCAGGAAGAACCATCACGAACGATGTTCTAGTCAGTTACTAATTTCTTTATCATTTCTGAATCACTCCTACCACACACCTTCCAAGGACGCACACAACGTCCTCTATTAATCAGGTTTCAGTTTCAGTTTCACTTTCACTTTCACTTTCTCAAGACGATGTCTCCGCGCTCGGAATGAATTCCATATGCACTAACGTCACAGGTGCTATGTGTGTGGTGATCATGGCTTAAGCCTAAAGCCTGCGCATAAACCTATGAGCTGGCCAGGTCTTGAGGTTCTATCTAGCCTATGTTTTACCTAGTTTACATTTTTGTACTAGTATTGTATCAGCGCTTAGATTTGATTTTATCAAGATTTTGCGCTATATAAATATTGTAATTATTATTATTATTATTATTTCATCAGTTTATTACTGGAACAATCTTGGTTACATGTAAATGACATGGTATCTGTGTATCTTATCTTAAAAGAATATACATACATAAAATAAAAGAATAAATAATTAGAGATCTGAATCACAACGCAACTAGCTACTCAGTATAAACTCATTAACTAGGTCTCCCTGTTAATTTCGGATCAGCGAAACACTCAGCAAAACACACATGATTACAAAAACTGATTCTGTTTTCTAAAGAGAGAACCAAGGCCGGTAACTAAGTTGTCGTGTTGCCTACATCGGAGAAAGTGCTCTATACTCTTGCTTGTTGGAGTTGTCGCCAGCTGGTTCTTTTTAGCGGCATCAGTTTCCCGGCCCCTCTGGCATGGGTAAAGAGGATGAAGGTGAGCAATATTTCACCTGTCAGAGAGGAGCATGTAGGCCTAGGTAAGCTATACGTTACCTCAGGATGTAGCTAAGCTGTACTTTACCTTTGCTAAGAGGCAGCCTAAGTGTCTTCCCCTTGTCAGTGATTTTTTTCCCTTGCTAAAGGAAAACAGTGTTGCATGTTGGCTAACACAGGCAGCAACACAACGGTTTTTAAGAGGAAAGTAGTGTTCAAGTCTCACCCCCCACCCCCCCCACCCCCCCCACCCTTTTTTTTAATAAAAAAAATTCTTACCATCCAGAGACAGGTGTGTATTTGTCTGTCTGTGGAAAAAAATGTAAACACATTTTTTTCCTGCGCTTTATATGTGGCTAATAAACAAATATTAGTCAACGCTGTTGCCTGTTAAGAGAATAGTGAAACTGTAAGTTTGGAAGGTAAAATTTCAAGATCAAGATCAAGGTCACACAGACCCAAAAAGTGCTTAACATCGGTACTTTTCGAGAAATGTGTGTAAGCAGCTCTTTCTTGGGAACTTCTGATAATAATTCAGTTCATACTTCAGTTCCTATCGCTTAAAGCCCAGCCGACTACTACAGCCATATCAGGGCTAACACCACGTCAAAAACAACAACCCGGTTAAGATGAAAGCCAACAGTTAAAAACCGTGCTCACCGTTAACCTTGCGAGTCTAAAATTTAGTTAAAGACTGATAATAATTGAAATGTTTTCGTTGTTATGACAGTCTACCAGTGTTCTAGGTACACCCTTTTTCATTATTATTTTTTGTATGTTTTTTTTAGTTAAAGCTTTTTTAAGATCACGGTGATCTTGGATGTTATGTAATACTTTTTGTATAAAATGGAAGATTGTTAACATGATTTGACCATCTTGTTTTTATATTATTATTATTATTTTATTATCATTATCATTATCATTATCATTATTATTATTATCATTATTATCATTATTACTTTTACATTGTCATCATTATTGTTATCATTATTGTTGTTGCTGTGGTTGTCTTATTTCATCATCATTGTCATCACAATCGTCATCGTCACCATTATTATTATTATTATTGTTGTTGTTGTTGTTCTTGTTGTTATTATCATTATCATCGCTGTAGTTGTTGTGGCTGTTGTTGTGAGCAGGGAGGGGCATAAACCATGAAATATTTTCTCCTTCCAACAAATTTTGTCATGTGTCATGTTCGTGTATTTTATTTTCTGAGGGCTGGTTGGCTCTTATTTTGGATAGAGCCGTGGGGCCCAGGATCACACATCTCGAGTTCAATCCCAGGCGGCAACATAGCAACTGGCCTGTTAGGCTGCCCGTCTTGGTGTTTCCATCATTCTGGTGGTGTCAGCTTACTGGTTCATATGCCCTAACCACAACCATTCCCATTTTAAAATCTTGCAAGTGCATAACGTTTTGTGCAGGCTTAAGGTGTCTGCCAGATAATTGCTGGCAGATTTAGATAGAGCCCGTATGGAATTTGCCAGAGTGTGATGAGTCTCTCTTGATCTCCAAATTTTAAACTGTAAATTCTTTTTTCTTCTTCTTCTTGTTCTTGTTCATCTTTTTCTTTTTCTTCTTCTCCTCCTCCTCCTCCTCTTCTTGTTCTTGGTCTTCTTCTTCTTCTTTTTTGTCCTCCTCCTCCGGCTTCTTTTCCGTTTCCTCCTCTTCCTCCTCCTCCTCCTCATTCTTCTTCCTCCTCTTCTTCTTTTCCTTTGTCATCTTTTTCTCCTCCTCCTACTTCTTCTCCTTCTTCTTCTTCTTCTGCTTCATCTTCTTCTTCTACTTCTTCTTCTTCTCCTTCTTCTCTTCTTCTTCTTCTTCTTCTACTTCTTCTCTTCTCTCTCTCTTCTTCTTCTTCTTCTTCTTCTTCTTCTTCTTCTTCTTCTTCTCTTCTTCTTTCTGCTTCATCTTCTTCTTCTACTTCTTCTTCTTCTTCCTTCTTCTTCTTCTTCTTCTTCTTCTGCTTCATCTTCTTCTTCTACTTCTTCTTCTTCTCCTACTTCTTCTTCTTCTCTTCTTCTTCTTCTTCTTCTCCTTCTTCTTCTTCTTCTTCTTCTTTTTCTTCTTCTTCTTCTCCTTCTTCTTCTTCTTCTTCCTTTCCTCTTCTTCTCTCTACAGTGTGTTTTATTTTTGGACTGGTCTGTTTGTACGTGGGAAAGTGTGGTGACGATACATGAGTAGTCTAACTATGCTGCAGTGGTCTGACCATGCAATAGCTCGGCGATGGCCTCACGTGGGTTCCACCAAAACTTATCCTCCGAAAAGGTGGAAGGAGAGGAGGGGTGAGGGGAGCCCGGTTTGGGTTTGACTGTAAGGATAGGAGTCCGGACCCACTGATGATTGATAGTTACGCCATGATATACCCATCCGCCCCAGACTATTGTATCTGTTGATGTAATAATATGCTGCACTCATCTCATATGCCCGTAGTTTTTGGCCATTCCTTGTTCTCTATCATCATAAACGAAAATTATTAATTTTCTTCTTGCCTCTCTGTCTCTCTTTTGTCTCTGTCTGTCTCGATGTCTGTCTGTCTGTCTGTCTGTCTGTCTGTCTGCCTGCCTGCCTGTCTGTCTGTCTGTCTGTCTGTCTCACTCTCTCTTTCTCTGTCTTTTTCTCTCTCTCTGTCTCTCTGTCTCTGTCTCACTGTCTCCGTCTCTCTCTGTCTCTCTTCTCTCCCTCTCCTTCTCTCTCTGTCTCTGTCTCTGTCTCTGTCTGTCTGTCTCTGTCTCTGTCTCTGTCTGTCTGTCTGTCTGTCTGTCTGTCTGTCTCTCTCACTCACTCTCTCTCTCTCTCGTATGGAAGTCCCTTCTACGATCACGCAAAAACAAACTGCCACATATTAGAAGTAGAAAGGTGGAAAGGGGATTTGCTAGCCCTAGATGAAAATGTCCATATAATCTGCTGTGAAGATTCTAATGCAAGAATCGGAAATTTGCAAATTAATAAACACTTTTCTGACGTAAACGAAACTCTCAATGTGTTTGACAAGTCAGCTGTCTTTGAAAACAGCAGACATTTACAGGATGTAGAGTAAATGATTATAACCAGAAACTGCTTGAAATGTGCGTTTGCTATGATATAAAGATCCTAAACGGATGTCTTGAAGTCAGTGGTTCCGGTAACGTTACCTTGTTTTCTAAACATGGTCCGAGTGTTTACAAGAAACACCACGAGGGTGCGGATGGGACCCGGAGCACCAATGCCTCGCCACTCTCGGGACACTCACCTCCCAAGCTCCTGACGCCAATCGACAGTCATTTCTTCAAGCAAAGGGGGCTGTCCATGCGTTGCATGATCCATTCTGTATATCCTTACAACGGGGATATGTGTAGGTACCTTGAAAACTATGATTACAACAGACAGATTTGAATCCTACCATATGCCGGTTGAATAACATTGCCGAATCCAAAGTGAAGTATGAACGCAATCTGTTACCTGTCAAAAAGCTGTCAAATTTGAGAAAATAATTAGGTCAGAAGAGCGTGCTGTTCTTTTCTTTGACAATTTGACATCTGAAACTTTTCAGAGTAACCTTTTAAAAGCCATGGGCGTAATTGATATAAATGTAGAGGAGTCATTACATGTCTTCAATGAATCGTTACTTGTAGCTGCCCAGTCTATGAAAAAGACAGGGAGGGAAGAGAAAACATAAAGCTAATGGTTTGATGCGGAATGTTGTGCAAAGAAAAGGGAGGTAAAAAGAGTCTTAGAAAGTCAGGTAGTCAAAAGGATGATTATGCTGAATATGCAAAATTAAAAAGGAATATTAGTTTTGTTGGGGAAAAAAGAACGCGCCCAAAAGGACACTGACTTAAATAAAAATTTTCCTTATGTTGTTGCCAATGATCTCACGCTTATAGCTATGACCACGGTAAGTCTTCAGCTTCAACTGTGCATTCTTCAACGTGAAACGTGCAAATTAAGATTAACGGTGAATTCAGATTAGTCAAAAATCAGTTGTTTTTTTTAGAAAAGGTGGCTTTCTAGGTGCAAAAGAAGAATGGGTTTTCAATGGTAAAGAAATGGAAGTGGTGAACTCCTATAAATATTTAGGCCTCACTTTTTCAACCAGGCATAGTTTTATAACAGCAATACAGGTAAACAAACAAAAAAGTACTAATGAGATTTGAGTGCACCGATGAAGATTAAATGTAATTCGTCAGACATTGTCTTTAACTCTTTTAATGCATAGGTGGTCCCTTTACTACTCTACGCTGGTGAAATAGGGGTTAGGGTTATGAGCACGGTATGACTTGAACAAGTGCATCTCTGTGCGCGTAAGAGATTTTTGCATATAAAAAATAATAACAGCAAATGAATGGTATATGGAAAGTTAGGACGATATCCTCTGTGGTTAACTGCTGTCATCAGATGTGTTATTGATTTAGATTACTAAAATTACTAGAGAGTTGGTATTGTAAAAAGTATATAAAATGTTACTGGCCGTGCATGAAAAGGGTTATGTAACTTACGCGTCAAAAATTAGAAATATTTATGTGATAATAATTTTAAAGAATTTTGGTCCTTTGGGTGTGGCATTGACAAAGGATTCACCGAAAAGCTGAAAGAAAGGCTGCGCAGCAATTTTGGACGTACCTGGCGTAATCAATTTGATTCCAGTGCACGGTTTTCCTTTATGGTGCATTTAAATCCTTATATAAGAATATGTACAGAAAAAATGTACAGAAACTGTATGTCAATAAGTTTACAGAAATGTTGTCATTAGATACCGTGTTTCCCAGTTAAAGTCATGAAACCGCTTTCCAGGTCTGCAAAACACAAAACACATACATTTCAGTCGGCCCCAATGTACACAAGAAAACGACATTCTATATTTTATTAGAAGATGTCAATAAGACAGAAATTCATATACACTTCCGACTACAGAAAGATGTGTCATAGCTTCATTTCTCTTCGCTGCCTTAAAAGATACGAGACAACAGTATTGCAGCACAATGTGTCTGTATCTACAAGACCTGTCATGTAATCATTACATGAAAAATTCATGAATATGTGCGAGCGATGGTTGGAAGAAAGCATTAGTTTTGGTATGTCAACACTCTCGATAAAAATTTGTTTTAGTTCATGTTATGTTTTTCTTGTTCTGGCGGAAACTGTTACCCACCCTTTATCCACCTCCCTTCCTGTCTCTCCCTCCCTGTGTCAGTCGCCATGTTGTCTGTGCCGGTAAGTTTTTTTTTTTTCTTTTTTCACATTGTGAGTGAGTGTTTAATGTGAACGATCGATGACAGCTGCGATTTGATTACATTCGTACATCAAGATTTACACCAATCATCATCATCATCATCATCATCAGCAGCAAGCAGAGCATCAATCATCACTACTACTATTATTATTATTGTTATCTTCCTTAATATCTATCACAATTGAAAACATTCTTATTCTTGTTATTGTCCTTAATATTTTATCACAAATAATAATGTATTCTTCTTCTTGTTATAATTATATTACTGTTATTATCGTCCTTAATATTTTATCACAATCAATAACAATATCATTATTATTGTATTTGTTAGAATTACTTTCTTCTTCTTCTTCTTCTTTATTATCATTATTATTATTATTTATTGATTTTGTTGTTGTTGTGCTGTTGTTGTTGATGATGATGGTGATGATGATGATGATGATGATCCATTATAAAATTGAAACAACAACAAAAATAATGTATGCGAGAAAAAGAGTACTATCATTGTTTGTTTGCTTGTTTGTTTATTTCTATGTTTATCTGTTGTCGTTTGAACAAGACTGTGCATAGTTCTGTCACACAATGATCACCTAAACATTTACATCAAAGCTTGTATCTCTTGATCAAAACAAAAATGATTATGACAATAATAATAATGATACTGTATTTTCCAACGGTAGAAGTTATTAGCTAAAACAGTAAAAGGCCTTGTATTCAAACTTTCCATTGCTAGCGTGGTGGATGATTTTATCCAAAATAAGTGTGACTGCCAGCGTTGAAGCAAACGGGAACCAGAAAAAAAATACGAAAAAAGAACCAGAACACGTATTTAATGCAACCAGACAAGACATTTTGTTGAAAGTACCGATGTCCGTGCGTGTGTTGTGAATTTAAATACGCGTTCTGATTTTTTTTTTCGTGTTTTTTTTTTCTTCTGGTTCCTGGATGATTTTAGTACAAGCAGCGTACTGACTACAGATCCTTACTGCTATTAATTCGCATAAGTAAAGAGAGAAGTGAGTTAGGCCTAGCAGTCTGCAGATAAGGTGATAGCTAGCAGGTCTGCAGAAGGATGGCCGTTATAACTGAGTTGGCTAGATGTTCGGAGTATTACTGGTCCAATAAGTAGTTAACAGCAGAGTAAGGTGAGTTAGCGCGTCGCTGTAGCGCAGCAGTCTGCAGAGTAAGTGAGTTAGGCTAGGTCGTGTAGAGCGCTAGCAGGTCTGCAACATGCTAACCAGGGAGGTCGGAGTAATCTCCACACTTTACCCAGCAGGCGGAGGCGTCTGTCGGGATCGAACTTAAGACCTTCTGAATGTAAGTCCATTGTTTACCCACTTGATTACCCACTTGATGACGATGATGATGATTTGACTGATTAACTGATTGATTGATTGATTGATTGATTGATTGATTGATTGATTGATGAATACCGACACCACCAGAACAACAATGATGTTAAGATGGAACAGTGAGAAGGCCAGTTGTAATGTAGTGCACCCCGGGCTTCGAACCCACAACCATCAGCATATGAATCCGACACTCAACCGACTGAGCTACTGAGGCCTGCGATGATGATGATGATGATGATGATGATGATGATGATGATGATGATGATGAAGTAACTATTTATGTTCAAGAATTTCTTTCCATTCTGTTTCAGCAAGATCCAAAGACTAACATTGTTATTAGCAAAGCAGAATAATTTATGTCAAAGATTTAAAATACAAAACACACACAATGACATCGATACCCACAACAAAGGGTCTATGCCATAAATACGTCATGCAACAATGTACATGTATAATAAGTATATAAACATACACAATAGTTCATAGAGAAAACATGCTTGTATCAACAAGATCATCACTTAACTAGTTTGTTCTTTAAACAGTTGTTGTAATACGCTGCTTCACTTTATCTTTTCGTTCCCCTCTTCCTCTGCTCCTCCTGTACCTACACCCCCTTCCCCACATCGTTTTCTTTTCTTTTTCTGTGTAGTATTGTTAAAATACTTTTTCTTGGTCTAAAATCACTTTAGTGAACAGACATTCAACCAGTGACCATCACAAAACCAAGGAACCTTAGAAAACTTCTTCTGAAATTAGTAGGGGTAGATGTGTCACCATTTTTACTCTAAAAGAGTGCAAAAGTTTCAGCTTAGTTTTGTATGATAGTGTTCTATCTGGTATCAGAAAAAAAAACATGAAAAAAGAAAT
>JAPXFY010000016.1:38609965-38617465 GCA_030674185.1 Monoplex corrugatus
GTGTTTAAATTTCCTGCTCAGCACTGCAGGTGTCCGTATCTCTCGAGGCAGGTTTGCACCAGGATATGTTATGAAAGTAAACGTACAGTAACAGCCTTCGATCCAAAATGAAACTTGATAGCATCATCACTATCATTAATCCCCATTCTCATCATCATAGCCTCGTGAAAACTTCAGATTCTGTAGCCCTGTATGCCTTGCTGTCATTGTGACCTCAGTTTTGGAGGGTTTAGAGGTATGTTAGAGATCCCAAATGAGTACTTTGGAGTGTGGATTTTCTTTAATGATCATCGCACACAGGGAGGTTACCTTTTTGCTCACCTTTTTTATTTTATCCGTCCCGTTTTCTACGCCACGTTAATGGCCACAGAAGCTGGCACAGTTTTTACAATGTGATGATAATGATGTCGATGAGGATGATAATCATGATACTATAGAGTTCCATCTAGGATTGAGACTGCGTGACAGGGCTGTACTCTACGCTTACTATCATAATGTATCCTGGCTTCAACCAGGTCCGAGAGATACAGACACCTGCGGTGCTGGTCAGAAAATTTAAGCAACACCCTCAATGACGCATCCGTGAAGTGGAGGAGACTCGACTGTGTGGTCCCATTCTTCCCAATGTGCCCATAGCAGGCCCAACTCTGGGTAGGAGCCAGTTAGAGCCGAAAAAATCCCACAATGATGTTTGAAGGGACTGATGGGGATTCGAACCCACAACTTCCAGTTGGTAGTCCGTTGTGCTAACCACTACACCACGGCCACTGGTTGGAGTGTGGAATTTGCTCAAGAGGGATGCATTGCACTCGGACAATTCCATAAATGCTCCACCCAGATCTATCAACAGTTATCTGAAAGATTCCCTGAGCCTGTACAAAACCCTATGCGCTAGTTAAGGTCTTAAGTTTGCCAGGGGAAAAGGACCTGTGAAACTGTGCGCTGACACCACCAGAATGATGGAAACATTCTGATGGGCAGCGCACAGACCAGGCTGGGATTGAACTCGAGACATCAGATCTACACTGTATGTACAGTGTGAGGTTAGGCTAGTGACAGAGAGATGCACAAGACTGGCCAGAAAGAAAAGCTCATTGAGTATGCATGAACAGTCTGTGGACTGCAAACAGCTGTGAAGTTTTGCTAGGTGCTAGGCTGTGTCGGGAACTAATTGCCCACACCAAGACATGCATTGTCTGTTGGCAGACATTTCACAGATGAGGGCAGGCAGAAAACTGATTGTGCTCACGCTGGTCAGTCTCGCGTTACAATTCTGAGGACATGTCTGGTGGACAAGGGCCATTCACCTTCTCTATTGTTCTGTAACACTTTCCTCCCTCCTCTCCCCCCCCCCCCCCCCACCGCTCGTGCTTCATCTGAGATGTTTAAAACGCTGTGTTAGAACTGTTAGTTTCTTACAGCAAAGGATACAAAATCACAGATCGCCACCTTAACCATTTGACTCCCGCTCCCTATCCACCAACTGCAAAAAACATCCCTTTGACTCCCTCGCCCTTTCCACCAGCTTCATGTGGAAACGGCGAGGAAGTCAAAGGGTTAAGTTTTTGCTTTACTCATATGGTTGACGATTCAGGATGCTGGTGGACAGGGTGTGGGAGTCAAAGGGTGAAGGAAAGGCGCTGACAGATTCCTGGCTTAGTGTTATTGTTACTTCTTTTTACAGCCCAGTCGACTTGCATAGAGCCACATCAGGGCTGTAACCGTTTCAAAACATACACAATCCTTCAACAGGAAAAAAAAGGAACAGAAAATTAAGTACACATATCAAGGCATTCACGAATATAATCTAAGAAGATGCCCCTGGCGTTGACCACTCCGTCCAGTTTGTCACACAGGGGATTTAAAAAACACACCTAAATACAAACTTAAACATAACTAAAGACACTAAAACATATAAAAACGGACCGAAATTACCTAACATTACTACATGATATCACATTTCCCTAGAGCAAAAAGTGCACTTAATACGTGTACCCAATTATCACTGGCTTTGTATATTATGTGGAATGTAAGATCAGCACACTGCGTAAGCTGTGTGAAGTATAGGAATACCACACTGTGTAAGCTGTGTGAAGTATAGGATCAGCACACTATGTAAGCTGTGTGAAGTATAGGATCAGCACACTATGTAAGCTGTGTGAAGTATAGGATCAGCACACTATGTAAGCTGTGTGAAGTATAGGATCAGCACACTATGTAAGCTGTGTGAAGTATAGGATCAGCACACTATGTAAGCTGTGTGATATAGGATCAGCACACTGTGTAAGCTGTGTGAAGTATAGGATCAGCACACTGTGTAAGCTGTGTGATGTATAGGATCAGCACACTATGTAAGCTGTGTGAAGTATAGGATCAGCACACTGTGTAAGCTGTGTGATATAGGATCAGCACACTATGTAAGCTGTGTGTGATATAGGATCAGCACACTATGTAACTGTGTGTGAATATAGGATCAGCACACTGTGTAAGCTGTGTGAAGTATAGGATCAGCACACTATGTAAGCTGTGTGATATAGGATCAGCACACTTGTAAGCTGTGTGATATAGGATCAGCACACTTGTAAGCTGTGTGAAGTATAGGATCAGCACACTGTGTAAGCTGTGTGAAGTATAGGATCAGCACACTGTGTAAGCTGTGTGATATAGGATCAGCACACTGTGTAAGCTGTGTGAAGTAGGATCAGCACACTGTGTAAGCTGTGTGAATTAGGATCAGCACACTGTGTAAGCTGTGTGAATATAGGATCAGCACACTGTGTAAGCTGTGTGATATAGGATCAGCACACTGTGTAAGCTGTGTGAATATAGGATCAGCACACTGTGTAAGCTGTGTGATATAGGATCAGCACACTGTGTAAGCTGTGTGATATAGGATCAGCACACATGTATAAGCTGTGTGATATAGGATCAGCACACTGGTAAAGCTGTGTGAAGTATAGGATCAGCACACTATGCAAGCTGTGTGATATAGGATCAGCACACTGTGTAAGCTGTGTGATATAGGATCAGCACACTATGTAAGCTGTGTGATAAGGATCAGCACACTATGTCAAGCTGTGTGAAGTATAGGATCAGTACACTATGTAAGCTGTGTGAAGTATAGGATCAGCACACTATGTAAGCTGTGTGAATTAAGGATCAGCACACTATGTAAGCTGTGTGTGTATTTGGATCAGTACACTATGTAAGCTGTGTGTGATATAGGATCAGCACACTGTGTAAGCTGTGTGAAGTATAGGATCAGCACACTATGTAAACTGTGTGATATAGGATCAGCACACTGTGTAAACTGTGTGATATAGGATCAGCACACTAGTGTAACTGTGTGATATAGGATCAGCACACTGTGTAACTGTGTGATATAGGATCAGCACACTGATGTAAGCTGTGTGAATATAGGATCAGCACACTGATATAAGCTGTGTGATATAGGATCAGCACACTATGTAAACTGTGTGATATAGGATCAGCACACTATGTAAACTGTGTGAATATAGGATAGCACACTACTGTAAGCTGTGTGTGATATAGGATCAGCACACTATGTAAGCTGTGTGATATAGGATCAGCACACTGTGTAAGCTGTGTGAATATAGGATCAGCACACTATGTAAGCTGTGTGATATAGGATCAGCACACTATGTAAGCTGTGTGAAGTATAGGATCAGCACACTGTGTAAGCTGTGTGAATATAGGATCAGCACACTAGTGTAAGCTGTGTGAAGTATAGGATCAGCACACTATGTAAGCTGTGTTGATAATTAGGATCAGCACACTATGTAAGCTGTGTGAAGTATAGGATCAGCACACTGTGTAAGCTGTGTTAAGTATAGGATCAGCACACGTGTGTAAGCTGTGTGAAGTATAGGATCAGCACACTGTGTAAGCTGTGTGAATATAGGATCAGCACACTGTGTAAGCTGTGTGAAGTATAGGATCAGCACACTATGTAAGCTGTGTGATATAGGATCAGCACACTGTGTAAACTGTGTGAAGTACAGGATCAGCACACTGTGTAAGCTGTGTGATATAGGATCAGCACACTGTGTAAACTGTGTGAAGTATAGGATCAGCACACTGTGTAAGCTGTGTGAATATAGGATCATCACACTATGTAAGCTGTGTGATATAGGATCAGCACACTGTGTAAGCTGTGTGATATAGGATCAGCACACTGTGTAAGCTGTGTAAGTATAGGATCAGCACACTATGTAAACTGTGTGATATAGGATCAGCACACTGTGTAAGCTGTGTGAATATAGGATCAGAACACTGTGTAAGCTGTGTGAAGTAAGGATCAGCACACTATGTAAGCTGTGTGATATAGGATCAGCACACTGTGTAAGCTGTGTGTGATATAGGATCAGCACACTATGTAAGCTGTGTGTGATATAGGATCAGCACACTGTGTAAGCTGTGTGAAGTATAGGATCAGCACACTATGTAAGCTGTGTGTGAATATAGGATCAGCACACTGTGTAAGCTGTGTGAAGTATAGGATCAGCACACTGTGTAAGCTGTGTGATATAGGATCAGCACACTTGTAAGCTGTGTGAAGTATAGGATCAGCACACTGTGTAAGCTGTGTGATATAGGATCAGCACACTGTGTAAGCTGTGTGATATAGGATCAGCACACTATGTAAGCTGTGTGATATAGGATCAGCACACTATGCAAGCTGTGTGAAGTATAGGATCAGTACACTAATGTAAGCTGTGTAGAAGTATAGGATCAGCACACTATGTAAGCTGTGTGATATAGGATCAGCACACTATGTAAGCTGTGTGTGATATAGGATCAGTACACTATGTAAGCTGTGTGATATAGGATCAGCACACTGTGTAAGCTGTGTGAAGTATAGGATCAGCACACTATGTAAAGCTGTGTGAAGTATAGGATACAGCACACTGTGTAAAACTGTGTGTGATATAGGATCAGCACACTGTGTAAACTGTGTGATATAGGATCAGCACACTGTGTAAGCTGTGTGATATAGGATCAGCACACTGTGTAAGCTGTGTGAATATAGGATCAGCACACTGTGATAAGCTGTGTGAGATATAGGATCAGCACACTGTGTAACTGTGTGATATAGGATCAGCACACTATGTAAAGCTGTGTGATATATAGGATAGCACTCTGTTAAGCTGTGTGTGATATAGGATCAGCACACTATGTAAGCTGTGTGATAAGGATCAGCACACTGTGTAAGCTGTGTGATATAGGATCAGCACACTATGTAAGCTGTGTGATATAGGATCAGCACACTATGTAAGCTGTGTGAAGTATAGGATCAGCACACTGTGTAAGCTGTGTGATATAGGATCAGCACACTATGTAAGCTGTGTGATATAGGATCAGCACACTGTGTAAGCTGTGTGAAGTATAGGATCAGCACACTGTGTAAGCTGTGTGATATAGGATCAGCACACTATGTAAGCTGTGTGATATAGGATCAGCACACTGTGTAAGCTGTGTGAATATAGGATCAGCACACTGTATAAGCTGTGTGATATAGGATCAGCACACTATGTAAGCTGTGTGAATATAGGATCAGCACACTATGTAAGCTGTGTGATATAGGATCAGCACACTTGTAAGCTGTGTGATATAGGATCAGCACACTGTGTAAGCTGTGTGATATAGGATCAGCACACTATGTAAGCTGTGTGATATAGGATCAGCACACTGTGTAAGCTGTGTGAATATAGGATCAGCACACTGTGTAAGCTGTGTGATATAGGATCAGCACACTGTGTAAGCTGTGTGATATAGGATCAGCACACTGTGTAAGCTGTGTGAAGTATAGGATCAGCACACTATGTAAGCTGTGTGATATAGGATCAGCACACTGTGTAAGCTGTGTGATATAGGATCAGCACACTGTGTAAGCTGTGTGAAGTATAGGATCAGCACACTGGTAAGCTGTGTGAATATAGGATCAGCACACTATGTAAGCTGTGTGATATAGGATCAGCACACTGTGTAAGCTGTGTGAAGTATAGGATCAGCACACTGTGTAAGCTGTGTGAAGTATAGGATCAGCACACTGTGTAAGCTGTGTGAGTATAGGATCAGCACACTGTGTAAGCTGTGTGAAGTATAGGATCAGCACACTATGTAAGCTGTGTGAAGTATAGGATCAGCACACTGTGTAAGCTGTGTGAAGTATAGGATCAGCACACTGTGTAAGCTGTGTGAAGTATAGGATCAGCACACTATGTAAGCTGTGTGAATATAGGATCAGCACACTTGTAAGCTGTGTGAAGTATAGGATCAGCACACTATGTAAGCTGTGTGATATAGGATCAGCACACTATGTAAGCTGTGTGAAGTATAGGATCAGCACACATGTAAGCTGTGTGAAGTATAGGATCAGCACACTATGTAAGCTGTGTGAAGTATAGGATCAGCACACTGTGTAAGCTGTGTGAAGTATAGGATCAGCACACTTGTAAGCTGTGTGAATATAGGATCAGCACACTGTGTAAGCTGTGTGAAGTATAGGATCAGCACACTGTGTAAGCTGTGTGAAGTATAGGATCAGCACACTGTGTAAGCTGTGTGAAGTATAGGATCAGCACACTGTGTAAGCTGTGTGAAGTATAGGATCAGCACCAGTATCGCTGCCTGTTAATAACAGTTATTGAAAGTGTCTGGAACCAACTGTGTCTGCGTGCTGTGCGGGTCTCACGTGCCTGTCTACAACTCTTCTGACAGACCCTGTCGTTTTCATTGTCTGATACTCTCTCTCTTTCTCCTCTCCTCTCTCTTTCTGTCTCTCTCTCTCTTGTCTGTTTGTCTGTCTCTCTTTCTCTCTCCTCTCATTTTTCTCCCTCTCTCTCTCTCTCTCTGTCTCTCTCCTTGTCTGTTTCTGTCTTCTCTTTTCTGTCTGTCTCTGTCTTCTACCTCTCTATGTCTCTGTGTCTTTGTGTTTGTCTCTCTATGTCTCTGTCTGTCTGTCTGTCTGTCTGTCTGTCTGTCTGTCTCTCTCTCTCTCTCTCTCTCTCTCTCTCTCTCTCTCCTCCTCCCTGTCTGTGTCGGCTTGGTACCATGTGGTTCTTGTTAGCTGGAATGGGGTCGGGTTAAGGAGGGGACTATCTTTGTGTCTTCAAACTGTGTCGGTACATTGACTTGGACTCCAAGTCTTTACCTGCTGTCAAACACCTACTAAACGCAACATCTTTTCTTCAGTGGAGTACCTCTCTCTCTCTCTCTCTCTCTCTCTCTCTCTCTCTCTCTCTCTCTCTCTCTCTCTCTCTCTCTCTCTCTCGTCAAAAAGGAAACACAGTTAAGTATCAGTGCTGGTGGTGGAAAGGAGTGTGTGTGTGTGTGTGTGTGTGTGTGTGTGTGTGTGTGTGTGTGTGTGTGTTGTGTGTGTGTGGGGTGTGTGTGTGTGTGTGTGTGTGTGTGTGTGTGGTGTGTGTGTGCTGCATGTTTGTGTGTGTATTTGTATGTATGTTTATGTATGTGTGTGTT